>CM076581.1:1439974872-1440316052 GCA_034641835.2 Pinus albicaulis
TAGACTCGGTCTTGTTAGTCCTCCGTCAAAGTCAAATTCACCAAAGTTCATTTCTCTTCATTTGCAGTCATTAATGCTATTTTGGTCAAAAAGAGTCAACTTGGTCATTAGGTTTGCAAATTGTTGTTCTCAAAGTGCTTCAATAACATGTGCAGGCCAGAGGAAGGTTCAATAAGTTTCTTATTTCAAGAGTTTCATCATCAGTAATGCTCAAGGATGATTCTTCTCCAAAATGGAGAAGAAATTGGCAAATTAGTTGTTTGTAATAACCATGTAATTTTCCGTCTTGAAGATTTCAAATGAAGGCTCTATGTCACCTTGCCAAACTTCATGCTAAACATCCCTGCAAAAGACAACAAAGAGATTTATTTTGTCCAAGAGAAAAAACAGAGTTTATTGTAAGAAGTGCCAAGTCTTCAAGTAGTGGGTTTGCCAAAATCGAAATCCATATCCTTAAAGATGTTTTCGTTGTCTTATTCATTAGCATAGGCAAAGTCAGCTTGGAGCCGGAGAAATCATGAAAAAGTCAGTGGGATGGGAGAAACGAAGTGTAAGGCTCGAAATATGGTGAATTTGTGATGTGCGGCACATTGGAAAACATCGCGGCGCACTCACACAGCGTGGTGCATTGGGCGCCTCTGCACAATGTGAATTAACTCCAGTGTGGTGCACGGGGCCGACGCGGCGCGTTGGGCTCACACGCGGCGCACAGGGTCGACAGAATAAAATCATCATCAACAGATGGACGTGGATGGGGTCTTCTCGTAGACCAAGGTATCAAGACTGGTCAGTTTGTTATTGAATACGGTGGAGAAATCATAAGGTAGCATTGTTCGATTCATTAACCATTCTTGTGAACCAAATTGTGAAACTCGACAATGGACAGTGCCTATTTTGTCGGCAAGAATGAGATTCTGTCATGGATCAACTCTACTCTGCAACTCAGCCTTGCGAAAGTGGAGGAGGCAGCTTCAGGTGCATTTCAATGCCAAATGATGGATATGTTTCACCCAGGAGTTGTCGCTATGCACAAGGCACTTCTTGAACATCTTCCGAAGAAGTATCAACGGCTTAGAAGGTGCATCACTGCGAACTCATTTTTTGTTCTAAACATGCTCCAGGGTTTTGAACCTCCTTTTGACATGAGCCAAGACTGTGAATCACATGAATATGAGGATATTGGAATGTCCAACGAGAATCGGGATGAATCTCAAACATTACCGGCAGAAGCACATCAATTCAATGGATTGCACGGAAGTCTTGATGGACATGCTATGAGCACACAAATAGATACTTCTCGCGACTATCATGTATTGAAAGAACACGATTTGTTACCTACTGATAGGATGCTGAATACTTGTATAAATGAGCTGCCTAGAGGAAGTAGAAGTGGTGAAGCAGACCTTGATGTAGAAGGTGCGTAGGATGAATGGAATCTCTATCAAGGTCGATGTCCTTCAGTCAACTGTGGTTCAACCTCTTTTAAAAAGGATGATAACAAATTAAGTGCTGATTTTGGGTCTGATCGAAGTAATAGCAGGGTAACTTGCGGTTGCAGCAAGAGTGAGCCATATGGTTGTGGAAAGATAACAAATGAAGTTTTTAATGATCACTCAACATATCATTCAGTCCCGACATCAAATGGAGAGACAAATTGCATGGGATTTGATTGGAAGGATCCTGCATTTCAACTTCATGTCTCTCCTGCTGATGTTGATAAGGTCTGGTGCATTATAAGAAATATAGTTCGAGATTGGGCTCCGGAGGGAGAGACTGAACGTAATCAGAGCTACAAACCAATTCTTGAAGAACTTCAACGACAATTTCCTAATCATTCGAGGGAAAGGTCACCTAGTTGCTTGGTTCCTGGGGCTGGACTTGGACGGTTGGCTTTGGAGATTTCACGCCTTGGTTTTATAACCCAAGGAAATGAGTTCTCATATTACATAATGATATGCTCAAGTTTTATTCTGAACCGCACTTGTGAACCAATGGAGTGGGTAATTTATCCTTGGATACATACCAATTGTAACTCTCTGTCTGATGAGGACCAACTTCGGCCTATCTATTTTCCAGATCTTCATCCTGGAAGGAATAACTGAGGGGTTTTCAATGTGTGCTGGGGACGTTGTCGAGGTCTACAGTGATCCAAGTCAGTCAGGTAAATGGGATGCTATGGCTACTTGTTTCATCATTGATACAGCACACAATGTTGTTGAATACATTGAGATCATATCGAATATTCTCAAAGATGGAGGGGTATGGATAAATCATGGACCGCTTCTGTACCATTTCGCAGACACGTATGCACCTGAAGATGAAATGTCGATTGAAATAATTTTGGAAGATGTGAAAAGAATAGCATTTCATTATGGATTTGAGATGGAGATAGAGAGAACTATTGAAACAACTTACACTGCAAACCTGACTTCCATGATGCAAAATCGATACTTTGCTGCCTTCTGGACAATGAGAAAGAAGTGTCTGACTGTAAAAGGTGTTCCTACAAAAGAATCATAACAAAGGGTTCCATTTCAGTCCAGTGTTTATTTAGAAGTTGATCCTTGAATCACTCTTTACTCCCATGTCTTTCTCTTCGACATCAGCGTGGCATTGCATATCTAGACTCGTAATTAAAATGTCAAAGACCCAATGCCTAAATAAAACTAAGATATCTACAATAGCAAAGGAATAGGCTTGGATTGCCTAATTTGCCCACAGTCACGATTTGATGGCATCCACGCTTTGCCTTTTCATTGGCCATCAGAAATTTGCAAATGGAAAATGTAACGTAGTTCTGTTTTTAGAACAAATCGATGAATCTCTCTCTATTTCTGTAATTTCAGTTGAAACAGCGCCCTTGTTTTTGGGTCGATCTGTTTTCTCCTAGCTGAGTTTTATTTATTGTATGAAAAATCATTTGAGGGGTGTTAAAGAGTTTTGGGAGAGGTGTGTGGAGGAGAAATACAGAGCTTCACTGTACAGTTTTTTGACAGAGAATTAATGAAAGTTGCAGCTCTGTTTCATAAGATCCATGTGGTAACGACTTAGCATGTGTTTCTTCTTTTTGTTTTAATTTGTATCCTATTATGTTTCACAGTTCATTAATAATCATTTCAATTTGAATGCTTCTGAGTAAGAAAGGTGGAATCCAATGTATTGCTCTGCCTTGGAGAAGCGTTCATGTTTTGTGTTTCTTCTTCTGTCTGAAAAGGATTCATTCATAAATGCCCTTTTCAACTTCCTTAACAATCCTTCCACTCCATATAATTTCAATTTGGATGCTTAAGCTCTTGCCTATCTTGCCTCATGAGATAATCTGCGTCTTTCATTTAATTTCCCTGCTCATGTTGTCCTTTGTCCCCATACTGCCCAGAAACCCAGTCATTTATCAAAATACCCCTTCCTATCTATTTACTAGCCTAAAATCAGTTCCCATTTTAAGTCATCTCGCACCTTATTGCTCATTTTATCGAGATTGACTGGAGAGAGCCCTCTCCTATCCTCGTAGGGCTAGCTACGAGGCCGAGCTTGGTTTGATGTCGCTTTGAGTTTTACCTTATTTCACCTAAGGTAGATTCGGGATATCATGTGTATTTCCAATTATGACCCCAAAAAATAACATTGCAATGGAAGGGATGTGTGAAGTTAGCTCCTAGATACTATCAACCCTTCCACATATTGGAAAGAATTGGACCTGTTGCATACTAGTTTGTGTTGCCCACCTACATATGAGTTGATAATGTGTTTCACATATCCTTATTCTATGTGTGTGTGTGTGTGTGTGTGTGTGTGTGTGTGTGTGTGTGTGTGTGTGTGTGTGTGTGTGTGATCCTAGACATATCATTAACTGGAAAGAAGTGCAGGTAAGAGTTTACTTAATCAATTGTTTATTATGGTTAAATATGGTTATGAAATATTAGTCATTGATGACATATTATCTTGTGAAACAGGTGGAACCGGACAGAGAGTTTCTGATAGAACCCCTCTGTATTCATGATCGGAGAGAAAGGATGTTATGAAAGTGAGCCATCACCCAGGTTAAAACGTAGTGGAGGCACTTCAACCTAGAAGAGGTTACCTAGGAGGAAAAAAGTGGGATGTGAGAATCATATCCTCACCTATTCCAAAGGTAATTATTAAACACTATGGATGGTGTTTCGCTTAATGGGGGGAATATGTAACAACCCTGAGCATAAGACAATTGGCATTTACTTTTACTGTTAATTTTACCTTTACTCTTACTTTATTTCATGAAAAACGATTTGGTAATCTAAGTTCGATAGATAATCCAAGAGGAATATAGGAAAATAATGTTGGGGTTGTCTTTTTTATTTTTTTAGATCATGCTTAGTTAGAGAAATGACGGAAATAATTGATTAAGAGGATCTTGGCTTCTAGGTAGTTAAAAAATAGTTATTTTCTTCTCTGGAGGGATTAAAAGGAAAACATTTCTCCCAAAAGTGGAGGAAGAGAGAAAAAATAAGGTGGATGTTATAGTGATAATATTCCCAACATAGGGATAATCTTCCACAGCGATAACTTGTTCCTCCCACCATTGGAAGAACTCTTCATCCCAGGTGGTTCGGGGAACTTCACTTCCCCCCAATCTCTTCATCAGATCAACCCACCGGGCTATTCTTGGATCTCTGGGGTTGCTAATGGTTGAAATGACTTTGGGTCGAAGCCCTGGAATCCTCTCAAAGAATAATGTCAGTAAAATAGTTCCATACCCAAAAATTTTAGTATTTTCCTTCCGGATTGAAGTCAACTGTCTTTTCATGTTGCAAAACAATGATGTGCACCAATAAAAGAGGTGAATCAAACATTCTACTGCAATGCTCATTTATGTCCTCGAAGCCTGATGTAGGGAAGTAGATTCTGCTACTCTGCTAATGGTGAAAAGGAGAATCTTCATATACAATTCTTTCAAATATTTGATTGCAATCTGTGTACCTACTTTTTGAGACCCTTCTATGCAATAGACTTGGACGTAATCTTCCACAGTAAACCCTCCCAAAGGCTTTCCATGCAAATCTACTGGATCTCCTCTCCGAGAGAGTCCAGTGATGAAATATATGTCTTCCACTTTTATGTGTATTGGTATTTGATCTATCATGAAGCAGTCTTATTTTGGCTCCCAGTGATCTACCAACATTTGGAGCAACCAGAAATTACTTTTCATATTTAGCATTTTAAAGAACTTGAGCAATCCACAATTTCGAAGGATATCGAGCGAATTTTGATCTTCCATCACTTCATTATCGATGGCACTATGTTCACGCTCCCTCCAGCTAATTGAAATCCTAAGAAAATTCATCAAACCGTACATTAGGTTCATTTTTTAAATTCTTGGTTTGTGCATACGTGGCTTCGTTCACACACAATCACATATCATACATAGGTTCGTCCACACAAACCCGCGTATGCACAGAGGGTTTCATCAAAACAAATATTTCCTACAGTCAAATTTCTGAATTTTTCTCTTAAAATGGAACGAAATTTATGAAAAAGATGAATTTAGAGCTTACCTGACTGATTTAGCGTGATTTGATGGCTGACTGCTCCGGTTTTGAGAAAGGGAATTTTTTGCTCCAAAATTTTCTTCTCCACTTCTGCAATGTGACAATGACCCAAATATGAGGTAAATGGTGTATTTATACCCAGAATTTGAAAAAATTTCACAAAATTCCTTTGTGCTTATTTTTCAAAATCTATCTAAGGTTGTATAACCATGTTTCTTGTAAGTGTTGGGTAAGGTATTTTTTTAGGGACATTTTACTGAAGTTGAGAGTTTTTCTGGTTTTTTCGAATCCATGATCGCTGACCGGTCATGGGAGGCATATGATTCTGAACTGGCATATAAGTTAGGGAACCCAATTTCTGTTGTATTCTGCATACTAGCATCCATTATGATCACTTGCCACAGGGTCGATCCCATATTGTCATAAGTACTTAAACCATTTCACTTGCTGATTTTTAATCATGACTTGGTGGTAGAGCCTTCCTTTACATGGGCTTCCTAGTTAGTTCCTCGCTAGCATTTTTTCCCCATGCTGCAATTGATGTAGGCTCGGGAGTCCTCTTTAGTTCTGCCAAGACATACATGTTGAAGCTTCATTGTTCTTCTTCTTCGCTATCATTTTTCTGGCCATTACCCTAGAAGCTCCCTTTTGTTGTCAAGTTGTATTTTTGCATTGCATATTGACTACTTGTTTATCTTGGCCTTTAGCCGACTTCATTTGGACTCAATGTTTAAGCCATCTTTTGACCATGAATTTATGTACAAGTTAACCATGCAATCACTTAGCTACCGCGACTTGACACCTTGTTACCCATGGATGGAACATTCCTCTAAGTATCACTTACCAGTTTCCGCCTCCTTGCATTGAGCATAGGATAGTTCCTATCCCCGAAACTAGTGCATATGTTTCATGATACTCGTTATATCCATTGTAATATAGCATTATTTTATTCTTTTTCAGGCTTTGAATATGAAAAAGACAAAAAAATTAAATATGTGAAAAAGAGCAGGAACGAGATATTACTTCATATTTTGATGGCAGCTACAGTGTCAGTTTTTTCGCCCTTGAACAAAGCACCAAAAACTATGCCTTTTCTTCATTTGGGATGGTTTAAGTTTTGACTTAGGATAAGCACAACCTTGTCATATGCGTCAGTTCTCCCCCGATTGGTTATCTCTTCCAATCATATGAAGGGTTTTTTCGTGCCTCCTGCATGACAAACTTTTACAAAGTTATCATTTGCTGCCATAGTCAACATGAGTCGTGCTTTTGTTCAAGGGAAGTTAACTTGAGTCGGCCTTTCTGCGGTGTCTCTTGACTCATTTTTTAGTCAGCCTTCCTGGTCTTGTAAGTATCTTGATATATCACATCAGATATTTGGTCCTATGCTCGTGTTGGTTTGAGAAGATCTCCATTGACTTCTTGCTGGCGGGTTTGTCTCTTATCGACTACGACATATTTCTCTGACAGAAAACCTAGAGTTGCACCCTGGCCCTATTTACATCATTGATAGGTGACCTTGTGCTCAGCATTTGATCATCATCATGGGTCTTTGATTGAGTGGTTTCCCTTGTGTTTGACATCAGCTTACATTATCACACCTAGGATTCGTGCAGTACCTTAATTTCCATTTGACCCTATCAGTGGATATCTCACCTCTTTGTCAGCTTTCATTATTGGTTGGTTCAGAGGGTTTCTGTCGTGCGCTAGCTTCATCTTGTGCATGTCGGAAACATACTTCGGGTTGGTTACTTCACTCTGCTTCATCTGATTCCTTTCAAATTTTGGCCTACGGGTTACACTCGTGCTGGACTGATGTGGGATGCCTTGATGCCTTCCTTCCAGCAGATCTTTTCCCATCAAATCCGACTCATTTCTCTGGGAATAAGGTCTAGAGTCCTTTTGTCAGTACCTTAGGGTTTGCAGTCATCAGTGGGAGATTCTTCACCATCGACAATGAGGATACATCATTGCCTCTTGATTGGTGGATTCTTTCAAGTGTTCAACTTCAACTCATTTATTTGCACTTGTTGGATTGTACTGGGGCACCTTGACAGCCATTATCATTATCGGTGGGTTGTCTCGCGTTTGTTAATGGTATACATCAATGACCTGTAATCAAACGATTTCTCACATGGTAGAATTTAGCTCATTTATTCCCATTGTTTAGGATTGTTCCATAGTGATCGGTGAAGACCTCGGGTTTGCATCAGCATGGTTCGGTTCACTTAGACAACTTCTTCAGTTTTCTTTCGGTGACACAGTACACCCTTATATGTTGCAGTTTCACCATAGTAGCATCTTATATGTTGGCTCCCGAGCTGCGTGTTGTACCATTTGTTCCACCACTTATGATTTGGTACTTGGAGATTCAGTTGTGACTTTTTTTTATCAGATATCTATTGCAGCATCATTGTTCAGTCTTCTATATGTGATACTTGGACCTGATTTTGACTTGTACTTACAGAAGTGATCAATGATCAGATGATTCATTGTACTTTATATTTTTTAGATATACTTGCATACATTTTGGAAATTCTCTATATTTCATATGTATACATGCTTTTCTTTCACTAAGCATGGGTATTCCCGCCTCAGACATGAGCTATCTCTTTGATTTCTCTCACTGTTTTTTTGGTAGGCTGAAATCTGGTGAAGTCCTCTCTAGTCCTTGCAAGCTTCTTTTTATGCACATAATACATTTTTGTCATCATGTACCCCTTCTAACCTCATATATTAGGGGGAATCTGTTATAGTGTCATTTATCGCCTTCATGTACTTGATGATTTACACATTGGCCTTGGGCACCCTTTCCACCAGACTTGAAAATTTTCTCAAAAAACAGTATCTGACAACCCATACGTGACTTTTCCCAGAATTTTCCGCATATACACGCGATTCCATTCATAGATATCCATGTATACTTTTTTAATTATTAAAAATATATATAATTTTCCTATATTTGAGGTGGGTTTGATGGTTATTCCAGTAATTCAACCACCCCAGCCTGTGGCCTAATTGCTCCTAACTGCAGAAACTAATTTGAGGGAGTATAAAAGCCCCTCAAGAGAATGGCCTAAGGGGGAGAGAAAAATATAGACATTGTACTTTGTTGGAGCCCTATTCAAGTTTGATATTCCCATGCCTCCTGCACTTCCTAGGTATATTCAGGAAACCCTTTTTTCCTTGAGATGTTCATCACCCTATATGACATTTATTTTTCACACATCTTGGAAGAATTCTTGCAAGGCTAGGGCTGGACGGATCCAGAGGATGGTATGCTCAAAGGTCATGGTAGGATTCAGTTAATCTCTCCACATTTTGATTACTGTACGTGTCATTCATAATAAGAAGAGCCATCTTGTTCCCGATGTTTACATGTTTATGATCCTTTATACATGTGTAATAATCATTAATTGAACATTCCATATTGTTTTTATTATATTATGTATGATTTTCACTTACATCTAGGAACTATATATGTTGTACAACTAGGGTTTTGTGTTCGTTATTTGTGGATTTACAAATTTCAAAGCACAAAGAGTTGTAGGGGGTTTGCACCCCACGAGATCTACATCAACCATGGGACTTTCGGGTAAGTTCTGCAACCAGTAGTATCTAGTTTTTAGTATAGAAGTTGGTTAAAGTGAGTTCTTCTTGAATGGCATGCCCCTGATCTGTGAAGGTTGTCAACCCAAGACCTTTAGGGTATTATTTCCCGAAAAAATGGAGGAGAGAATAAATCTTTGACAGGAAATTGTTAAGAATAAAAAATACTCCGCTCAAAGGGGCCTTCTAGATATGGTAGCAGACAGTGGAAATCATGAACGAAACCATTTGGACTAGACTAGAGTCTTGAGATCCTAGAATGGCTACTCTTTTTAACTACATTGGAATCTAGGAGTCTTGAGGGGAGGCTTGGACATAATTTTGAAACTCACGGGTTGGGTGGTTAACGAGTCAGTTCCTGGTCAATTTCTCTAGCAAGTTGAATAGACCAAACAAGTGTTAACTCCATTAATGAAATTTATTTATTTTTATGTAGAGAAATGAGAATGGATAATATTTCTAAATGACCTTTGGATTATTTTAGCACATTACTCTTTCAAATGAGTGAGGGAGAATGTGTATCTTGACTAATATTTGAACCAATTTGAAATATTTTTCTGAAAATATACATTTTTTTCTAGACAGAAAACTAGTACTAATGTGAAGATTAGATAGAGGGTTATTTTCCTTATTTCACTCATTTAAGATAGTGAATAGATGAGCAGATACTTTTATGGAAATATATAGATATATATTTTATAAATTCTAGTAATAGTAATGAATAAATAGACAGGCTTCTTTCCTTGTGTTCATTAATCTAACATGGTAACATATGAACAAGTAACAACAACAATGTAAACCTAATGCACTAACACCCTGTGTTGTCTATTGTGAAAGAAAACAATATTGGGTGAACTAAATACTCATATGTGCCAAAATAAAACAAATACGATGGCTAGACCTTGTAAGAATAAATCTAAGAAGATATAAATCAAATAGAAGGAACACTCTGGAAGAAGGTTAGCTTACTCCTAGACTGAATCCAAGGGGAAAGTAGTTCTCTTATATTTGCGAAAGGATCTTGTACGTAGAGCATCCGAGCAGAATCCATAAATTTGGATTTCCCTCTTACTGGTACCCTTTCAAATTCAAGGAAATAAAGGATTTGCAAAGAACTAATTGTATAAAATAAACATAATGTTATTTAGTAAAAGTTACTAAGAATGCAAAATTTGTGATGGAAAATTAAAATTTAAAGACCACGACAACATCTGTAGCCATATTGTATTTTTCCATAAAAACCCCTTCGTTCTCAGCACCACATGCACATGCAGGAATACATTCATTTCTCAGAGTTATAAGCACACAAATAATTATATTGTTGTTATGATGTAAATCCATTTTACATTGAAGGAAAAGTCTCAACTCATATAACAAAATCTGTATGTGGAATCTTTGAGCAGAGGAATTCTTGCTCTCTTTAAAACATACAAAGATAATTACACTATCAATTCTAAGCAGAGAAGGAGCCCTTTTGCATTACGCCAAGCAGGGGATTAAATAAAAGTTGTTACATTACACCTAAACCAATTTTTCCAACGTGAAAGGAGCTAAACCCTCTAGGAAAAAAACTATTATAAGCTAATGCATAACTTGGTTGAGTTGAGTTGGGTCAGTCCTAGAATAATTCAATGGATTACAACTGTCGTGAGAGAAGGTTAAAAAATTAAAACCTAGTGCATAACAGGAACCATTAGTATTTGTATGACCCTTTAACTTACATGTAAAGGGTAACCGCAAGAAGGAGGAAGTGGAAATTACCTGCAAAAAAATAAAAATTGGGTCAAATGAGAACATATTGTTTGAGAAAGAGTTGTTTCAAATAATTTTGGAAAGCCTAATCAGAGTAAAACAACTTTCCTTTTGAACTTTCAAGGGAATGTAGATAAGTATGCACGACATACCCTCGTTGGAAAGGAGAATAGGTTAACCCTCGTCACGGTATTTGAAGAGAAACATTTAAATGTTAAAGAATAACAAGACCATGCCATACTTGAAGCCATGGAGAAATACCATATACAGAAACCATTTGTTGACAAAGTAAATCCAACTGGTTAATGAAGAATACAGTAATGGTTTTGAATCTATGGATAACAAGGAAAAAGAAATAGCATGCAAGGTTACCATAAGGAAATTCCATGTAAGGGCTTAGTGCCAAAACCTGGAACAGAGCGACAACACGATGGGGTTAGAATGCTAGTGTCGACGATAGATAGGAGTGGAGACGGTTACCTTTAACCACACTTTGAGATATCCTCTGTCCCATGAACTCCAAGATGCATGTACGCTGAGGATGTGGCCAAGTTACATATTCCTTGGAAGTGGAGTCAATGAGAGAGAACTCACATGGAAAAAGTCTAAAACACTCCCTTTGAAATTAATTCGTATTAACATATGATGCGAAAGGACCAATATCATGATTAAGGTTAAAGTCAACAGTTTGATTATTGCACGAATATCTGAGATATCAATAACATATATAAATATCTGTCCAACCAAGTATATAGCAATGATGAGACCGATAACATTGGAGTGTAATTACTATCACCACATAGGAATTAATGTCTATATGAAGGGTATTAGATGTATGAATAAAACACATACAATGTTAGTGATTCTATATGGTTGACATGACCCTAAACTAACACAAAAACCTTTGTACATACAAGCATGGTTATATATCTAAATTGAAATTTTTTTGTGTCATGTTTTATTATTATTCTTTATTTATTTGAGCATCTATGGAGGAGAGTTACATTATTTCACTTCATTGACCCACCATTTTCTTATTAATTTCCTTATTATCACCAAGATTAAGAGAATTTTATATCTTATTTTCTTTGTTTAGGAAGTATTCAATTGAATATTTCAACTTTCCATTCCTAGTATGTGATGAAATTGTCGAATGAGTGAAATATAACTTATTCAATCAAATTATTGGCCTCTTTCCTTGTAGCCACTAAATCATCACATTTGGCATACATATCTACATTGTATTATCTGACAAATGGCTTAAGTGCAAACTAATTGTTATGTTATTTATTTTAAAGAGACTAAACATTCATTTTTTTATAGAAAAGGATTAAGAATGATGAACATAAATTAATTATGTTTTTGGAAATAAAATTTAATTATGGAATTTTGGTTCCATAAAATTAAAAGAAGGCTGATGATAAAAAGCATTCCATGAACTGAGAGTGGTTGAACAGAAAATAGTAAAAAATAGATACCTTTCCTATGAGGATAAAAAGTACATCCCAGTGAGGAAAAGGGGTTCTGTGACTGTACAAAGAAAGGAGAGGTAGGAGGAGAGTGAAAATTCTTGGGCTAGTGGTGACCAATGGAAACACTCAGCGTTCCTGAATCTTGCAAAAGAAGAGTACTGGTCTAGGGGTCCCGAGGTCTCTTCTGGAAATTCTGTCAACCTACTCAACCCAGGCATGGAGCAGGGGGGGGAGATGAGGACGTAGTCACCTCTCTCATGGTAGGAAGGACATCATCAACAAGTTATGAAACGAGATAAGTAAAGAGATTGCAGAAATAGTAAGAACTAGAACTGTTGTTTAGACAAAATTCTTTTAATACAGAAAATGTTCTTTAAATTATGAAATGAATATTTTTACACAGTGAATGTTATAGATATATATTTATTTGTATTTCTTTTAAGTATTCAAGAAAATTATAGTAGAACCATTAATTATATGGACTCTGTAAAACTACAATTATGGAAGTTATGGTTTGTATTCAAGAATAATATGTGTTTACATCATCAGCTAAAACAAACCAAAAAATTGTTAGTTCAAAGTCCATAGTCGAAACCTTGGACCCCTAACTGGTTGTTAATTTGTAATCTATGATATACTCGAACAACAAAGTTACAGGATAACAACTCCAAAATTTAGATGGTCCAGACATCTCTATTAACCGAAAGGAATAATACAGAATCTATTCTTGAAATAAAGAATGAAACCTCTATCTGAAATGAAATATATACATAAAAATCTTTAAAATAACATGTGTAGTAAAAACCCAGAAATTCAACTGCAATTGTAAATATAAACAACATCGAAAGTATTCTTTCTGCAAAACTAATGTAGAAAAGAAAACTAAATATTGTTTTGGACAAGAAAGATAATGATCATATTCGAAAGTTAAATGAGACTTAATGTGAATTCTCCAAAAAAGAAACTAAGGCAACATACTTATATGCATACAAGAGGAAACGACAAATTCTAAATGAGCTATCATTCGAAGATGCAGAGAGTCAAATAACCTTTCATAGCACAGATTCAAATAACCTTTCATAGAAAAGATTCAAATAACATTAAAAACCTTGTTGCTCAGAGGAATTTTCCTCTTAGACTGGGTCGTGAATTCAACCGACAACCAAGAGTAGCACATAATTACAGTAAAATTCCAAGTTGCATGAAATTGTTCCAAGCAAGGCGGTGCCCTTGAGCTTAAAATGAACTAAAATAAACAACAATGATGCCATAAAACTAAATCTAGAGTGTGTGATGCCATGATTACCACTGAAGCTAGCACTAAGACTTTACTCCGATAATTTTAAAACCCTACGGAGGATCTGGTACCTACTAAGAAAGTGGCAGAGTCAGGAATGAAACCAAAGCACCTCAAGGAATGATAGATGCACTGTGTAAACCCTTTCCAGTCGACCATGGTGTGTTTACCTATTCAATAGCGAGATGAAAAACATTAGAAAAACTATACCTTCCAAACTTGGTGAGCGAAGGGAAGAACTAAGGAAAAAGACAGAGTAAAATTGCAATACCTATTTTAAATATATTCTGCAGGCTATAAATGTAACGCTGCGAAGAGAAATGGTAAGAGTAAGTTTAGGGCAAAACAGATGAGAGGATATAAATCTAGCGAGTTAATAAGCGTAAAACTTAAGCATTCAGTTGGCTTACCTGCCACAGCGAAAGGAAGTCATTGTGGGTAATCGACATGAGAAACTGGAATACGTAAAGCCGAGAAGGAGGTTCTCGAAACCTGGAAAATTCGATACACATTTAAACTAGATTTTTCTTGCAAACCCGAGCACTTAGCAATCAGTATAGAGCCACTGCTAGCTCCCTGTGAAATAATTAAATGAAGAGGTTACTCAACTTAAGAATAGTTCAACAATGTTGCAAAGGGCTAAGTCCCAAAAAATTGTATGTGAAATGGAATTTACCTGGTTCAATATACCATGAAAAGCAAGGCTTGCACTGGAGGAAAGGTTGTCGGTCGACAGAGCTCAGGCCACGGTGGAGTTGCAGAGGGGCAACATCGACAAAACCCACAAACGCAAAAATGAAGAGTTTGTTAGGGTTACGCAGTGGTCAATACCCTAAAAGGATACCATAATAATCTCCACCATGGATCTTAACACCCCAGATCTGACGGCTTTCAGCAAGACAAATGTCCCCGTACAATGCAAATTCCCAGGCGAAGGTACAGTACAACAAATCAACCTTATGACACTTAATCTCCAACAGGGATTATTAAACCACGAATAAATCTAATGCACATGTTAAAGATATGCAATCATCACACCTTCCTCCAAAATATTAATCATAGGTGTTACGAGTTTTAATATCAAACAACCAACCATTATAAGCTCATAAATGACTCGCATAAGGACATGCGTATAGCGTAGGTGTGGAGGTTTAAACAAAACAATAGGACCATGTGGGTATCCATAATGTCATCACTATAAGGCGAGGGCCATGTTGACATAACACATATAGTTTTACTTTGTATGTTTGCAATATTTATGTGGAACTATGGTTAATGATAGAGTAAGTGTAATTTTTTATTATTTATATTGTGATGTATGTTACATATTTTTTGTGTTTTCTTGTAGCTACTCTTGGTTGTCAAAGACATCTCAATTATACTAGTTTATCAAATTTACACCTCAATACAATAACAAAATATTATAAAAAGTAAAAAATATAAATTCAACAAATTACAATGAGTAGAATCAATTTGAATTTATATTATCAAATGTTTAGATAATTATGTAATAATAAGTATATAATTTAAATCCTTTAAAATAATTCAATTTTTAAAATAATTCAATTTTTAGGAGACATACATATTATTCAAATCCTTTAACTAAGGCTAATCAATATGTTGTTTTAACTGACCCTAATTAAATATATGCTTTTAACTCTATTTAATTTTGTGTTTTTTATTATAGTATAAATTGTTTTTTAGTTATTGAATATTTTATTTTAAAAATCACTTATATCAATAACACTTCTCATTCATATCATAATAGAATACACCTCTTAAAATAACAAAAAAAAAATTATAGAAAATAAAAAATTATTATTAAAAATTAAAGATATAAATTCAACCTATTATAATTATTATTTCTAAATTATTTCTAAATTCATTGAATAGAATAATATTGACCCAAATTTATTATTTCTAAATTCATTGAATAAAATAATATTAACCCAAATTGCTCAATCTGATATATCTAGAAGAATTAAATCAAATTAATATATATATCAGAATTAAATCAAATTAATAATTACATCGGGTCGAATTTATATTTTTATTTCTTATAATAATTCAAATTTACAGTTCACTATTATTTAATTTGTTCATTACAAAATACTAATTACACATGTAAAAGAAAAAAACAAAATTTTGATAATAAATAATCATAAACAAGTTAAAAGTTACTAATAAAATATTGAAAATTTATCATACTAAAATAGTAAATTTAAAAATTCTAAATATTATTTTTTTATAAATTAATAATAATTTTTTGAATTTTATATTTAACGTAAAATAATAAAATAATTAAAAATTAAAAATTAAATCGAAATAATGTAAAAAATTGATGAAATAGAATTACACTTAGCCAATTTCACACCATATGTCATACAAATTTGGCGTGTTAAGAATAATGCTAAAATGGATGACTTGTTAGAACCAAACCACGGTATCATAAATATTTAGATAGTTTTATAATAATAAACATATACTTCAAACCCTTTGAATATATAATTCAAATCTTTTAATACTTAAAAACAAGAGTAAGTGAAGGCATTGATGTTTTATACTATGGCTTTAATTAAAATTAATGGAATATATAAAATTTAGTGTTTTATTATAGTTTAAATTGCTTTTTAGTAACCCTAATAAATTATTATAAAAAAATTGAAAATATAATTTCAGTTCATTATAATTATACTTTAACTTAATTATTTAAGATTCATCATACCAAATAACCTAAACCTAAATTATTGTAGATGAGAGATGAAAAAGAATTAAATAAAAATATCAATTAATAATTAAATTCCTTTAAAATTACTTTTTATTCTATTTAATATCTTCATTAAATATATCTCAGAGAATGAAAATAATTCTAAACAACTTAAAAGGTTATCAATAAAATATTCAAAATAGTATATATAAAAATAGTATTAATATATATATATATATATATATATATATTTATATATTATTAAAAAAAAAATATTTTATTATTTAAATTATATTTTTGAATTAAAAATAAAATAAAATAATGTAAAATAATTAAGGGAAATTACACTTTCTCAATTGCACACAAATGTTATGCAAATTTTGAGTAACTATTTTTCTTTTTCCTTTTCTCTCATCTCACTCTCTCTATATCTCTACTCTTCCCTCTCTCTCACCCCACCCTTTATATCTATATCTTAGTCAATCTCTCCTTTGTATCTCTATCTAATCCCCCTAAACACACACAAACCCCCCACCCGATATATATATATATATATATATATATATATATATATGAAAATGTTTAAGCTATTTTATCAATAATATAACATGTATATATAATTTTTTGGGAAATTTTTAGTGAATTATAAAACATCATAAAATCATAGAAAATATTTCACTAAATCTTAAAATGTTGTAACTTCTTAAAAAAATCTTTCAATAATGTAAAAAAAACCATATATAACAATATGAAAAGAAAACCTCTTAATAAATCCTTAAGTAATTTAACAAACCATATATAACAATATGAAAAAAAAATTATAAGTTTCACAATTTTTTTTCAATTATAAATTAATAATATATTTTTGAATTTTGTAATTAAATTAAAATAATAATAATAATTTTCAATTTAGAATTAAATTGAAATAATATAAAAAATTGATGAAATAGAATTAAACTTTCCCAATTTGGGACCAAATGTCATACAAATTTCACTAAAATGGGTGACTTCTTAGAAGATCAATGGTATCATAAATGAGAAGTCAGAAGTTGGGCATAGGTGGTTGGGCTGAAAAATAGATGACGACGACGGTGAGATTGTCACTGGATTCCCTTTGGAGAGTCTCCTCGACTAACACTCTTGAACAACGTTGGGGATCGTTGCTTGAGATGAGCTCTCTCCTGGCGATGGCTACAGCTTCCTCGCTGCTCATCGGCTCATCACGTCCTAAAGACCATCGCTGGAAATGATGAGGAATTCGTCCTCTTCGCTTAGTTGCACCTGATGAACATCAAGGTCTGCGGATAGAGGAATGCGGGCCTTTTTCAACTGCAATTCCCCAAGTGCCCTGGAGACCGCCAACATGCGGTTGAGATACCCGTCTTCGGTCACAAAACCCCCAAGGGACTCGATCCACGATCTCTCGGTGCTCATGGTGGGCTTGCAATCAATGGACATGTCAATAGCTATGCCTCCCCTTTTCCCCAAAACCACTTGACAATCGCCAGCATTAGCCACCATGAGTGGCTTTCCCAACACGATGGCCACAACTATCGTGGTCCCAGACGTGATGCGAGCCTCTACTAGGGCATTGTCGGCCTTCAGGAAAGCATTCTTCAGGGCTTTCTCAACTCCAAATCCAACTCCTACTCCTCTCTCGGAAAAATCGAGGTTGTCATTTCCCTCATGGAGTTCCTGATGATGTGATTGATTCCATGTATTTTTTTTAATGTTATTTATCCTCTCCTAAAGTTACAAGAAGCTTTGGGCAGTGACCTAGGATCAGGGGATAAAAATGTGGCACAAATCCTACAGTTGTAGGCACATAATTGACTGTTTGGGGCCCTGACCGCTACCTTGCCAAGGAAATCCCTTGGCTAAGGATCTAAAGTCGCTCCCTTTCCCTTATATGCCCACAGATAAGGCTTAAGAGGGTCAAAATTTAGTCCCCCTTCAAGTTTCAAGGGTTTGGGAGGGTGGTTTACCTCCTAGAGGTTTTTTTGGTGTTGTGTAAGGTGTGTTTTTCGTGTTTCCGTCGGTTCCACTTCCTTAAGGTCATCTAGGAGGTTGAATATCATATTAGTAGCCTCTTGTCACATTTTTACCCCGGTTGGCCGATTACTTGGGTAGATATGGGAAGAGGGTGTTACAAAGTGGTATCAGAGCATTGTTCAACTCTCGGACCAATGGGTGGTGTGTGGATCATGTGTTTATGTTGGTGGCATGCGTGTGTAATGTGCTTGTGTTCTATGTGTGATTGTTACATTTGCATGGTGTTGGTCATAGTTACAGTGATGTTTCCATGGGAAAGTTGTTGGTGTCATTGGGACATGTGTCATCACGTGTGTATGATTGGTTATGTGTTTTTCATGTTTATGTATTGACCGTGTATGCTTGCTTACATGATGCTACATATTGTACATGAATTGCTTGCTTATGCTAGGGTTACATATTGGTGATGCTTCAGTGTTATCCATGTATTCTTGCTTGTGTGATGGCATATGTTGAACATGCATTGGTCATTCATGATTGGTTATACATCTCAAATGGGTGCATATGGTCAATTTTGCATTGGTTTGGTGAAGGTTGTTGTGCATAAGGTCATTTTATGCAATTAGTTCATCATGATGATGTTGGTATGTTATGATGCTAATGTGTTGTCTAAGATAGAGTAGGAGATACAAACCATCAAAGTGAAGTTGCAGCATTGGACCTCGAGGCAAGAGAAGATCATCATACAAGTGTGCATGTTTGGCATGCATGTATGTTATTCATGATTGTTGTAAGCATTAAGGTAACCTATATGTTTGTCATTCTATTATTATGGTTACATATATGATAAATACTATTTGATCAGTGTAGTTATATGCATTATGGTTATGAGTATTCCTTTCATTATATTCATGTTATGGTTACATACATTGTAGATGCTAGTTGATTAGTGTGGTTATATGTACGTGTCAGATGCTCTTGAATGGTAGCAATCTATGGTGGTATGCATGTCTATTGTTATTTTATGTTAGATAACTTATATGTTGTTAATGAGCATGGTATATAACTTGTTGTTGTTACATGCTAATGACTTGATGATTAGGATTATTTCATTAACATCTTGATATTATATGTACTATGCTAATTTGGATTGGCCATGCAGATGGTTAGGGTTATGAAATTTAGGCATGAATCTACCTAATTATGATAGTGTGTTGTATTATGTCTAGACTGACTGTGCATATGCGATTGTATGTATGAATGACAATTGTTTATGATTTTATGATGTGAACGTGTTATTTAATTACTTTTATGGATGTCCTAATATTATTTGTGTTGAGTTGAGGTGTTGTGAAGTTATATTTTGCTAATCTAGATTAATTATGCAGACAAGGTAGCCTCCCCTGAGATACATTAAGGTATGAACTTTCTTATGCCATCTACTTTGTACTTGATGTTTGATTGCTTGATTATGTCATCTATATGGTGTTGAGTGTTTGTTGTCCATTATGTCATTTAGTTGATTTATCTAAAATGGTACATTTATAGCTTGTTTGAGTGTTTGACTAATCGCATGATATGAGTATGTGTGTCTGTAAGATTGCATGAATTAATGATCTTGCTTTAAGATGGTTGTAATAACATGTATGCGTTAAACAGTTGGTATATACTTGAGTGCAAGTAGTTGATAGTTGTAGCATTATGTATTATGACAGATGAATGTGAGTTGATTATTGATTATGACACAGTTTTTAGTCTTGGTAAAAGTTGTTTTCGAATTTTTAGATATGTTGTCTTGATGTTGATACATAGGGCTAACATGTGTTTTTAGTTACAAGTTAGTGTGTTTCACACAACAAGGTAAGGTAACTGGTATATTTTATGTTTATATTATACACTGACAGTTATGGGTTTAAGACAATATGATGCAGGGGATTGCATGCTAAAGAGATTGCCTTGAAATCTTGAAGAAGGATCCAACTGAGCTTTCCTTGGAAGTATTGAAACCATGGGGGATTGAGTCATGTTGTTTGTTGCTAGTCTTTTTCTTTTGGTATTTTGTGATTTGTGAGCTTGATTTGTGGTCTTGTATATGTCTGGTGCATAGCTATGCCACTTTGTTGTGGTGTCGTATTTATTTTGTTTTTTCATGGTCTTCTTCTTTTGTTTCTTGTGGTTGTATTTCATGTTTTAAGAGTCTCGGGAATTGGTTGTGGAAAGAGGAATTTAATGGAGCTCGAGAAAAGTTGAATGAAATCCAATAGGTAATGTAAGGCCAGAATGGAGCTCAGTGCATAAGTAAGCACAACCGAACATAAGAATGTGACTGTCAGTTGGACTGGTTGGGTCCGTTGGGGTAAGTGGACGGTGGGAATACATACATGAGAAAGGTGATAGGAAAGGTAAAGTAAATGAGCTTAAGGTAATAGATGCCTTGGTTATGTTGGGAATTATTATTCTCAACATTGTGCATGTTATGCATGAATAAAGCAAGTTCTCTTAACCTATACCTTATGATATCTAGCGATTTTGTTGTGATCGTGATTATTTCATTGATTAGTAGGGTCGTCATGGATCATGATTGTTTCATGCTAATGATTATATATGTGTGTGTGTGTGTGTGTGTGTGTGTGTGTGTGTGTGTGTGTGTGTGTGTCGTTGATTGGAAACGTTTTCATGGATCATGATGGTTTTATGTTTATGTTTATATGTGTATACAGGTATGTATATATGTATGTTTCATCTAACAGGGTCGTCATGGATCATGATTGCTTAATTATAATGTTTATATGTATATGTGTATGTATGTTTGTCGTTGTTTGACAGGATCATGATTTTTTTATGCTAATGATTATATATATGTATGTATCTATGTATCTATGTCACTGTATGATAGGGTTTTCAAGGATAATTCTTGTGGAGAAATTATTTCCTATGCAGGTGAATGGCATGAAGAGGTTCTTGGTCCTATGAGGAATCAAGTGGGAAGAGTAAATCTGACATATCTATGAGGTCAGTATCATGTGGATATGAATTAATGTTATATGCTTGTATTATGCCTATGTTTATATTATGGACATGTAAAGTCAAAAATACCTCCTCATCAGCTCAGAGGAGAAGACAAATATGGAAGGAATACAAAGACCTAAATTAAACCTATGTCTATCAAGGCAATGCCTTTCTATAACAAAGAAGGAGCGTTATAACGCATAAGACCAGTAAATGTGTTGTGTTAGTGGCTAGGGCAACACTCTGTTTACACTAGAGGGCAGCGTTACTCGTGTTTTGAGTTTGAAATGGGAAAAAAGCGCGGAAAATGATTTGAATCTCCGGCTTTCCCTCACAAGAGAGTCAGTTCACAAAGGAAACTGCAA
The DNA here is from genome assembly GCA_034641835.2 of Pinus albicaulis. Classification (NCBI taxonomy): domain Eukaryota; kingdom Viridiplantae; phylum Streptophyta; class Pinopsida; order Pinales; family Pinaceae; genus Pinus; species Pinus albicaulis. Next base: position 1,439,996,601 of record CM076581.1, read on the forward strand.
AGCACCAATTCATTATTGGTCACTGCCATAAAAGAATGAACTCCCAAGGAGGAAAAAGCATAGAGATTAAAGAAACATCTTAGTTTTTTCTATTCCAAACTAGTGGAAAGAGAAAGGCAACAATGGCTTTCTCCCTCTCCTATAAAAAGGAGTTGAAGGCTCTTAGTTGAAGGTCGAAGGATTGTTAATGTTCTGAGTACTTGTGAAGTAGAGGATAGTATTATAGTGTGAAGGCCAAGAGTCAAAGAGGTTCCTAGAGAGCTTGTTGACTAAGACTTCACTACTTAAGAGATAGAGAGATTGGGAGGCTGAGGAGGGCTTGGTACGACCGACAGTTGTAATCCTCCTTCTTTCAAAATCAATAGAACTGTATTTTTTTTGTCCATTCGATGCTTAATATTGTCATTATTGTTTGAATATTTACACAACATGATATGAATGGCAGATGGGTATAATTTAGATGTTCATTATATATTAGCTTAATTGATAGGATATATGTTGTGTTAGAAATTACACGAGTGCTTTGTTTGATTGCAAGACTAAGATTTGGAGCCGGTGAAGAAAGACTCTTGCTTCGCTGCCCAGTGTTCTCCAAGGGATTCTGATATCGTCAAAGAGGTAATTTTCTATCGCATTCCGTCAAGTTGTTTTAAGTTAATATGAACATGTATATGCCATCTTTGTGAACTATACAGCTAATCTTACTGTCTTCCTCGGGCACTGGAAATCCCTGAGAGGGATATACGATAACCAACAACCCAAGACTTTTACCCTATATGCACTGGCCACTCCACCGGGGATTTTTCCTCATAGTTTCCGGACTATTTCTTTCCTCCTTTTCTTCTATCCCTCTATTCACAGACTCCCTTCCCAACCAAGATTTCTTATGCCCAAGAAACATTTTAAAAGCTCGCGTAGTTCAATCCTATTTCTCGTTCGACCATCCGAAGAATTTTTCCCCCGGATAACGCTACACCCGTAGTTTCTCCAGTGCGTGGCCGAATAATAAATAATTATCCACCGAGACTATCCTGGTCACATACTATTTGAACTTCATACACAACACATAATCTCTTCCACTCAACTCAACTCAGATCATCAAACATGCGGAATTAAAATCAAGCGATAACACATAAAATCATCATACACATTAACACAGTATGTATGGGGAAAGCTTATAGCTGAAAACCCCACAGCTATTGTGTATATTATAATGGAGAAATCAAGTAACACACTCAGTACAATACTCCTCACAAGTACTCAGTACTTCTCTTCATAAAGTTACCCACAATCTAGCCCGCCTTTGAATGTGTTACCGGTTCAAAAACTCACCGCCAATTTCCTCGTTTCTATTGCGTGTGTCAATGTTATGGGATGGCCTCTTTATATAGATAAACCACTGAAATTTAACCGCGCAATCCTCATGGGCTTACTCCACCTATCCGTGTCTTGCAAATAGCAACAAGATAGTCACAATTGATAGCTAACTCCACCCTTTCATCTACCTCTTTCACCGGGTCTCCACCGAACCGATGATACACCGTAGTGAACTCGATGTGTTCTTGAGTTGAATAATGAGTTACTAATTAATGAATTAAATAATATTTAATTCATCCACTCATAACTAATTGATTAGCTAGTTAAACTAATCTCAACCGGCTCAACTAAAATAAACAACACAACCCACTATCCGTCTCATTAACTCCTCCAAACTTCTCGCCATCGAAGTCCAACTGAAGTCAACCATGCATGATGCCATCTAACCCTTGGGAATAACGTAATTCCTCTGTCAGATGCATGAGCCACTTCCAAGGCTCGAACTGAAGTGATCCAAGAGAGTAAACTGCTGTTTAGAGTCCAAATATTATTAAGGGTAAATAATATTTGACTTCCCTATTTTTAGGATAGGCAGTCTAAAAATAGACATCGACCTATCGACCTATAGGTCAAAAAAATAGAGGTCCATCTATCTTTACCAACATGACCAATACTCCAAGAATCTCAAACTGGAATCCCCGGACCATGCTCCATATGTCTAAAAATAGACATAGTCTAAAAATAGACTTTGCGCCAGAATTTGCCTGCGGGCCCACTTAGTGAAGGCGACTTCACTTCACTAAGCTCCACCATCTTGCCGCATTTTCAACACTTTCTCGGCGTTGTAAGATATGGATTATCCGCAACCCCCTATCCCGCTCTCGTGGAATTCAAATTTGCTCCCGGTGAGCGCCTTCATCAGAAGATCTGCATCCTGATCCTCCATGGGAATGTACTGAAGCAACATGATTCTCCGCCGAACACAATCTCTCGATATGATGATACTCCGATGTCGATATGTTTGGACCTATCATGAAATATTGGATTAGCCGAGAGTTTAATGCAACTCTGGTTATCACAGTAGATCACTGTAGGCTCCAAATGGAACCTGAACAAACCTGCGAGGATCTTCCTCATCCAAATAGCCTCGCATGCAGCCAAGCTAGCTGCCATGTACTCACTTCCGCCGAACCGAGTGCCACGATCTCTCGCTTCCCCCGCCGTACCACAGAAACTGCTGTCGACCCAATGTCGAAAACTCCTCCGTAAGTGCTCTTCCCGTCCGCTGGACTCCCCGCCCACCGCACGTTGAAGCGTAAGCTTCGCTCCATCCTCCTCGTCTGTACCATAATCCATATCTCGATGTGCCTCTGAGATATCTCAATACATGATTTCCTGCCTTCCAGTAGAGCTTGGTAGGCTTAACCATAGCTTGTGAAAGCTGGTTAACAGCATAGCATATGTCGGGTCATGTATTGACCAGACACATAAGCGACCCCACCAACTGTCGATAAATAGTGGCATACACTACCTCTGTCGATGTAGCATCCTCTTTCCTCCAACCACCAAGAAGAGGAGTGTCGATAGGCTTGCAGCCATGCATGTTGAACTTATCCAGTATCTCCCGGCATACTTGCCTTGAGACACAAACAGTCCATCACTGCACTGCCAAATTTCCAATCCCAGGAAATAATGAAGGAGGCCCAAGTCCTTCATCTCAAACTCTTTTGCAAGATCAGCCTTGCATGAAAATCAACTGCTCATCGCCGTCAAAATCAGATCATCTACATACAAGACGATGATCACCGCCCCCTCCACCATAACTGGCATGTGTTTGACCGCTCACTTTTGGTGAAGCCCAGTCCGGTGAAATAGTTGTTTATCCGAGTGTACCAAGCACGGGGTGCTTGCTTCAGCCCATATAGTGCTCTTTTGACTCGGCACACATGCGACTCACTATTGAAGATCTTAAAACCTTCAGGCTGCTCTATGTACATCTCTTCCTCAATGATCCCATTGAGAAACACAGTTTTCACATCCATCCGATGAATGTGCCAACTGATCTGCGCTGAGAGTGCAAGGATGGATATTATGAAAGACTACCTTTCAACAGGTGCAAAAGTCTCATCATAATCTATCCCCTCGATCTGTGAAAAGCCATGGGCGACAAACCTCGCCTTGTACTTCTCCACACTCCCGTCAGCCGCCTGCTTCACCTTGTAGATCCATCGCAAACCCACCACTGATTTCCCCACCGGTCTTGGGACAATCTGCCATGCACTGTTCCTGACGATTGAATCATACTCTTCGATCATGGCATCAACCCATGCGGGTTCCTCCACACCTTCCTCAAAATAGTATGGCTCCGTCACAACACATTGACTCACAAGAGCCATGTATCCAGTGTACCGATCCGGTGACTGCCTCTGTCTGCGCTGTGCTGTAGGTGGTCCTACAACCTTCTCTGCATCTCGAGCCAGTCGCTCAGCTTCTGTAGTGCGCATGCGCCCTCTGATGGTTGGCGCTGCACGGGTGGTTTCTTCCACCTCCTGAACTTCCTCTTGTGGCTGATCCACATCCGGAAGCTCCTCCTTAGGAACTAACAGCTCCTCATCTGCATGCAAGTGTAGCTCCCTCTCAAGCGAACACTGCATGGCTTTCTCCTCCCGAAATTTTATATCCCGTCGCACAACAGTCTTGCGACTGTCTGACAAATACACCCGATAGTTGTGAGGTGTATCAGTGTACCCCACAAATATTCCAACCTCAGCAGTTGGATCCAGCTTCCTTCTCGCATCCTTCGTCACATGCATGTAGACAGTAGAACCAAAAATCCGCAAATGGGAAATATCAGGCCTCTTGCCAGAATAAGCCTCCTCTGGTGTACTCATGCCAAGAACCTTGTGAGGACAACGGTTCTGCACATACACTGTTGTATTGCATGCCTCAGCCCACAAGTGAAGGGGTAGGCCCTGATCATGCAACATCGCCCGTGCAGCACCCACGATCGTTATGTTCTTCCGCTCAGCCACCCCGTTCTGCTGTGAATTATGGGGTGCGATGAGCTCTCCGAATCCCTTCTGCGTTGCAAAACTCCTTGAATTCAGCCGAGATGAATTCACCACCGTTATCACTCCTTAGAGCAATCACCTTCTTCCCCGACTCCTTCTCGACCAGTGCTTTAAACTCACAGAACTTCGCGAATGTATCGCTCTTCTTCTGCATGAAGAAGATCCAGCACTTTCAAGAGAAATCATCAACAAATATCACATAATACTTGTGCTTTGATGTCGAAGCAACTGAGAAAGGATCACACACGTCTGTGTGAACTCTCTCAAGGATCGTCGTGGCGCGACTATCCTTCTCGTGAAAGGTGGCTTTCACATTCTTCCCTAAAGTACACCCCTTGCACTGATCTGACTGCGTAAGAGTGCCCTTAGGAAGCCCATAGAAATCTGTTGTAGAATCTTCAAAGCTCCATGGTGAAGGTGGCCCAATCTCCTGTGCCACAGTTCACCCTCATCATCCCGGCTCACCACTTCTCCCGCTTTGCATGCCATAGCTGCGCAACCATCTACCTGCAACTGATAAAGGTTCTTGGTCCGAACCCCTATCTTCCGGGTCTCTCCAGTAGTCTTACTGCGCAGGAAGGCTTTTCCTTCGCCGAAGACCACATCATACCCCTTATCCTCCAACATCGCCACAGAGATCAAGTTCTTCTTCAATCCAGGTACATGCATGACATCCCTCAATACAAAGGGTTTACCAGACTCCCTCTGAAAGGATATGGTACCGATACCAGTCGCACTGTATCTACCATCATCGCCCATCTCGATGTGCACACCCAAATCCTTGTCCTCCAGATCTGAGAACAACTCCCGATCTCCCGTCATATGAAATGACGCACCGCTGTCCAAGAACCACACCGATCCCATCACACTTGAAACCAAGCATGCAATCAGTGAAAAGTCAAGCTCGAACCGTGAAGCCAAAGCTTCTCCATCTGCAGATCTTCCCGCTTGCTTGTTCTTCTTCTTCTTTGGAAAATTGGTAGCATAATGTCCGTGATCATGGCAGTGAAAACACTTCACTTTCGCCATATCCTGCTTCTTGCCCTTAGCTCCAGAATGAGAGGTTTTATTACCCTTCCCTTTCTTAGCTTTGGACACCAAAGCGCAGTTTTCTTCATCAGCTCCCTTTGATGAAGATCCATCTCGAGTAGTCCTCCTTATCTCCTCCCGCATGAGATCCGCCCAAAGGCGCTCCCATCCCGGCAGCTTCTCCCGACCATTGACACTATCTTGATATGAGTGCCAAGCCTTCGGAAGACCAAGGAGAGCCAGGTCGACCATGTCCTCATCTTCGACAGTCACCCCCACACTTCCCAACTCATCTCTGCATTGAGTGAACTTTGTGAGGTATTTGGCGATACTGTCGCCTTTCTCCATCTTGATGTTCCTAAGCTTATCTTTGAGTGCTAGCTTCCTTTGGTCGCTCTTACTCTGGAATAGATCCATCAAATCTTTCCACATTAAATATGGAGAAGCCTTTCCATGCAGGCTGGATACAATATGATCCTTGACGCCCTCCAACAGGATCCTTCGACATTTCGCCATCTTCTTTTGCCATGCTTCGACTTCAGCAGGATCAATGGGCTTTTGGACATCCATATCTATGAACTCCTTCAGACCATTATCTTCTAATACTGCCTCCATGCGATCCTTCCATGCAACATAATTCGAACTGCCTTCAAGAGCATATTCAAGTCGCAAACCGTTGAAAGACATTTTCAACACTGGCACCAAGAAAACAAAACTGCTGCAAAATTTCGAATTCCACCTCAAAGCTCAGCCGCTCTAGATCTGTGAGAAAAAATTATTTCTAGCACAGAGATTGACTGCAAGGGGCATTTACCAAACCTTTCACTTTCCGAAGAAAGATGAATCCGGAGGCTACCTGGCCCGCATGCAGACTCTGTCTACCGAAATAAATTTGTAATCACTGTGATGATCAATCTCTGCTTCAATAGCTCTGATACCATGTAGAAATTTGCTGAATAATGATTAATTATCCACCGAGACTATCCTGATCACATACAATTCGAATTTATATGCAACACATAATCTCTTCCACTCAGATCATCACACATGCGGAAATAAAACAAGCGATAGCACATCAAATCATCATACACATTAACACATTATGTATGGGGAAAGCTTATAGCTGAAAACCCCGCAGCTATTGTGTATATTATAATGGAGAAATCATGTAACAAACTCAGTACAATACTCCTCACAAGTACTCAATACTTTCTCATAAAGTTACACACAATCTAGCTCAGTTTTGAACAGGTTACTGGTTCAAAACTCACCGCCAATTGCCTTGCCTCTATTGCGTGTTTCAATGCTATGGGATGGCCTCTTTATATAGATAAACCACCAGCCTGAACTGCGCAATCCTCATGGGCTTACTCCACCTATCCGTGTGTTGCAAATAGCAACAGTATAGTCACAACTGATAGCTAACTCCACCCTTTCATCTACCTCTTTCACTGGTCTCCACTGAACTGATCATGCACTGTAGTGAACTGATGTGTTCTTGAGTCGAATAATGAGTTACTAATTAATGAATTAAATAATATTTAATTCACTCCACTCATAACTAATTGATTAGCTAGTTAAACTAATCTCAACTAGTTCAACTAAAATAAACAGAACACAACTCCACTATCCGTCTCATTAACTCCTCCAAACTTCTGCCACTGAAGTCCAACTGAAGTCAACCATGCATGATGCCATCAAACCCTTGGGAACCACGTGATTCCTCTGTCAGATGCATGAGCCACTTCTGTAGCTCGAACTGAAGTGCTCCAAGAGAGTAAATTGTTGTTTATAGTCTAAATATTATTAAGGGTAAATAATATTTGACTTCCCTGTTTTAAGGAGAGGCAGTCTAAAAATAGACTTCGACCTCTTCGACCTAAAAATAGAGTCTCATCTATTTTTACCAACATGACCAATGCTCCAAGAATCTCAAACTGGAATCCCCAAACCATGCTCCATATGTCTAAAAATAGACATAGTCTAAAAATAGATTTTGCGCCAAAATTTGCCTGCGGGCCCACTTGGTGAAGGCGACTTCATTTCACCAAGCTCCATCATCTTGCTGCATTTTCAACAAGTTTCTCCAGTGCGTTATAACGTCGTCTCTGCTTAAAAACAGTGCGTTAGTCTCTGGATTAACGCTTACTTTACTCATAGAAAGTGCGTTACTCAGCCAAAAACTTGTTGTTCACTGTCGTGATTGTGTTTTAGCTGCAGAATTTTTTGGCCATCAGTATATCTCCTTGACTGAATCCCTACGCTTGTTTACTAAACTGGAATTTCTGTTTTTTTGCTCTTGTTTGAAAAGTTAGTGTCAAAAGCATTTACTTTTTAGAGAAGAAATTTTTTTTTTTTTTGGTTTTTTCTACATCTAGCTGAGTTAATTCTGAAATTTTCAGTTTATAGACTGTTAAGAAGAGGTAGATAGAAGTCTGAATCTTTAAAGCTGAATTGAGTTATTTGAATGTTAATGCATGGATGTTGAAAAGAAACCTCTCCTTGTAGAAATACTCTTCATCGAATTGAATATTTAGAGCATGTTTTGCATGGTTTCTTGAGTCAGAGTCTCATTACATTTCATACATCCACTCCCCCTCCGCAAGACTAATAATAAATTAGACTAAGAATCAAGCGATAATAAAATCAATCAACTCTTTTTTGAGCTCACACAAATAGTAGTTTAGGCTAGGATCTTGGGTTAGGAGCAGTGAGAAAATTACCCAAGATCTCAAAACTTAAAACTAGAGTCATTAACGAGCGAAATCCTACTGCACTCATATTATCGGGACTGTTCCTTTACCGGAGCTCAGCGTGAGACAACACTTGGGTGCACAAGAAGGTAGCCCACCTTCGACTGCATCCGGTGGGTGTGTTATATATTGGGGTTCCCTTCGGGGATGTCGAAACTAGATCGGGGATCTAGGTATTCTGCCCATATAGCACACTGTCCTTGACCGTGGACCCCCCTGATGATGTCTGTGATTTGAGGTATCTTTAGTGGCCATAATTTTTAGGGACTTACACAAGGTGACTGGGATGGGCTGTCCTGGTACCTGAAACAGATGAACCCACTCTGTCTTCGGTCTTTAGGAGGGTACTTGTCTTCACGAGAGTGCTTACACCTATCATCTGAGGTTTGGGTGAAGCTCTAGAGTGACTGTAACTGTACTTTCGACCAACCCTCTATGTATACTATTGTGATACTAGATTTCATCACCAGCAAATAGTAGTACTCAGACAGGTCACCCTATTCTGGCTACTTGCTGATTGATTTTAGAGAGTCCTTTTTCTTTTTTAGGTGTGTGGTTACTGTCACTGAGACTTTATAATACATCAAAATTTATTAAAATTTGTTAAAATTAAACAGGTCACCGTGGCATCCCCTGACCCTCGCCGTCTGTCTAGATGAAAACAAGGTCTACCTCCTCTAACTATTGAGGAAGAACTGAACCTTGGTGAACCTGTGCCTTCTACGGAAGAGCAGTCTCCACTGACTAATCTTGGTTTTCACATAGCCTCATATCATCTGGAATTTCCGGAGGACCCTTTCACTGAAGGGGTTGTACCTCATTACAATCCTCTGCTCACTGATCCGTTGGGGCCTGTGATAATTCAGATTCCACCACGCCAGAATATGTCTTCGGCCGCACAAACATCCATTTCACCACCAGCATCCACTGGGTCGATGCCAATGGCAACCATCCTAGGTTCGCCACCATCCTCCCCGCCGGTGGTCAGTTCTATGCCATCACTGGGTAACCCCAGTAGTCAACATATACCTACACCCAAACCTACGGTCATCACAACTGTCAGTAGCTTACTGAATCCTTTGGCATCTACTTCTACCGTGACCACGTTGGGACCCATGGTATATCCTCCCACGAGTATGACTACTTCAGTGCCATTTAGCAACCCTTTTGGTTGGAACCCTCTGCTGAGTTCAAACCCCTTGGCCATTATACCAGGGGGCAGTGTTTCCAGCACACAGGTAGCAGGGAACATTTCGCTTCCCCTACAATCCTTAGGACAAATGGGACAACCTATTGTCAATACTTTTCCCTTAAGTGGTTCAAACATAGGTGTAGGGTCTATGTCGTTGCCAAACTATGCAAGTAGTAGCATGCCTCCAGGAAACTCTATTGCATCCATTTGGACTAACCAACCCCAACCTCCATCTGGAATGGGAGGGCACTTTTATACTGGGGGCAACCAACCGTTCGCCCCGCAATACAATATGCCCTATGGACAGCAACAGTATTTCCCTACTCCTCCACCTATCGAAAGTTTTTATCAAAGTCCCACTTATCCTCCTGGTAACACATTGATGGGGGGACCCTATGGTCCAAGTAGTCAGCCCATACTACCTTGGTTAGATTCGGGAGAAAATCCACAATTGACATTTTTGGCAGCTTTGGACATCCCCGATATCCATAAACTGACTAACGACCCCATCAATCACAACCCGGTTTGGCCTCTTGTACCGCATAAGATTCCTTCTAACATCCCGAAGTTCGACGGGAAACAAGGGGACGACCCAGCTGCACACATCACTACCTTTCATCTATGGTCTATATCCAATTCCATGGTGGATGATAGTGTCCGGCTTCGACTCTTTCCCCGCACCCTTATAGGCAATGCCGCCAAGTGGTACATAGAATTGCCACGCGCCGCCATCAATACTTTTGGCGCTTTAGAGACGGAGTTCCTAAAGAACTTCCAATTACCAATTAGAGTGGAAACCGGAACGGAATTGTTAACATCGTTGCGCCAAGACACTGCCACCCACATCTCCGATCATATTCATGAATGGAGACGTAGGAGGAGGCTAGTCAAAACGCCAATCCTGGATCATCTCTTAGCCAATTGGTTTTGAAAGTCTCTTTTACCCCACATCTCTAAAGACATTGGCCTTTCTGGTGCGGTTACAGAAGATCAATGTATTCGCCGTGCCCAGCATTTGGATTTAATCTATTCACAATCTGGCATGCTATACGATCTGCTCCCCCATGCCCCTAGTAACCCAAATCCTCCGGCCACTCAGAAAATCGGAGTACATGCCGACGGTCTCGTTGGCACAATCTCCGGTGTGGCCACAAAGCAGTCTCGGGGGTAAACCTCCCATCCATCTTCGGCTACCACCGCCCATCACCAAACGACTACTCTTCCTACCACTGAGGTGAATTCTGTGCAAACCTCACAAAAACCTAGCGGGAAAAATAAGAAGAACAAGAAAAAGACGTCTTCTTCAGAAGAGCAGTCGGATAATCAGAATAACCCTAATCAGAAAAACGCTGCCAAAAATGACAAAGGGAAGGATAAACCCATGAAATTTCCTTGCAAAATCTGTGCGGAGGACCACTTGACATACAAATGTCCTCGGCTGCAGGAATGCACCGATTTTATTGCCAACAAGGATTCTAGGAGAACACCTGTCGTTCTTCATAATCCTTTCCCTAATCAACAGCAGCAACATCAACACATGGTTGACAATCCGCCACAACCCCATCAACGGGGCAATGGTGGTTCATATCCTTCCGGCGAAGGACCATCTGCCATTTATGGCATTGAGAGTGTTGACCTTCAAACTCGAGCTAAGATTTATGGAAACCCTACCATAGATGCTCAAGAACCTGGTACTAGTTCAAATCCACCGCCGCCAAATGATTTGCATATCGAACGGCCTACTGCTAACCCCGTGATTCGTCCCCCCAAAGGGACACTTCGACGCATGACTCATAACACCTCTGCACGTGCAGCCCAAAACTACAACATTGTAGAAGATTTGGCGCAGGCACCGTCAGCTATGTCTGCTCTCGAAGTATTACAAACATGTCCAGCACAAAGGAAAGCCTTTCTTTTGGCCATTTTTGGAATAGACCCCTGGAATTCCATGCTAGATATCTTTGATATGGAAAAGGCTAAACCTCACCTCTCACACCAACTCGCATTCCAGGTGCAGGTTGTGTCGAAAGGGATACCAATCCATCGCACTGTCATAGACGAAGGTGCTTCGACCTGCGTTATGTCACAAGCTTGTTGGCTCAATTTAGGTTCTCCTACCCTCACCCCGCCATCGAATTCCCTCAAAGCTTTCGATGGCCACACTTTCCTCCAAAAAGGATACCTTGCTAGCTTTCCCATCACTCTGAGTGGGAAAATGGTAAACGTGGACGTTGAAGTCGTAGAGTGCCATCTAGACTATAATCTATTGCTTGGTCGCAGTTGGTCTTATGCCATGACTGCCATTGTGTCTTCGGTCTTCTGACTCATCCTATTTCCATTGGATGGGAAAATAGTCACAGTGGATCAGCTATCCTTCTACACCCCTGATTATGCCATGTTACCAAGTAGCACTGTACCCCTAATAGGAGGCTTTCCTGACTCTTACGTTAGTATCGGTACTGGTCTTCTGAAGGCATCTTCCCTACTAGGTTGTTTTCCTCTCCCGACGCCACTGATCCCAAACACGGTTGCAATGATATCCACCACTTCAGATGGCTCTATCAACCCATGGATCATTCTGGAACCTTCAGACATTGATTCCTACAGAGATCAGATGCCGCTCTCACCAGCCGAGTTGGCTTACCAAGCCATCCAAACCGCATCTGAACCCTCCACTGCTATGGTTTCGACCAACGGTACAAACCTCCCACCCATAACCGTTCTCTCTAAGGATCTCCTCAATGAAGTCTTGCCTACAGACGAAGCTATTCGAGAGATCATGTCTCTAGAAGAATGACCTTGGGGAGAGTTTCACCATCGCGCTTCGATGATTGACTCGGAGGCGATAAAAACTGAAATCCCATCCTTTGACCAACCTAAGGTGGTTCCCTCTGCTTATACGACTGTTCAAACTATCGATTCAGAAGGGAACATGGGTAATCTTTCTAAGACAATGCTCATTGATATCTCGGTCAAAACGGGTATCGTGGAAAATATTCAGATTGGAGAAGCTTGCAATCCTGAGGAAATTGCGCACTTCACATCCATTTTCAAAGAATTCCGCGATGTGTTTGCTTGGTCTCACAAGAAAATTCCCGACATAGATCCTTCTATTGACGAGAAAGACATCAAGAAATTCCAAGCATTATTTTTATGGTATTTTTCTTGCTCGTTAATCCGAAAAACCTCGAGTCCTCTTCTTCGGGCTCGTTAAACTTACACGAAGAAGCATTGAGCATTCTTTTTTTCGGTATTTTTCTTGCTCGTTAATCTGAAAAACCTCGAGTTCCCTTCTTCGGACTCGTTAAACTTATATGAAGTTGATATCGAGCGTTCTTTTTATGGTCTTTTTCTTGCTCGTTAATCCGAAAAACCTAGAGTTCTCTTCTTCAGACTCGTTAAAATCATGAAGAAACACTGAGCATTCTTTTTAGGAACGTTTTTCTCGCTCATAAAACTGAAAAAACCCCGAGTTGACTTTGTCGGGCTCGTTAAACTACCACGACAGAGAGTAAGGAGCCATTCTTTTCCTCTTTTTCAAAATCTCTTTAAACCGAAAAAGTAACCGAGTTTTCTTTGTGTGAATCGTTAAAATTCCACGGAGTGTACCAAGTTTTTCTTTGTTGGACTCGTTAAAATTTCACAAAGAGTATTTAGTTTACTCTGTCTCCTCGTACTCATAACAAAATGAGGTAGACGTCCATCGAACATAGATTTCTCACTTTTTCGGCTTCGATGGACTAACTCACGGAAAATGAACTATTTCGGGCTTACTATTATCCCTTTGCCGTGCCCGGTTATCAAGACATGACAAAGGTACCCCAATGGAGTTGTCTTTTATGATATTTTTCAGACTCTCTAAAAATGAAAAATTCACCGATTTTTCTCGTCTGGACTCGTTAAACCTAATCAGACGGAGCGCAGAGTTGTCTTTTCAGACATTTTTCAGACTCTCTAAACATGAAAAATCCACCGAGTTTACCCATATGGACTCGTTAAACCTAATCAGAAGGGGCACGGAGTTGTCTTTTATGATATTTTTCAGACTCTCTAAACATGAAAAATTCACTGAGTTTACTCGTATGGACTCGTTAAACTTAATCAGACGGAGCGCAGAGTTGTCTTTTCAGACATTTTTCAGACTCTCTAAACATGAAAAATCCACCGAGTTTACCCATATGGACTCGTTAAACCTAATCAGAAGGGGCACGGAGTTGTCTTTTATGATATTTTTCAGACTCTCTAAACATGAAAAATTCACTGAGTTTACTCGTATGGACTCGTTAAACTTAATCAGATGGGGAAAAATTTGGACAAAATAGACACTACCTCTGTTACATTTCAGAAAAGGTCAATTTGGCAGCAAAATTCTTGAACATGGCACTTCCCAGAAAACTCTTTTGCAGTTAGCTGAACCCTACCATCTATGAGTATTAGCCTTCATTTCCCAGTGTCCCTGCACCGGTAAAATCCTAACACACTCTTTGGTGTTCATCAAGCTTCAGCTGCCTAGTACCCTGCTAGAGTGCCTTCTATTGTTCAAGCAGATCTCGCTATCTACTGCTCCTGTTATCAACCAAACCGCTCATTATGCCAGAAATTATTTGTCGTCTGACATCCCCATTTCCTCTTCATTATCTCAAATCATAAACAACATCAGTTGGTTTCCGTTTCGTGTTGACTGATGTAGGATGCCTCAGTGCCTACCTTTCAACAGATCTCTTCCTATCGACTTCAACATCTTATCTAGGAAGCTGATCCAGAAACCCATCAGTACCCAGATACTTGCAGACATCAGTGGCAGGTAGTCTTGTGTTTGATCAGGGGTCTTCATCATTGGCTCCTGGTCGAATGATTCTACGAGTGTTCGACTTCAACTCATTTTTCACACTCGCTAGATTGTACTGTGCATCTTAGGGACCATCATCATTATCGGTGGCCACCTTCACGTCTGTTAACAATTTTCATTATCGACTGGTAATCGGACGATTTCTCACATGTTCGATGACAACTCCTTCATTCACATGTTGAGAAATATGTAGTTTAAGTGAATCGGCGGTCAAGACCTTGGGGCAAAGGCTACATCATTAAAGTTGTGTTTCCTTCCCCAAGTTGCGATATTGTTTATGGAGACAGCTTCTTCAGCCTGATCCTGTTATGACAGACACTTCCACATTGTGCTTATCGGTGGATAGATTCTTCATATCTCTATTCTAGAGAAATCATGTTGTTTAAGCTACTGAGCATGGGAAATGCCCGACTCAAGGCAGATACTATATTTTCTGACATATGTTGTTGTTTCAGGTTTTCCTCAGTCTTTCAATCTCTTTATCTCTACACAAATTATAAAGTATTTCAGCCATCGTCTTCATCTCTGACCTCACACTTTAGGGGGCATCTGTTACAGGTCAAAATACCTCCTCATCAGCTCAGAGGAGAAGACAAATATGGAAGGAATACAAAGACCTAAATTAAACCTATTTATGCCAAGGTAACGCCTTTCTATAACAAATAAGGAGCGTTATAACGCATAAGACCAGTAAATGTGCCCCGTTAGTGGCTAGGGAAACGCTCTGTTTACACTAAAGGGTAGCGTTACCCATGTTTTGAGTTTGAAATGGGAAAAAACGCACAGAGAATGATTTGAATCTCCGGCTTTCCCTCACAAGAGAGTTAGTTCACAAAGGAAACTGCAAAGCACCAATTCATTATTGGTCACTTCCATAAAAGACTGAACTCCCAAGGAGGCAAAAGCATAGAGATTAAAGAAACATCTTAGTTTTTTCTATTCCAAACTAGTGGAAAGAGAAAGGCAACAATGGCTTTCTCCCTCTCCTATAAAAAGGAGCTGAAGGCTCTTAGTTGAAGGTCGAAGGATTGTTAATGTTCTGAATACTTGTGAAGTAGAGGATAGTGTTATAGTGTGAAGGCCAAGATTCAAAAAGGTTCCTAGAGAGCTTGTTGACTAAGACTTCACTACTTAAGAGATAGAGAGATTGGGAGGTTGAGGAGGGCTTGGTACGACCGATGGTTGTAATCCTCCTTCTTTCAAAATTAATAGAACTATATTTGTTTTGTCCATTTGATGCTTAATATTGTCATTATAGTTTGAATATTTACACAGCATGATATGAATGGCTCAGATGGGTATAATTTAGATGTTCATTATATATTAGCTTAATTGATAGGATATATGTTGTGTTAGAAATTACACGGGTGCTTTGTTTGATTGCAGGACTAATATTTGGAGCCGGTGAAGAAATAATCTTGCTTCGCTGCCTAGTGTTCTCCAAGGGACTCCGAGATCATCAAAGAGGTAATTTTCTATCGCATTCCATCAAGTTGTTTTAAGTTAATATGAACATGGATATGCCATCTTTGTGAACTTTAAAACTAATCTTACTTTCTGCCTCGGGCACCGGAAAGCCCTGAGAGGGATATACGATAACCAACAACCCAAGAATTTTACCCTATAGCAACAGGTGATGCTGAGGGGTACATCAAAGAAGTGAAAGTAGTGAATCTGTGGCATGTTAGGATAAGCATGGATAGTGGAAAGATGTTAGAAGCAAGGTTCCTTGTGGGGTCAGTGTGTTTTCTATGGATGTATACTTCTATTTTTGTGTATATGTTGTGCATGTTGTGTATACAGTAATGGTACCCATGGTGATGTGTAAAGTTGCATATATAGTATTGTGTACATATGATATTGTATGCATGTTGTATATATGGTGTTGTGTGTATGTTGGATATGATTTTTTGTGTATGTATGGTGCTATGTACATGTTGTATATGTGGTGCTATGTACATATGGTGTTGTGTGTGTGTTGTACATATGGTGCTATGTACATATGGTTTTGTGTGCATGTGGTGTTGTGTACATGTTGTACATATGGTGTTGTACGCAGGTGGTGTTTTGTACATGTCGTGCATGTGGCGTTGTGTACATGTGGTATTGTGTATTCATTATATAGGTGGTGCGGTGTACATTTGGCGTTGTGTAACCATTGTGTAGATGGTGTTGTGTACAAGTGGCACTGTGTAAATGTTGTGCATATGGTATTGGTATACATGTGGTATTGTGTGCATGTTGTACATGTTGTGTTGCATCCATGAGGTACCATGTATGTGCTTGGTGTAGTCGTAGTATCGTGAAATATGTATTCATTGTGTTGTACTTGATATATGTATATGTGTTGAGATGTACTGTACACTGGGTGTAGGTGTATGTGTTGTATGTCAGTGTAGGCATATGTATTGTGTTGTATCGTACACTAGGTGTAGATGCATACATTGTACGTTGGTGTAGGTGTAGGTGAATGTGTTGTGTTGTACACCGATTGTAGGTGTCTGTGTTATGTTGTGTGCCAAATGTGGGTGTATGCATTGTGTGGTATTGTACGCCTTGTGTGGTTGTATGTGTTGTGATGTACACTATGTGTATGTGTATATGAATAAAGAGAAGCAAGGGCACTAGGTGCTTGCCGGGTGTGGCAACCAATCCGGTGTGTGTACTGAAAGAGCAAAGGCAGAATTACAGACCAATGAAAGATAAGTATCAATATTTTATTTCAGTCTTGTTATGCTTGTGATCTGTCATTCTAACTTATGATGATTACATGTGATTTATGACTATAGTTTATGATGATTTCATGCGATTCAATATTTTAACTTATGATGGTTGTGTTTTGAGCTAACTGAATGTGATATGTTTATACATGATGATTTGATCAAACAACTGGTTTGACTTGTTGTGGCAGGAAGTGAATGGAATTGCAAGTGTAACTTGTTCAGAAGCTACCAATGAGGCATGATTTGAGTTTATTTCAATTTTTTTTTATTCAAATGGAAATTATGTGCTTGGTACAGGAAAGCATGTAATGCCCAGTTTGGGAAGGTTGAAACTGACTGCAAGAATTAGCACTAACAAAAAAAGGAATGTGAACATGCAGCAATATTTTGGTAAAGAATTTTAGGAGTAGGGCCATTGTGGGACATTGGTACCCAATAATTTCCATTGATTTCCATGAGCATGGTATGATGTTTTTGAGGTAGGTATATTCCCTATTTTTTTGACCTACAGATTCGAGGAAGCGTTGCCAAGGGGGTGACCGGGGATTGCCCGAGGGACTATGTAGCACAGAAGGGAAGGATTACATGGATTTATTTTTTTCATTAGCATTTCCAAATGGAATCAAATGTGCATTGGGATTGTGCCCTGGAACAATGAGTCAGTAATTTTTCACTAAGAGGAAAAGTGACGTAGGATTGTAGTGTTGGACAATGGATGCAGCTTTGACTTTGAAAGTGGATTCTGGATTTCCTAGAAAGGAGTTGAATCCTAGCACTACTTTGAGGGTGGAGGTATGAGCCTCTGGATTACCTTGCTTTTGATACGGGCATTGTATCCTTTTATTTTCTGGCTGAGAAAATGTGTATATGTGTGTATGTGTATATTATTGTAAATACTGTATCGAGTTGTTTTATAAAGCTCCACATACATTATGGTTAATTTCTCGTTGAATAAAATATTCTTAAGTATATGTGGTTGTTATTGTAAGCTATGTTATAAGCTCCAGTACGTTGTATGATAGTCATGATGGTTTTTTTCTTTTGAGAAGGTTATTCATTGTAACTACTGCAACGAGCCATGGTATAAAGCTCCATAGGAAGCATGTTTTGTTTTTAGCGGTTTTTTGGTTTGTAGGTGTCATTGAATACCAAGGACGGTGTTCCCCCAAGGGGGAGGGTTCTGTAATAGCCCTGGTAAAAATACATGTAAAATATATCTAAGACCACGGTTGATTTGCACATATTCCAAGCTGAATGGTGGGGAAAACATCGTAGCGGGTGTTCATTTCGGTTATTATGGCTAAAGGAAATAAGCAAAGGCAAAGGAAAGGTGTAAGGCATTAATTGGCATTTATTTATGAAAATAATGGAAAATAGGAGAAAAGGAAGGTAAAAGGTCATAGGTTGCATGTGAGGAGGAAAATGAAGTAAAATAATGGAAAATTAAGAAAATAGAGGCCTCATTAATAAAAAGGCTTATGAGGATTTGTTGGTAAGATTTTGTCAGTTCTATGGTGGAGCTCTCACTATTCTCCCTCTCTCTCATACTCTTGGATACTTAGAGTTTTCTTGGAGCACTCTTGGAGAGTATGGATACTTAGTGATTTGGAGAAAAAAGGCAAAGGCAGAGCAGGAAATCACAAGATTACATCGGGATCAACATCTACAGCAAGTTATAAGATCAGGTACCAAGTTGCATGGATTTTTTCCTCACTAGTTTTGGCATGCATGGTGTGTGCATGTGGATTTGCCTAGCCTTGCCATTTCCTAGATAGCCACGGTGTTGTGGGTTTATTTCCATCAATTTTTTATGGTTGGTTCTCATGATTCCTTTAGTTGTTGGGTTGAGTTATTATTTCCTAGTGTCTTAGTTCGACAAATGCTCTGGAGCCCAGTGGACAACTATTGGGTTGAGTTATTCTTACAGGTATGATTGGATAAACGCTCTAAAGCCTAGGAATGGCTGGGGTTAAGTTACTAGTTCGAGAGCCTTGGTTGTAACAAATGCTCTAGATCCCTGGAGCAGCTTGGGTGAAGACCAATCTTTCATGGTTAGTGATGTCCGACCGTGAGGTGGAATTACTGGTTTTGGGGTTGAGATAGTTTGGTCTTTGGAGCCCTGTTTTGGTGTTGATTTATGTGTTTGATATAGTCCCACATTCATGCTTGGAATATGGCAAGGGTGATTGGATGAAGTGAGATTTCACTCGGCCTATCTATGGTTGGGTGGAACATGGAAGTCTCATGTCTGGGTGGTTTTTACACACATTAACGAGAATCACATTCCTTTGGTATTTGGTATGCAAATGTATTGGTTATTATCTGGATTTCCTTGATGTTATATCCATGGTATTTATGTTGCTATTATGCTGGTTATAAGCTTGCATTTTATCAATGATAATGCATGGATCTATCTATGTTTTTGCTTGTAGATGAATGTAAAATGTATCAATGGTAAAATAGATTGTATTACAGATAATGATGTAAGGGAGAAATGCTTCTTATTGATTCTCAGATAAGTATTAGACCCCCATGTTTAATGTTGTTATTTACATCTATATATGCAATGATTGTGACATGTTTGACGAAATCCCTATCATGGTTAGCTGGGGTCGGATGAGTTCCTGATGATGTGATTTCTTGCATGTATTTTTTTTAATGTTATTTATCCTCTCCTGAATTTATAGGAATTTTTTGGAAATGACCTCAGCTCAGGGGCTAAAAATGTGGCACAAATCTCGGAGCTACATGCATAGAATTAATTGTTTTGAGCCTTGGCTACTACCTTTCCAAGGCAAGCCTGTGGCTAAGGGTCTATAGCCACTCCCTTTCCCTCATATTCCTGCGGCTAAGGCTCAAGAGGGTTAAAATTCAGTCCCCCTTCAAGTTTCAGGGGTCTAGGAGAATGGTTTACCTCCTGGAGATGTTGCTAATGTTGTTTAAGGTGTGTTTGTCGTGTTTCCATCAGTTCCACTTCCTTAAGGTCATCTAGGAGGTTGAATCTCATATTAGTAGCCTCTCGTCACATGCTTACCCCCATTGGCTGGTTAATTGGGTAGATGTGGGAAGGGGGTGTTACAATGTGTAAGTTTGTTCGTTCATCTGTTCCCCTTTAAAATTAAAATACAAGTTAAAAGTTATGTTCTAAATATAAAGAAAAATATTGTTGGTTATAATAAAAAAAATGAATATGTTGTAAACTAATTAGAAGTAAAAAAAATGTGTGAGTAATATGTTTAAATCTTATAATTTGGTTATTGATAAAAATTTATAATACAAGTTAACACTTACATATACTTAAAAATATGTTAATAATAAAAATTCATTTTAATTTATGTCATAATATGTCTTGATGTACATGTTATGTAAAATATTTTAATGTCAATTGTGTATACATTATATATCATTTAAAAAAAATTATGTATATATCATGAAAAAAATAAGTTTTTATGGTTAAAACGTTTATTTGGTCCTATATATATACTCTATCATTCAAAAATACAATTTAAACAATGAAAAATAACGCATTGTGTTTTACACTATAAAGAAGTTTGCACGTGAAGAAATTTGATCCCTCTCGGCACATGTTAGATACGTACTTAAGATGGATCTATGCTAGTTCTAAACATAGGAACCTTCAAGATTAGAGACACGAAGTTATTCAAATAAATAGACTTACACTGGGAAATAAAAACCATTGTGAGCAAGATTCTAGTGGAACAAAGTGAGGGATATCAAGCCATCCTACTCCAATTGGGTGCTTGCTGAGTCTCAAATCTGCATCTTTCCTATACACCTTTCTAGACCTTTTTCATTCACCTGAACCTTCTAAGTTGTCAATATCATTGCATATTAATTGTAAAAGAGCATCTAAAATGGTTTTTAACTATGTTTTGTGTCTGCTGTTTGATTTAGATTTTTTCTCATTTAGCTGCGGAATCTTGCCACTTTCCGCAGCTGCTACAACTTTCCGTAGCCATTTTGTGAAAGTCTGTGTTGCAGGTGTCTTCAGGCAAATCGAGCCACATGGGCAAGTCAGAAATGATGTGGACATGGATCGTGTCCTATTGGCTCGGGAAAATTCACCTAAGGAGGCTGTGGTCAAAGATGGCCAAGTGGAAGTCAACCGTAGAGTCCCACGGTGACAGGACTCTGTTTCTCATCACGTGAAGATTTGTATGACCGTTTCTAATTTACGGGAGACACATCAACACCTGTACACGGCTCCATAAGCCGAATCCAACATCCACTCTTCATAGATTTACTCCTCACCGTGGCCATGATGCTGGATCTCTGGATGTGATGGTTCACGTGTCTCCATCAGCACAAACTTTAGGGAATTAGTTATATTACCTTTGTTATAAATAACGCGTTTGCATACGCATATTAGATTAGCCTCCAGATAGCTCTGTAATGTAATTACGTTGCCACTGTGCCGTAATATCATCTCTCTGTTATGACTGCATTTTAATATATAAGAAGACTCTGTTTCCAAGCGTAATTCGTATTTGAAGGCTGTTTCCCGAGGCTGGTGCAGAGGGCCCCTGCACACGCTGAGGTTTTGTGCATTATTGTATAGTTTCTTGTTTTATTTCTTTAAGTTCATTGTGCCATAAGTCATTCACGTGTTTATACATTGCATCTTTCATGACATTTATGCTTCATCTCTGTTCATAATATTTCATGCTTTACATTTTACTTCTGTCCATAATCTTTCATGTTTTATGTTGTTGATTAACTGATCAGTGTTCTTGTTTCAGATTACAAATAGGCAGCCCGGGCATTTGCATATCTTTTGACTAATGACATGGAATCAATATTGTTCTGCTGCTAATTTATTTTTCTTATTTTTTGTTTAATTCCAGTACTGCTTTGTTTATTTCAGTCTTGCACATTTGCTTCAGTAGTTAGATTTAGATATATTAAATTTCTCATGTCATTTTCAGTTACCTCCGAAAACCATAGCTGGACTAATGGTGAGGGATTGAAGTATGAGTGTGTAGTTTGATATTAGTTTACTTTCTGCAAGTTAGAAATATTAAATTGCTCATGTCATTTTCAGTTACCTCCGAAAACCATAGCCGGACTAATGGTGAGGGATTGAAGTATGAGTGTGTAGTTTGACATTAGTTTACTTTCTGCAAGTTAGAAATATTAAATTGCTCATGTCATTTTCAGTTACCTCCGAAAGCCATAGCTGGACTAATGGTGAGGGATTGAAGTATGAGTGTGTAGTTTGATATTAGTTTCTTTTTCTGCAAATTAGATATCAGATTGCTCAAGTTGTTTATGGTTACCTCCGAAAGCCATAGCTGGACTAATGGCGAGGGATCAGAATATAAGTTGATGTAATTAGATTTAGATTTACTTTGTTGAAATTCTTGGATTTCTTCAAGCATAGTTTCTTTTGTGTTTAGATAGCAACAAGGATAGTTTGGTTTTCATGCTCAATAGTTCACTATTTGATTTACTAGGTTAGCAGCACATTTTCATTTCCTTTCAGTTTTGTCATTGTATGTTTCAAATTCCTTTTGAATTTTGAAGTTGGTAAATCATTATAAAGGATATCATTGCCTTGAACAATCATAACCATACTTGTTTTTATTTTAGAATTTCCATCTCACATTAGAAAACCAAAAACGACAAAAGGTAAGAAATAGGTTATCTTGCACATATAGTGCGCCACACTTCATCAGCTTATGAATCCCGGATTGATAAATTAATGTAGCAATTTAGGACACACTAAATTGACCAAACATTTTGGCGCCGTTGCCGGGGAAGTGTAACTAGGTAGCCAATTTCTTAAAAAAAAAAACACAAAATAATAAAAGAAGGGAAAACTTGATAACTTCTTGAAGTATGCTCTCCTCTTGCACCTAGTGTGACCTGGAGGATCAGAAAAGAGAGTTATTGGTTCAGTAATTTCTTAAGTATGCTCTCTTCTTGCACCTAGTGTGACCTGGAAGATCAGAAACAGAATTATTAGCCCAACTTTTTTTTTTAAAAATAAAAATAAAAAAATGACATGCATAGAGCAAGAGATTCTAGGGGAAGTTTTATAGCTAAAGCCAAAAGTTCGATTTTTACAACTCCATCTTCTTCAAGGCATAGACAAGATTCACCACCATCTACCCCTAGCCTTAAGATTTTGGAATTCAAGGAGCAGTTGAATTAGAGGATTCTCCTATACCACCTACTAAATCTCATTTAGAAAAGGAAGAGACTCCCTCTCATCCTCCCTTGATAGAAGAACCAGAGGACTTTAAGGACTCTAAAGAAACTATCATGGAAAAGGAAATAATAGATGGATTTGGAGGTAGAGGTAGAGGTAGAGGAGGAGGAAACAATGGAGACAACAATGGTGAAGATAATAATGGAAGAAATAGGGAAGGAGACAACTTGTTTGGATTCCCTATAGTTGATGAGGAAACTCATACAACAATGAAAAATATCTCACCATCTGTCCTCCCAAACTTTTATGGATTGCGAAGTGAGGATCCTGAAACATTTCTGTTTGAGTTTGAAGTCGTGTGCCGAACCTATGACTATATGGAAGACTCTCAAAAACTCAAACTGTTTCCTTCAACATTGAAGGGAGTTGCTTTGAAATGGTTCATGGGATTAGCTACTCAATCTATTAGGACTTGGAATGATATGAAACAAACATTTTTGGATAGATACTTGGACTATTGTATGCCCACCAATCACAAGGATGAGGTATTCAAAATGATGCAAAAAGAAGATGAAAATTTGGAAGATTTACTTGAAATATTTCAATACAACTTAAAAAGAGAAAAGATGAGAAACTTAGATGATGAAACCTTCAAAGCCCTCATATTAAAATCCATTAGAGATGAATGGATAGATATTTTAAACATGATGGGGAAAGGAGACATTTCTCAACTTCCACTTCGTGACATAACAAAACTATGTGTCCATCTCTCAAGAGGAAAATCTAAAACAGGAAAAGGGCCTAGGGATCCTTCTCTTATTAGGGCTAACAAATCTGCAACTGGATCATTAAGTAGGGAAGAGATTGGTAACATGCTTCATGAATTCAAAATTGATATCTTAGGGAGCCTTAGTGAACAACTAGACACCCTTAAAATCCAAAACAAGCAGAAAGCAGAAACTGATGCTCTAGCCATCTTTTGTCTGAAATGTAGGAAGAAACATGCTTTAAGGGAATGTCCCTTGGATGCAAAAGTTGTAGAAACATGTATAATTTGCTCAGAGAATCATGAGATCAAGGATTGTCCTTCCATTCCTGGACTCAAAGCTGTTTTTCAAGAAGATCCAAATTCAGTAGAATCTCTCTGTTTTGTCGCAAGGAGACCTTGGCAGGGACAACAATCTCAAGGGTTTAACAACCCTATGAATATTCAAACCCCACCAAATTGGAATCCTTGGCAACAACCTTGGCCCCAACATCAAAATTCATATCAGCCATGGGTACAAGGGATGCAAAATCCTTATGGGACATTTGCTCAATTTTATCAATATCCTCCATCTTTTCAAAATCAACAAGCTCCACAACTTCCAAACCCAAATCCACAACTTTCATTTCCATTTCCACAACAACAACCTTCTCAACAAAATCCAAATCCTCAACTCATGCTCCCATACCAACAAAAGACAAATCAACTTCCAACTCAGCCATTGCCAAATCCTAACAATAAGAATCCTCAGAATACTTACATGGTAGAAGGACAACAATTTCCTACCTATATGATTGTTCCTCTCAACGATGTACAACTCAGATCTGGTAGAGTTTTAGAAAAACCTTCTATAGATATTCAAGAGTAAGATACCTCTGAGGAGGATTCTCTTCAAGTCAATAAGGGTTCTGAGGAAGAATCTCTTCAAAATTCAAACATTCAAAAAGAAAAAGAAAATTTAACACCCACAACTCCTATATTTGAGCAACCTGCATCTTCATCTACACCTCCTTTTCCTGAAAGACTACAAATTGACAAGGGGGTGGAAAAAAAAATCTTGTTGCCTAACTATGATTTTCTAGAGGAATTGAAGAATGTTTGTATCAAGATTCCCTTGCTACAAGCCATTCGAGAGATTCCTATTCTAGCAAAAACAATAAAGGAGTTGAGTTTCAAAAGACCGGGAAGGAAACTAAAAGATACAAGAAGAATCCACCTGGTAGGAAAAATTGCAGATATCATGATGGGAAAAATTACCATGCAGAAGTATGTAGATCCAGGAAGTCCAATTGTCAAGACACATATAAATGGGATAGAAATTCCAAACACATTGATTGACTTAGGGGCTGCTATCAACATTATGAGTAGACAGACTATGGACTAGCTAAAACTTCCTAACCTTCTTTTTACACCTACTTTACTGCAACTTGCAGATCGATCAATTATCAAACCAGATGGTGTATTAGAAGATATTTCAGTCTCCTTAGATTCTTGGGAATATCCAGTAGATTTTATGATTTTGACTCCTAAGAGTAATCTAGGAGGGCACCCACTTATCTTAGGAAGACCTTGGCTAGCCACAGCTGATGCTTTTATTAGTTGTAGATCTGGGGATATGTACATTTCTAATGGTAATTCAACAAAGAAATTCAATTTGTATCCTCCAACAAAAGCAATCACAGAAGTAGGAGACAATGAATGGGTTGATGATGAGGACACTATACAACCTGTCTTTACCATTTCTAAAATCAGTGAGGATAGTCAAATTCTGAACACATTAGAAAATTTTGAGATATCTTCAGAATATGACCCCACACAATTTCAATTGGAATCTGACATAGAATATTTATCATCAAGACAAATGTCTCTTTACTCCATGGAAGAATTTGGTAGTTCTACTATTGAGATTTTTCCAGGAAAAACATTGAATATCAACAAACATTTGGAAAAGTCACAACAAGAAGAACTAACCAAAATATTGCAAAAACATTCTACCGCATTTGCATGGGAGTATACTGACATGAAAGGTATTGATCCTAAGACTTGCATCCATCATATCTATATTGAGGAAAACAGTAGACCAATCAGACAACCTCAAAGAAGGATGAATCCAAATCTTAGGAGATAGTGAAAGAAGAGCTCCAAAAACTACTCAATGTAAACTTCATTTATCCAATTTCAGATAGCCGATGGGTTTCTCCTTTGGTTATAGTAACTAAAAAGAATGGTAAATGGAGGGTATGCATTGATTACAGGGAATTGAACAAAGCAACTTTGAAGGATCACTTTCCTTTGCCTTTTATCGATCAGGTATTAGACACATTAGCAGGTAAAAAATACTTTTCATTTTTGGATGGTTTTAGTGGCTATAATCAAATTCAGGTAGCACCTGAAGATCAAGATAAGACCACATTTACTTGTCCATGGGGAACTTTTGGCTACCGAGTGCTTCCTTTTGGGTTATGTAATGCACCTGCAACATTCCAAAGAGCAGTACTAGGAATTTTTTCTGATCTAATCCATGATTGTGTAGAGGTTTATATAGATGATTTTACAGTTTATGGTAATTCATTTGAAGAGGCATTAGAAAATTTGGAAAAATTTCTTATAAGATGTAAAGAAACAAACCTTTCATTAAGCCATGAAAAATGCTTTATGATGTTTACTGAAGGTATTGTTTTAGGGCATCATATTTCAGGAGATGGGATTAAGGTTGATAAATCAAAAGTTGAAGTCATCTCCAAGTTACCTATTCCAAATTGTCAAAGAGATGTTAGAAGTTTTCTAGGATTTACTGGTTACTATAGAAGATTTATAGAAAAATTCACTAAAATAGCATCTCCACTCTTCAAATTGCTTACAAAAGATTGTGAATTCAAATGGGATCCTGAATGTCAATCAGCCTTTGAAACTTTGAAAACAAGAATATCTGAAGCACCTATCTTGAGAGGACCAAATTGGAAACTCCCTTTCCATATTTCTACGGATGCTTCAGAAACAGCTCTAGGAGCCGTGTTGGGTCAAAAAGATTTAGTTCCTTATGCCATTTATTATACCAGTAAAAATTTGACTCCCACAGAGTTAAACTATACTGTGACTGAAAAAGAGTTTTTAGCCGTTGTTCATGCAATCAATAAGTTTAGACATTATATAACAGGCTATGAAACTTTTATTCATACTGACCATTCTGCAATTAGATATTTAAAGAACAAACTTGTTACTAATGGAAGAGTGACAAGATGGCTCTTACTTTTACAAGAATTCAATATTACCGTGTTGGATAGACCAGGGAAACAAAATACAGTAGCTGATTTCTTGTCTAGGATTCAGAATACTAAAGAAGATTCTCCTGTAGAGGATAAGTTTCCTGATGAATACTTGTTTGCAGTAACTATTAAGACTCCTTGGTATGCAGATATTGCTAACTATTTGGTTACAGGGAAACTACCTTCACATTCATTTCCAAGTGAAAAACGAAAAATTATTTAGGAGAGTTCAAAATATTCATGGATTTTTAACGAATTGTTTAAAACAGGGCCAGATCTTGTGATCAGAAGATGTGTCAGGGAAGATGAAATGCCTGATATTCTTAAGGCATGTCATGATGAACCATGCGGCGGACACTTTGCAGACAAAAGGACGGCCTATAAAATCCTTTCTTTAGGATATTATTGGCCTTTCCTCTTCAAAGATGCAAAACAATATGTCAAAAGGTGTGACAGCTGCCAAAGAGTAGGGAAACCTACCCTTTCAAATGAAATGCCATTGCAACCACAGGTACTCATTGAACCCTTTGAAAAATGGGCTTTAGATTTCATTGGACCTATTAATCCACCATCTAAGAAAAAGAAGTATATATTGGTTTGTACCGATTATGTTACTAAATGGGTAGAAGCCAAAGCATTAGTATCTGCTACTGAAAATTCAGTTGTTCATTTTCTTTATGAGGATATTTTTACTCGCTTTGGTGTTCTAAGAGAAATTGTGACAGATCAAGGAAGCCAATTCACATCCAACCTGGTGGAGAAGCTGATGGAAGAATACAAAATCAAGCATAGAAGATCTACTCCTTACCATCCGCAAGCAAATGGTCAAGTGGAGTCTACCAACAAATTTCTCGAAAGTATCATCACCAAAACTGTTCATCTACATAGAAGAGATTGGGCAGAAAGGCTTCCTGAAGCCTTGTGGGCCTACAGAACTACATGGAGAAATACAACAGGACATTCTCCCTATGAACTTGTTTATGGGAAAGAAGTCTTGCTCCCATTGAGTTCCAAGTCAAGACCTTCAAGATAGAAGTTCAGTTGGGGATGGACTTATCAGAAGCCCAAAAGCATAGAATGGAGCAGTTGAATGAGCTAGATGAGATCAGACAAGAAGCAATTTTAAGAACTGATCTAGTTCAATATCAAAGAGCTAAATGGCATGACAACTACATCAAAGAGAAGAAGTTTCAAGAAGGAGATTGGGCATTGTTATTTGATTCCAAGTTTAAAGATTTTCAAGGAAAATTTCAGACTCATTGGCTTGGGCCATATGAGATTGAAAAGATCTTTAGCAATGGAGTGGTAAGAATCAAGACCATTGATGAGTTTCAAACTCCTCTTATTGTGAATGGCCACAGATTGAAAGTTTATCATAAGCCACTCTCAAAAGAGGAATTTGTCAAAATGTTTCAAGAAAATTCTGCAATCAGGCTGGTACAGAAGAATTCTTCTTCTCCACCAGCCTAGCTTTTGTTCTTTTCAGTTGTTAAAAAAAAATAAAAAAATAAAAAAATTGTATAAGCCTGAAAACCAATCACTGATTGGCAGTCTTATACAGAAAATATTGGGTGAAAATCAGGAACACCTGACACCCTATATTTTCCAAAAATAAATAAATCTCTCTTTCATTTCACAAGTTTTGTGACCACCCACTCCATTCCATTCCACTTCATTTCACTCCACTTCATTCCATTTCACTTCATTTTTCATTCCATTTTACCAATAAAATTATCTTTCATGACCATTTCCATTTAGTCAATTTTCATCCGTTCATTTCCATTCACCCAAATAATAGTTGTGTCAGTTTCCGCAGCTGACATCTGTTTCCGCAGCTGACACCAGTTTCCGCAACCAGAAGCAGATTCCGCAGCTACCACTCTGCTTTTCAAAAGAATGTACAGCCAGATGTTATTTCCATAATCATGAAATAAAATGCAGGTATGAGGACAAAATATGAAGACATGGAGCATTCAAGATATCAATGAGGAGCAACTAATTGAAGACCAAGGAAAAATGGCAAGAATTCCAAGGTATGAGTAAAAATTTATTTCAAATGGCATTTAAAAACACATTTTTATATAGTTATAAACCATAAGCTCCATTATGTGCAATGATTGTATTGACAAACTCCGTAACCACTCCATGATCTCTGTACAATCCTCCCACAATCCTTGCATTCATTCTCAAATGGTCCCATAATTAAACCTCCGATCTTCACTCATACTCCGATATTCCACCTGTGACAATGAAACGTAGTTGATTTGACTACGGCTTCTTTCAGCCGCATAAAATCCGTAGCCGTTGTATAAACGTGCTTACATTTATTTTGCAGCCACCAAATTTTAAAACACTGCCGGATGTGTTATACTCCTCCTATTGTTCTATTAATCTCACAGCCGCATTTCCGTCGTGCTCACGTAACCCTTCTCTGTTCCGCTTCACCCCATTTCGTTCTCTGTTACGCTACAGTCTGTATACCCACTCTCTGATATCTACCTACAGTCATCGTGCTCATTTCCGTTCATTCAGCCATCCTACTTCCATTGAACCCTCCTCACGCAGGCAAGTTTTTAAAGAGCAGAAAGAAGGATGGGTAAATTGTTGAGAGCAGAACCAGAGGGACCTAAATTCATGGAAGGATATCCGCAAGTCAGGGATATATTGAAGAAGGCAAAGTGGCTGCGGTTTATCCAAAATTTTAGAGGCTACCATAAAGAGGTGACAAAAGCTTTTGCAAGGTCTTTCAATGGCCTGGAAGTAGAGATTGGAGACCTTAAGTTTACGGTGAATGAGGCATCTATAGCATCTGCCACATAACTTCTTCAAGAGGGTGAACGTTGGTTTAAGAATAAAAGCATTAGTGATGAAGCCTGGAGAGTGATTCTACATAACCCAGGTATGGACATAACTATTTTTAAAAGAGGAATTCCTGTTCATGCTTTGAAAGAGGAATGGGCTACTTTGTTGCTAGTTGTTCAAAAATTTATCACCCGTGAGGGTCGTTTTGGGTCAATGTATATGTACCATACCAGATTGCTGATGAACTTTCTAGATAACCAGACCCTCAATCTGCCATACTTTCTATTAAATAGTTTGAAGAAGATGTCTGTGACTGTTCAGAAGCATTTAGGGGATGTAGAACCACATCTATATCACCATGGTCTTGTGAAAATTTTGATTGAAAAACAGTTAAAAGAGAAGAAGGACACATGGGAACAATTTTTGATTAGAAATTTATTTGAGGAACCTCAAGAAATTCCTGAAGGTAGTACATCAAGAAGGAGTAGGAGAAAGAGAACAAATGATGAAATTCAAAGTACTCCTACTACTACAGTTGAAAGAATTAGTAGGGAAGAGAGACTGTCAAAAAGGAAGAAGAAAGAAACCAAGGGTAAAAAGCCAATAACATCAAAAGAGAGAAAAAAGTATTAAGGCTATGCATCAAACCCCTTCTTCCGAAGAAGATCATCAAGTGTTATCTGAGAGACTAATTCACCTTCAAGAACAGTCATCTATGGCCAAGAAGAGAGGGAAAGGAAAACAAAAGCAAAAAGACAGTGGTCCACAGCATATAAGAAGAAGTTCCAGGCTTAAGGGGAAGTTGAGGAAAACGCAAACGAAAGGACCCCATTTTATTGATTTGGGAGAAGAAACATCTGAACAATCCCCAGCTGGCCATAGTCCATCTCACTCTCAGTCATACAGTGAACCTAGTTCATTTCATTCTCAGTCAGACATTGAACATAGTCCATCCCATTCTCAACCAGACGTTGATGTAAGCCCTTCTCAGCCAGATTTTGAAGACAACTCTCCTCCACGGCATTTTGGGAACAGCCCAATAAAAACGACACCTGAGATAGACCCAAAGCAACAAGAAGTATATGATTATATAGAATCTTTAGAAAGAGCAGCTACGGGTCCCAGTACTTCGTCCACTCAGCCTCACATAGTACAAGATGATCTAGTCCAATCACTAAAACAAGAAGTCTTTGAGCTAGAGCTTTTAAATAAACACATTAAAAATGAAAATGAGGCATTGAAGGAACAAGGCAAATTGGACAAAATCATTCATGATAATACCATGCTACATCTGGGAATATGGCAGAAGAAGAACAAGAAATTGAAGAGGAAATGCCAGAAGTTAAGCAGAGCACTGATTAATATCAAATTCAGATGCTTGATGAAAAATCCCAGGATGTTAGCAGCACCAAGGAAGAGGAGGAGAGGACTGGATGTACTGGCTGAAGTGTCAAGGCATATGAATTGAAGAAGGATTATCAAAATTTTGGTTGCATGAGGACATGCAACACCTTCACAGTGGGGGTATGTTGAGTCTCAAATCTGCATCTTTCCTATACACCTTTCTAGACCTTTTTCATTCACTTGAACCTTCTAAGTTGTCAATATCATTGCATATCAATTGTAAAAGAGCATCTAAAATGGTTTTTAACTATGTTTTGTGTCTGCTGTTTGATTTAGATTTTTTCTCATTTAGCTGCGGAATCTTGCCACTTTCCGCAGCTGCTGCAACTTTCCGCAGCCATTTTGTGAAAGTATATGTTACAGGTGTCTTCAGGAAAAATGAGCCACATGGGCAAGTCAGAAATGATGTGGACATGGATCGTGTCCTATTGGCTCGAGCAAATTCACCTAAGGAGGCTGCGGTCAAAGGTGGCCAAGTGGAAGTCAACCGTAGAGTCCCACGGTGACAGGACTCTGTTTCTCATCATGTGAAGATTTGTATGACCGTTTCTAATTTACGGGAGACACATCAACACTTGTACACGGCTCCATAAGCCGAATCCAACATCCACTCTTCATAGATTTACTCCTCACCGCGGCCATGATGCTGGATCTCTGGACGTGATGGTTCACGTGTCTCCATCAGCACAAACTTTAGGGAATTAGTTATATCACCTTTGTTATAAATAACGCGTTTCCATACGCATAATAGTTAGCCTCCATATAGCTCTGTAATGTAATTGCGTTGCCACTGTGCTGTAATATCATTTCTCTGTTATGACTGCATTTTAATATATAAGAAGACTCTATTTCCAAGCGTAATTCGTATTTGAAGGCTGTTGCCCAAGGCTGGTGCAGAGGGCCCCTGCACACGCTGAGGTTTTGTGCATTACTGTATAGTTTCTTGTTTTATTTCTTTAAGTTCATTGTGCCATAAGTCATTCACGTGTTTATACATTGCATCTTTCATGATATTTATGCTTCATCTCTGTTCATAATCTTTCATGCTTTACATTTTACTTCTATCCATAATCTTTCATGTTTTATGTTGTTGATTAACTGATCAGTGTTCTTGTTTCAGATTACAAATAGGCAGCCCGGGCATTTGCATATCTTTTGACTAATGACATGGAATCAATATTATTCTGCTGCTAATTTATTTTTCTTAGTTTTTGTTTAATTCTAGTACTGCTTTGTTTATTTCAGTCTTGCACATTTGCTTCAGTAGTTAGATTTATATATATTAAATTGCTCATGTCATTTTCAGTTACCTCCGAAAGCCACAGCTGGACTGATGGTGAGGGATTGAAGTATGAGTGTGTAGTTTGATATTAGTTTACTTTCCG
The DNA here is from genome assembly GCA_034641835.2 of Pinus albicaulis. Lineage (NCBI taxonomy): Eukaryota > Viridiplantae > Streptophyta > Pinopsida > Pinales > Pinaceae > Pinus > Pinus albicaulis. Next base: position 1,440,029,330 of record CM076581.1, read on the forward strand.
CAAGTTAGATATATTAAATTGCTCATGTCATTTTCAGTTACCTCCGAAAGCCACAGCTGGACTGATGGTGAGGGATTGAAGTATGAGTGTGTAGTTTGATATTAGTTTACTTTCTGCAAGTTAGATATATTAAATTGCTCATGTCATTTTCAGTTACCTCCGAAAGCCATAGCTAGACTAATGGTGAGGGATTGAAGTATGAGTGTGTAGTTTGATATTAGTTTCTTTTTCTGCAAATTAGATATCAGGTTGCTCAAGTTGTTTATGGTTACCTCCGAAAGCCATAGCCGGACTAATGGCGAGGGATCAGAATATAAGTTGATGTAATTTGATTTAGATTTACTTTGTTGCAATTCTTGGATTTCTTTAAGCATAGTTTCTTTTGTGTTTAGACAGCAGCAAGGATAGTTTGGTTTTCATGCTCAATAGTTCACTGTTTGATTTACTAGGTTAGCAGCACATTTTCATTTCCTTTCAGTTTTGTCATTGTATGTTTCAAATTCCTTTTGAAGTTTGAAGTTGGTAAATCATTATAAAGGATATCATTTCCTTGAACAATCATAACCATACTTGTTTTTATTTTAGAATTTCCATCTCACATTAGAAAACCAAAAACGACAAAAAGGTAAGAAATAGGTTATCTTGCACATATAGTGCACCACACTTCATCAGCTTACGAATCCCGGATTGATAAATTAATGTAGCAATTTAGGACACACTAAATTTACCAAACAAAGGTTTTACAAATTCCAAACTAAATATGTTGACCGAATAGTTTCAATCATGGGTAAGAAGATAGTAGATTCCAAGCTTTCAAAATCCAAGGGAACTTATGTTTAGGTTTCTCACACTAATGACAACTCCCCTCCTATTTAAGTTACTTCATGCTTTGTTCTCTCAATTTTTTGTCTTGATTTCTCAGATTTAGAAGCACTTCCTATTACATCTCCATTGATAGCCTCTTAAGGCATTGCTATCATAGTTTTGATATTCTTTGTTATGACTTATGGACTAATAATTCCTCTCAAACACTTTGGAAAAATATATTCATTTTTTTTTCTTCAGTTACTAGTATGGTCTCCCTAATAATAAACCAACAACACAATCTATGTCCTGCTTTTGATTTCTTTAATTAATATAAAAAACCTTACCAACATACAATATGTGTGCGTGTACCTTTTATAATGAACAATATCAAATTTAAACATGATAATCCTTTCTAGTACTATTGTAGGGAGGGTCCACACCTTTATAATAACTCTAAGTATTAATAAAAGTTATTCAAGATTAAGGGGTGACAGGAGTGGAGGGGCTATATATAAACCCAATGCAAAATTGGTAACCAAATATCACAAATATTCAAACACACACAAAGTATCCACTCTGATAAGTATCAATCCAATGTACACAGTGTTTCCACATGCTTAATACTGCAAGCCTCCATATAACATGGTGCCTCCACCTTTCCTTCTCTTTTATTTCCTGCACCTCATGCTCCTTAGTGTGCTCCCATTTTTGTACCAACGTTTATCCCTCTAGCATCTTCCTTTTGCAACTCTCTACTCATTCTAGTATGCACATCCCTAACATACACCTCCACAACTTGTATATGTGCCTCTTCTTGCCACACCACGCCTCTACCTTCCTCTTCTTGTATGCCTCCCTTGTGTGTTTACTTGCACACCAAATTCCCAAGGGATAAGGACTATAGGATATTTTTTCGTCTACTATAGACTACCCATCCTCTCCTTCAATTCTTGGACTATTGGGCCATAACTTCATTAGGGAGATCTTTGACAAAATAAAAAAAATGGCTTGGGTTTAAAAGCATCTCCTCCTCAAACTATGAAACTGTGTCCTCTCCTCAATCTAGTAATCATTTACATTTTACATCAATTTACATAACAATCCATATAATGATATTTATATGAGGTGGATAGAAAAGATATTTACAATCACTTTTCTTATATTGGAAATAAACATGAATGGTTTGTATATATAAATTTATTTAAATATTTGTAGAATTTCCACATTATATAATTTTGATATATAGTATTTAATCTTCATTCATATATAAAGGTAACTATATGTTTAAGTGTACATGTCTATCTTTTACATATTTACCTACTATTTGTGTTGCATTATCTTCCCCCATTTAAGATATGTTAGTTATTATTATTCATGCAATATTGAGTAACAATATTCACATGACGTGGAAGTATTGATTGAAGTTACTTTTTCCTAGTGTATTTTATCAAATTTTATGATGCTTTTTAAAATAATATTTTAATTGGAATTCAAAATATATATTCTCATCATAAAAATTGTAATCTTAGCTATTAAAAAATATGACTTAGAAATTTTTGAAGTCTCCAAATCAATTCAAAACATAAAAAGTATAACATAACAATAAATTACTCATAACTCATTTTTCCTTAGTCTATGCAAGGGTGTGCCATTTTAAGTAAAAAATATACAACACCTCATTCACATAGATTATTTATCTTATTATTTTCTACCTATTAGGGAATATAATAGAAAATGTGGCATCATGTGTATAAGCTCAAATATTTTGGCTACTCTAATGAGGGAAAGTTCTACTCTAGGAGAAACGGTTCATATTCAAAGTTCTCATCAATTAGAAGAAAAAATTATTTCCAACTAATCTTATCCAATTTAAGAGAAAATTTCTACCTACAAGTCGAATTTATTCGTTTAATATCCCATATACATTGGCATGTAGTTCTATTAATTCACAACTGAATACATATTATTTGAAATGTATGCTTTCATAACTCACAGCCTAAGCTCATCATCATAATGCATAATATATTATAGAAAAAACATATTATATCCATTTAGGCAATGCCAAGTTATTGAGCTAAAATTGTTGTATTAAGTGGCCCATAATTTCCTCCTCCACTACCTTTATCATCCACATGTATATTGTTCTTGCACTCATTTATAGGATTGTATTTATGTAAACACATGAGGATTTTGAGGAGTTCCAATTCATGATCTCAACACAAATCTTACCTCATCTTCCAACATAGGCTAGTTGCTCAAACTCCCCGTCCAGGACACCAATTTGTTACAAGTTCATCATGTGTTAAGAGAGTCTTGAAATATCACTCCCAACTTCCTCTTAGGGTTTCACAACTTGGACTTCTCAAATCGATTCTCTCCTTGAAGACATAGTTGGGAAATGTATTGACTAATACTTCTATACAATTTTCAATAGTTCGACAAGGGCATTCTCTCTTCCTCCTCTACTCCAACCTACACCCTCAATCTTTGATAAATTGATATCAATGTAGGGGCTTCCTCCTCCCCTGCCTATTATGCATCTATTTTAGTTGGTGTGTAGCCTTTATCATGTTATATCTCAACGTTAGATCTTTTTTATTGTTCCTATAAAATGGCCTAGCTTCTTTAGCTTCCCTCATTTTATGCTTTACCTTTAATCTTTTAGGAAATGCTTTGGAATTCCTTTGGTGTGTCGCTGCTAGATTGTACTTTTTATACCCATTGACCTATTTTTTAGTTGTTCATGCACATTAATAGAAATATCTTTATCTATATAATTAGTAACAGTAGCTTCAGATACATATATGTTCATGAGGCTCAAAAAAATAAAACTCAAAGAGCTATATGTTCACTAGGTTCCATTGATCAAATTAAAAAGATGATCTACCTTGTATGCCACCCAATTGTGGATGAATAATGCATCTATTTCTCAAAATTATTTGGTGGAATCAATAAAATGGATTTCAATATTCTTAGTTTCATTGTACCTGTAACAATAACTTGCTTCAGTATAATAGGTTAGAACATCACTCCCCTGTGATTCCTATATTTCACGTCCTAAAAATTTGCAATTTTTTTCATCGAATAACCTTCCTTTACCCTTAAATTTGATTTTCTAATTGGCATTGAGCTAGCTCTAGTTAAACAAGTAATATTTGATAATTCTTGTTAGCCTAGCAAAGAAGTTATATACTATCCTTGAGAAATTAAAATTCTAGAAGACCATAAAACCTCCATACAACCATTATCCCTTGAAAAGAAAAGAAAAAATCCAAAATTCTAAGTACTTGCACTCTTAGAATTGATGAAAAGGAATAGAACATATAAAAAAAATCATCTCACAAGATAAAATAGAATACATCACACTGTTAGTGGGATAAATTTCTTTTGGGTTACATCTTTCTAGAAGACCCTAAAACTTTCATACAGCCATTAACTCTTGTGAATTAAGAAAATATCTAAAAATCTAACTTCTTGATTGTGCTCTTAGAATTGGTGAAGAAATAGAAATGTCCTACAAGATAATAAATAGAAATTTCAGTGGGTTAAACTGCTTTTGATTTTGATCTCTAACTAGTGCTAACCCTAATCTACTGTCACTCTTCATCTATAGTGGGGAAATTATTTATGAACTTGACTAAAATGTAACTCTCAATATTTCCTTTGATAGGTTAAGGAAAAACACTCTAGATACCTTTTCTAGACTGAAAAATAAATAAATAAAAATAAAAATGTATATATATATAATAAAAAAATAAGGCAAAAGTGCAGCTTCAACATTATGAAAATAAAGCTACTTCTATGACACCCATAAAAAATATTAAACATTTATGCATATAATTTATGTAACTCCCACATTAAAAAGTGAATATAAATACCTACATAGATAACTCGCATTCACATTGGTTTGGTTGTAAGAAAGATTTCCACAATCATAACCTCTAAGAGCTCATATTATGTATCACATCACAATAGTTGTACAAACTTAATAGTAAATAAACTACAATGGAATCACATACCACATAACTAATCAGTAGCAAAACGTTTTATAGGAACCTAACCCCTAGGGAATTACAAACCATTACTCTTTTAACTAGTTGATACAATTGAAACAACAAAAAGATATATCAGTAATTTAAATAAAAAATGCTCTAAAATAAGATAAAAGAACAACTTAATATACATATACATAACTCTATTATCAACCATCTATAAGAATAATTTGATAAGCCAAGTGCAATAAAAAGAGATATAACTTTAAAATCCAAAAAACACAAAAATAAAAATTAGGCTTGAATATGGCATGTGATGATCCCGAAGAGGCAACGAATGATGGCTCTGACATCTAGCCCTGCTTTTCAAAATATCAACATTGGGTGATTAAGTCTGGTGTAGGGCTAGCAACTTTTCATCGATTAATGAATGTGGTGATGTGCCTTGATGCCTTTTCCATTTCTGCAATTATAATATAACAGTTCTGCTTGAACACTCTTTATTGCCCGACTCGACCCGTGGTGTTTATTTTCTATCTTAATTCTTCTTTGTCGTGTTTTAACTCTTTTTCTAAACAAAACAACGTAAAAACTCATTTACCCAGACCCGAAAATTTTTATATTTTATCTTGGCGCCGCATCGCATCCGTGAAAGCATCGCATTTCGCAATTCTCGCAATTTGCGATATAAGAAAAGGAATCAACGATGCGATGCAAAGTGGGAGGTGATGTGGAGGGAAGGTGGGACGCGACCACAGCCTACAATCTCAACTCTTTAACATGAAGCAGTAGAGGTAAACTCTAAAAGATGCGAAGTGCGAAGTGCGGGGAGAAGGTAGTGACGTGGAGGAGAGGTGGGACCGGACCGCAGCCCGCAGATCGCAAATCTTAACATTAAGCAGAAAGACGCGAAGAGCGAGGTCTGCCAATTAGAGGATGATGTAGCAAGATGGAGCCCACTGCGTCGACTAATTTATAAAGCGACGAATTTTTTCTACGGTAATGAAAAGTTTACGAGGTTTCATGATATATCAATGTATTTCAAACGACTTGAAGCAAGGGCGGAGAGGCTGTGGTGGGGCCAACCGCATCGCAGGTTAATAAAAATACATTGCAGGCATTACAAACAGTAAGTTATAATATTTGCGATGTGAAATGGTGGTTGAATAGGTAAAGTTGTGATCTTGCAATGGATCGTGGGGGAAGGGTGACGTGTCAAGGAGAATGGCCCCACTTTAATCGCTACTAGGGAAATCAAGAAAGTGGAGGTAGAACAATGATATAGCGGTGAAAAAGGTAAGGTAGAATATAAAGCGGAAAGGCAGAAATGGGTGAAGTTTAATGTTTTTAAAGGAAAATAAAATGAAAAATGGTTTGTAATGTGATTATGTGATTCAATCTCTAGCGTTGATCGAAGCTCAGATCCAACGGTCCTAACTGCTCCTTTGTTACATGATTTGTTGATTTTGTTTCTTTGGTCGTGCCCATTCATTTATTTCTATTTGTTCATGGAATACTTGACTCACTCACTACTTTTCCCACACTCACGACGTGCCTGCATTCACGACTCGACCCAAATGTGTGCATGACTTGACCCAATCTCTTTCAAGACTCTGCTCTTGTTGTTTTTCTGCCTTAACTGCTTCTATGTTGCCTTTGTTTCCTTTGATTCTTTATTTGTAAAATATTTTGAATATTGACATCTATGTAAAGTATGAAAATTTGCAAAGAGAAAGTACAAAGTCACCTTGTGATACTGTAAATTACAGGGTTCTAAGAGCAGGAAATAACAAGAGGACATTGGGATCAACATCTACAACAAGTTCCGAGTGCAAGTACCGAGTTGCATGGATTTTTTCCTCACTAGTTTTGGCATGCATGGTGTTTGCATGTGTATTTTCCTAGCCTTTCCATTTCCTAGATACCCATGGTGTTGTGGGTTTATTTCCATTGATTGTTATATGGTTGGTTCTCATGATTCCTTTAGTTTTTGGCTTGAGTTATTATTTCCTGGAGCCTTGGTTGGACAAACGCTTCGAAGCCCAATGGATAACTGTTAGGTTGATTTACTATTCCTGTAGCCTTGGTTGGACAAACGTTCTGAAGCCCAGGAACAACTAGGGTTGAGTTACTAGTCCTAGAGCCTTGGTTGGAACAAATGTTTTGAAGCCCTGGAGCTGCTTGGGTGGAGACCAGTTCGTCATGGTTAGTGATGTCCGGCCGTGAGGTGGAATCACTGTTTTTGGGGTTGAGACGGTTTGGTCTCTGGAGCCCTATTTTGGTGTTGATTGATGTGTTTGATAAAGTCCCACATTCATGCTTGGAATATGGCACGAGGGTGATTGGATGAAGTGATATTTGGCTCAGCCAATCTATAGTCGGGTGGAATGCAGAAGTCTCATCTCCTGTTGGTTTTTACAATCATTAATGAGAATCAAATTCCTTTGGTATTTGGTATGAAAATGTATTGGTTATTATGTGGATTTCATTGATGTTATATCAATTTTATTTATGTTGCTATTATGCTAGTTATAAGCTTGTATTTTTATCAATGATGATGTATGGCCTCTATCTATTGTTTTCCTGTAAATGAATGAAAAATGTATCAGTGGTCAGATAGATTGTATTGAAGCTAATGATGTAAGGGAGCAATTCTTCTTAATGATTCTCAGATAAGTATTAGACCCCCATGTTTAATGCTGCTATGTACATCTGTAGATGCAATGTTTGTGACATATTTGACGAAATTCCTGTCATGGTTGGGTGGGTTCAGATGAGTTCCTGATGATGTGATTGCTTCCATGTATTTTTTTTAATGTTATTTATCCTCTCCTGAAGTTATAGAATTTTTTTGGCAATGACCTAGGCTTGGGGGCTAAAAATATGGTACAAATCCCAGAGCTGTATGCACATAATTAACTATTTTGGGCCCTGGTTACTACCTTTCCAAGGAAAGCCTGCGATTAAGGGTCTATATTCACTCTCTTTCCCTTATATTCTTGCAGCTAAGGCTCAAGAGGGTCAAAATTAAGTCTGCCTTCAATTTTCAGGGGTCTGGGAGGGTGGTTTACCTCCTAAAGGTGTTGTTGATGTTGTTTAAGGTGTGCTTGTCGTGTTTCTGTTAGTTCCACTTCCTTAAGGTCATCTAGGAGGTTGAATCTCATATTAGTAGCCTCTCGTCACATGTTTACCCCCATTGGCTGGTTAATTGAGTAGATGTGAGAACATGGTTTTATAATGTGTAAGTTTGTCCGTCATCCTGTTTCCTTTTAAAATTAAAATACAAGTTAAAAATTATGTTCTAAATAGAAAGAAAAATAATGTTGGTTATAATAAAAAAATGAATATGTTGTAAAGTCATTAGACATAAAAAAATGTGAGTAATATGTTTAAATCTTATAATTTGGTTATTGATAAAATATTATAATACGAGTTAATACTTACATATACTTAAAAATATGTTAATAATAAAAAATCATTTTAATTTGTGTCATAAAATGTCTTGATGCACATGTTACGTAAAATATTTTAATGTAAATTGTGTATACATTATATATCATTAAAAAAAATTATGTATATATCATGAAAAAATTAAGTTTTATGGTTAAAATGTTTATTTGGTCCTATATATATTCTAGCATTCAAAAATACAATTTAAACAATGAAAAATAACACATTGTGTTTTACACTCTAAAAAAGATTTCACGTGAAGAAATTTGATCCCTCTCGACTCATGTTAGATATGTAATTAAGATGGATCTATGCTAGTTCTAAACATAGGTACCTTCAAGACTCGAGACACGAAGTAATTCAAATAAATAGACTTACACTGGGAAATCAAAACCATTGTGAGCAAGATTCTAGTGGAACAAATTGAGGGATATCAAGCCATCCTACTCAATTGGGTGCTCTACAATTCCAAATTAAATATGTTGACCGAAAAGTTTTAATCATGGCTAAGAAGATAGTGGATTCCAAGCTTTCAAAATCCAAGGGCACTTATGTTTAGGTTCTAACACTAATGACAACTCCCTTCCTATTTAAGTTACTTCATGCCTTTTTGTCTCAATTTTTTGTCTTGATTTCTCATATTTAGAAGCACTTCCTATTACATCTCCATGGATAGTCTCTTAAGGCATACTATCATAGTTTTGATATTATTTGTTATGACTAATGGACTAATAATTCCTCTCAAACACTGTGGAAAAAAATATTCCTTTTTTCTTCTTTAGTTACTAGTATGGTTTCCCTAATAATAAACCAACAACACAATCTATGTCCTGCTTTTGATTTCTTTAATTAATAAAAAAACCTTACCAACATACAATATGTGTGTGTGTGTGCCTTTTATAACGAACAATATCAAATTTAAACACGATAATCCTTGCTAGTACTGTGGTAGGGAGGGTCCACACCTTTTATAACAACTTTAAGTATTAATAAAAGGTATTCAAGATTAAGGGGTGACAGGATTGGAGGTGCTATATATAAACCCAATGCAAAATTGGTAACCAAATATCACAAATATTCAAACACGCACAAAGTATCCACTCCGATTAGTAGGAATCCAAAGTACACAGTGTTTCCACATGCTTAAAACTGCAAGCCTCCATATAACATGGTGCCTCCACCTTTCCTTCTATTTTCTTCCCTGCATCTCATGCTCCTTAGTGTGCTCCCATTTTTATACCAACCTTGCTCCTTCTAGCATCTTCCTTTTGCAAACTCTCTTCTCATTCTAGTATGCACATCCCTGACATACACCTCCACAACTTGTATATGTGACTCTTCTTGCCGCACCACACCTCTACCTTCCTCTTCTTGTATGCCTCCATGTGTGTTGACTTCCACACCACATTCCAAAGGGATAAGAACTGCATGGACCTTTTTTCCTCTACTCCAAACTTCCCATCCTCTCCTTCAATTCTTGGACTAGCGGGCCATAACTTCATTAGGGAGATCATTGAAAAAATAAAGGAAATGGCTTGGTTTAAAAGCATCTCCTCCTCAAACTATGAATCTGTGTCCTCTCCTCAGTCTAGTAATCATTTACATTTTACATCAATTTACATAAACAATGCATATAATGATATTTATATGAGGTTGAAATAAAAGGTATTTAAAATCACTTTTACATAAACAATCCATATAATGATATTTATATGAGGTTGACATAAAAGGTATTTACAATCACTTTTCTTATATTGGAAATAAACATAATGGTTTGTATATATGAATTTATTTAAATATTTGTAGAATTTCTACATTATATAATTTTGATATAGTATTTAATCTTCATTCATATATAAAGGTAACTATATGTTTAAGTGTACATGTACATAAATATAATCTATCTTTTACATATTTACCTAGTATTTTTTATGCATTATCTTCCCCCATTTAAGATATGTTAGTTATTATTATTATTCATGTAATATTGAGTAACAATATTTGCATGATGTGGAAGTATTGACTGAAGTTACTTTTTCCTTTGTCTTTTATCAAATTTTATGATGCTTTTTAAAATAATATTTTAATTGGAATTCAAAATATATAATCTCATCATAAAAAATGTAATCTCCGCTATTCAAAAATATGACTTAGAAATTTATGAAGTCCACAAATCAATTCAAAATATACAAATTATAACATAACAATAAATTACTCATAACTCGTTTTTATTTAATCTATTCAAGGGTGTGCCATTTTAAATAAAAGTTATACAACACCTCAATCACATAGATTTTTTATCTTATTATTTTCTACCTAGTAGGGAATGTAATAGAAAATGATGCATCATGTGTATAAGCTCAAATATTTTGGCTACTCTAATGAGGGAGAGTTCTACTTGATGTATTTATTGTTTCAAAATTGGAACAATTTGGATTGTCTTAAAATAGATTAAAATCTCTAGGAGAAAAGGTTCATATTCAAAGTTCTCATCAATTAGAAGAAACAATGATTTCCAACAAATCTTATCCAATTTAAGAGAAAATTTCTACCTATAAGTCAATTTTATCCACTTAATATCCCATATACATTGGCATTTAATTATATTAATCCACAACTGAATACTTATTCTTTGAAATGTATGTTTTCATAACTCACAACCTAAGCTCGTCATCATAATGTAGAATATATTATATAAAACACATATTGACATATCCATTTAGGAAATGCCAAGTTATTGAGCTAAAATTGTTGCATTAGGTGGCTCATAATGTCCTCCTCCACTACCTCTATCATCCACATTTATATTGTTCTTTCACTCATATACAAGATTGTATTTATGTAAACACACAAGGATTTTGAGGAGTTCCAATTCATGATCTCAACACATATATTACCTCATCTTCCAACACAGGGTAGTAGCTCAAACTCCCCCTTCAGGACACTAATTTGTTACAATTTCATCATGTGTTAGGATATTCTTGAAAGATCACTCCCAACTTCCTCTTAGGGTTTCACTACTTGGCCCTCTCAGATCCATTCTCTTCTTGAAGACATAGTTGGGAAATGTATTGACTAATACTTCTATACAATTTTCAATGGTTCGGCAAGGGCATTCTCTCTTCCTCCTCTACTCCCACCTACACCCTCAATCTTTGATAAATTGATATCAATGTAGGGGCTTCCTCCTCCCCCGCCTAGTATGCATCTATTTTCGTTGGTGTGTAGTCTTTATCATGTTATATCTCAACGTTAGATATTTGTTATTGTTCCTATAAAATGGCCTAGCTTCTTTAGCTTCCCTCATTTTATGCTTTACCTTTAATATTTTAGGAAATGCTTTGGAATTCCTTTGGTGTGTTGTTGTTGGATTGTACGTTTTATACCTATTGACCTATTTTTCAGTTGTTCATGCACATTAATAAAAATATATTTATCTATATAATCAGTAACACTAGCTTCAGATACATATATGTTCATGAGGATCTATAAAATAAAACTCAAAAAGCTATATGTTCGCTAGGTTCCATTGATCAAATTAAAAAGATGATCTACCTTGTAGGCCACCCAATTGTAGATTAATAATGCATCTATTTCTCAAAATTATTTGGTGGAATCAATTTAATGGATTTCACTATTCTTGGTTTCATTGTACCTAAAACAAAAACTTGCTTCAATATAATAGGTTAGAACATCACCCCCCTGTGATTCTTATATTTGACGTCCTAAACTTTTGCAAACTTTTTCATCGAATAACCTTCCTTTACCCTTAAATGTGGTTTTTCTAATTGGCATTGAGCTAGCTCTAGTTAAACAAGTAATATTTGACACTTCTTGGTAGCCTAGCAAAGAATTATATACTATCCATGAGAAATTAAAATTCTAGAAGACCATAAAGCTTCCATACAACCATTAGCCCTTGCAAAGAAAAAGAAAATCCAAAATTCTAACTAAGTACTTGTGCTCTTAGAATTGATGAAAATGAATAGAACATATAAAAAAATCGCCTCACAAGATAAAATAGAATACATCATGATGTTAGTGGGATAAATTGCTTTTGGGTTACATCTTTCTAGAAGACGCTAAAAATTTCATACAAACACTAGCTCTTGTAATTGAAGAAAATATCTAAAAAATCTAATTTCTTGATTATGCTCTTAGAATTGGTGAAGAAATAGAAACGTCCTACAATACAAGAAATAGAAATTTCAGTGGGTTAAACTTCTTTTGAGTTTGATCTCTAGCTAGTGCCAACTCTAAATCTATTGGAACTCTTCATCTATATTGGGGAAATTATTTATGAACTTGACTAAAATGGAATTCTCAATCTTTCCTTTGCTAGGTTAGGAAAAAGCACTCCATATACCTTTTCTGGACCTGGAAAAAAAAAAAATAAGGCAAAAGTGCAGCTTCAACATTATGAAAATAAAGTTACTTCTCTCACACCCATAACAAATATTGAACATTTATTTATATAATTTCTGGAACTCCCACATTAAAAAGTGAATGTCAATACATACATAGATAACTCACCTTCACATTGGTTGTAAGAAAGATGCCCACAATCATAACCTCCAAGAGCTTAGATTATGTATCATATCACAATAGTTGTATAAACTAAATAGTAAATAAACTGTAATGGAAGCACATACCACATAACTAATCAACAGTAAAACATTTTACACTAACCTAACCCCTAGGGAATTACTAACCATTACTCTTCTAACTAGTTGATACAATTGAAAAAACAAAAATATATATCACTAATTTAGATAAAAAAATGCTCTAAAATAAGATAAAAGGGCAACTTAATATGCATATACATAACTCTAATATCAACAATCTATAAGAATAATTTGAGAAGCCAAGTACATTAAAAGGAGGTATAAGTTTACAATCCAAAAAACACAAAAATATTTACCTAGGTTCTTAGTTACCTAACATTATTAATGATATATTTGAGTGAATAACATATATATATTATTTACTCAAATAATATAGACGAAATAAAGCTTTTAGTATTGTTCTACATTTCATAGACTCCTCTCTTTCTCACCTCATAAGCATTGACATCTGTAGGAACAGAAAAAACATTTCAAATGTCTCACATGAGATTCCCCATTCATAACTACTACAGTGTTGGACTGGCCAATGAATGTGTAAATTTATTAATACTGATAGTATTACCAGATTCTCTTGATCTAACAAATTAATCTTATGCTAAATATAGAATCCTTCCACTTAATTCTTTGCAGAAATTAAATCGCCAATTGCAAAACACATGAAGAAAATCAATCGCACATAAACACAGTTGTTTAACGGGAAAGCTTAAAGCTAAAAACCCTAGCTATCATATATTATGTATATCAATGGAATCATGTAACAATCTCATACAAAGCTTAGTACATCAAGCTCTTAATACAATATAGAATCGTCACACACTGTCATGCAGAAATTTGCATATCTATGCACCAATTTCTTGCCTCCTAACAGCCTGCCTCCACTGCGCAATCCCTGTTGAAGAAGACCTTTGAATGAATTCGAATTGGTCTTGCCTTGACTACGCAATCCTCATTGGCATCTCCAATGTGTGTCAGATGCATTGAATGCATCACTATAGTCACAACAGTTAGTCCATCTCACCCTTTCACCTATCCCTCCACTGGTTCTCCACTGAAACTGACATGCAAGTAGTTAACTGTTGTATTTGTTCAGTTGCAAGTGAGTTATTAGTTGTAAATTAATTAACTAATTAATTCACTAAACTCTTACTAGTGTATCTTTCAGTTAGACTAGATCCAACTAGCTCAACTGAGTTTAACTCACTTAATTGAGTTAAACTAAATAACAACTCCCATAACTACTCTTCCAACTTTGTCACAAATTTACCACTTCAGTTCTAACTGTGTCCTCCATGCATGAGTCACCAACCACCCTAGTAATTTCCCACTGATTTTCCAACTCTGTTCATTGAAATAAAGTGCTTCAAGAGAATAAGTTGATATTTATTTTTGGATTATTATTAAGGGCTAATAATAATCGACATGCATATCTTTTTAGATTAGCGATCTATAAATAGACTCCGCCCAATCTTCTAAAAATAGAATTTCATCTATTTTTCCAACTTGAACAACCATCTACAAATAACATCCTGCAACTTATAGAATATGCTCACCATGTCTAAAAATAGACATACACCTAAAAATAGCCTGTGGGCCCCACTTAATGAAGGTTCTTAATTTTCACTAAGCTCATCATCTTGTTGAATCTCAAACCTCCCTCTCAACAGGATATGGATTATCCTTCACCCTGATCCTGCCTCTATGGCATTCGAATTTTCTCCTGCTGAGCGCCTTCGTCAGAATATCTACATCCTGATCTTCCGTATGAATATATTGAAACAACATGATCTTCTGCTGCACACAATCTATGATATGATGATAGTGGATATCTATATGCTTAGATCTATCATGAAACACAGGATTAATCGAGAGTTTAATGAAACTCTGATTATCACAATGTATCATTGTAGGATCTAAATGAGAGCCAAACAAACCGACCAAGATCTTCCTCATCTAGATAGCCTCACATGCAGCTTAACTTGCTACCATGTATTCTGCTTCCACTGAACTGAGTGCCATGGATCTATGTTTCCTGTTGTACCAAGAAAGCGTTGTAGATTCGATACTGAAAATCCCTCCTGATGTGCTCTTTCGATCCGTTGGGCTACCTGCCCAATCTACATTTGTGAAGCCATGCAACTTCACCTCATCCATTTGTCTGTACCATAACCCATACTCACATGTGCCCCTGAGATACCTCAGGACACACTTTCCTGCCTTCCAAAATAGCTTGGTAGGCTTAACCATCACTTCACTAAGCTGGTTCACCGCATAGCATATGTTTGGTCTTGTATTTACTAAATACATGAGCGAACCCACCAACTGTCGATAAATAGTGGCATCCACTACCTCTGCCGATGTAGCATCCTCTTTCCTCCAATTTCTTTGAAGAGGAGTATCCATGGGCTTGCAATCCTCCATGTGAAACTTACCAAGTATCTCCCGAGCATAATTTCCTTGAGACACAAACAGTTCACCTTCCCGCTGCCATATTTCCAATCCAATGAAATAATGAAGGAGCCCAAATCCTTCATCTCAAACTCTTTTGCAAGATCTGCCTTGCATGAGTGTATCAAATTTTCATCACCTATTAGTATTAAATCATCAACATAAAGAACAATGATTAAAAGCTTACCCTCCACCACAATTTGGTACAGGTTTGCATCCGCCTCACTCTTGGTGAAGCCAAGTCCGGTGAAATAGTTGTCGATCCAAGTGTACCAAGCACGTGGTGCTTGCTTAAGCCCATACAACGCTCTTTTGAGTCTGCACACATGCGGCTCACTGCTGAAGATCTCAAATCCTTCAGACTTCTCAATGTACACTTCTTCCTCAATGATCCCATTAAGGAACGCAGTCTTCACATCCATCTGATGAATGTGCCAACCCATCTGCACTGAGAGAGAAAGGATAGTCCTTATGGAAGAATATCGTGTGACAGATGCAAAGGTTTCTTCATAATCAATCCCCTCGATCTGTGAGAAGCCTCAGGCAACAAATATTAACTTATACTTCTCGACGCTCCCATCATCAATTTGCTTTACCTTGTAGATCTATCTTGAACCTACCACTGACTTACCCACCGGCCTTGGAACAATCTCCTAAGCACTGTTTCTGACAATGGAGTCATACTCCTCCACCATGGCATCTACCCATGTGGGCTCTTGCGCTGCTTCTTCAAAATAAGATGGTTCTGTCATAATAGACTTGCTCATAAGAGCCATGTATCGAGTAAATCAGTCAGTTGATTGTCTCTGTTTTCCCTGTGATGTAGGGACTCCTAAATTCTGTGCTGCATCAAGCTT
Organism: Pinus albicaulis; assembly: GCA_034641835.2. Classification (NCBI taxonomy): domain Eukaryota; kingdom Viridiplantae; phylum Streptophyta; class Pinopsida; order Pinales; family Pinaceae; genus Pinus; species Pinus albicaulis. The sequence goes on from CM076581.1 coordinate 1,440,045,506, forward strand.
CAATCTCTCAGCTTCTGTGGTACGCTTTCTGCCTGTTCTGATGTTTGGTTATGCATGAGTGGACTCCTTCACTCCATGAATCTCCTCCTGTGGCTAATCCACATCTAGAGGCTCATCATTGGGAGCAAGTAGCTCCTCCTCTGCATGCAGGTGTAGCTCCCTCTCAAGCGACAACTTCATGGCCTTCACCTCATTGAATTTTATATCCCGTCGCACCATAGTCATTAGATCGTTTGGAAAATACACACAATAATTATGGGGTGTTTCTGTGTACCCCAAAAATATCCCAACTTCTGCAGTCGACTCCAGCTTCTTCCTGGCGTCCTTTGTCATATGAATGTAAACAGATGAGTCAAAAATCTTCAAATGAGAAATATCGGACTTCTTACCAGTAAAATCTTCTTCAGGTGTACTCATGCCAGGTACTCTATGAGGACAATGGTTTTGCACATAAACCGCAGTTTTGCATGCTTCCACCCACAAGTGCATCGGTAGGCCTTAGTCATGCAGCATAGTTTGTGCAGAACCCATGATTGTTCTGTTCTTCCTCTCCGTGACCCCATTTTGCTGTGGGTTATGAGGCACTATGAGTTCTCTTCGAATTCCTTCTTTGCTACAAAATTCTTTGAATTCGTTCAAGATATATTCACCACCATTATCGCTCCGCAGAGCCTTCACTTGCTTCCCCGACTCCTTCTCCACTAATGCTTTAAACTCACAGAACTTTGAGAATGTTTCTCTCTTCTTCTACATGAAGAAGATCCAGCATCTACGAGAATAGTGATCAACAAATATAACATAATACATGTGTTTTGTTGTTGAAGCAATCGAGAAAGGTCCACACATGTCTGTGTGAATTCTCTCCAGGATCACCAAAGCACGGTTCTCTTTCTCATGAAAGGTGGTCTTCACAAACTTACCCATAGTACATCCCTTGCACTAATCTGACTGTGCAAGAGTACCCTTGGGAAGTCCAGTAGAAATTTGCTGCAAAATCTTCAAGGCGCCATGGTGAAGATGGCCCAATCTCCTGTGCCATAATTTTCCCTCATCCCAGCTCACCACTTCTTCTACTTTTCCCATCATTGCAATGCAACCATCTACCTTCAGCTTGTAGAGATTCTTAACTCGAATCTCTATCCTCTTGGTTTGACCCATTGTTTTATGTCGCAAGAAGGCTTTTCCATCGCTGAAAACAACGTCATAACCTCTATCCTCCAACATAGCAACCGAGACCAAGTTCTTCTTCAGACCTGGAACATGCATAACATTTTTCAACAGAAATGGTTTACCTGACTCCCTCTCAAAGGTAATGGTTCCAATGCTGATCGCACTGTATCTACCATCGTCGCCCATCTCTATATGTATTTGGAGATCCTTCTCCTCTAAGTCACTAAACAACTCCTTGCCTCCCTTCATATGGAAGGAAGCACCACTATCAAGATACCACACCGATCCCATTGCGCTTGAAACCAAGCATGCGATCAAAGAGAAATCAAGTTCAATTGCGAGGCTAAGGTTTCTCCTTCTGCAGCTCCAACAACCTTCTTGTTCTTCTTTTTCTGTGGGCAGTTAGTGGCGAGATACCCATGTTCGTGACAGTGAAAACACTTCACCTTGGACAAATCCAGCTTCTTGCCTTTAGCCTCAGATTTGGATGGGATTTCTTCCCCTTCCTTTTCCTTGCTTTGGCAGCCAAAGCACAATTATTTTCATCATCATTATTCGATGAAGAGCCATCCCTGATACTTTGTCTTATCTCCTCCTGCACAAGATCCGACCAAAGTCGCTCCCAATCTGGCAGTTTCTCCCATCCATTGACAGAGTCCTGAAAACTGTGCCAACTCTTTGGTAACCCAAGGAGAGCCAAGCTCACCAAGTCATCATCCGCAACTGTGATTCCCACACTCCCCATCTCATCCCTACATTGGACAAACTTCATGAGATATTTTGGAATATTGTCACCCTTCTCCATTTTTATTTTTCTGAGCCTATCTTTTAGCGCCAACTTCCTATGGTCGCTGCTGCTTTGGAAAAGATCTGTCAAAGCCTTCCACATTGCAAATGGAGTGGCTTTCCCATGAAGGCTTGACACAATATGGTCTTTCACACCTTCCAAGATAATTCTTCTTGTCTTTGCTATCTTCTTTTGCCATGCATCAAGTAATGCAGCATCGCTAGAAGTAGGCTTAAGGACATCACTATCGATGAACTCCTTTATTCCATTATCTTCAAGCACTGCTTCCATCCTGTCCTTCCAGGCTATGTAGTTCGAGCTACCCTCAAGGGCATACTCCAACCGTAACCTATTGAAATCCATTTCAATGAACACTCAACTGTCACACCAAGAAATTTTTTCAGCAAATTTGAATTGTCCACCAACACAAAACTCAGCACTGCCTCACTATTGCAATCTCCAGTGATTAACACTGCTCCAATACCATGTGGAAATTTATTAATACTGATAGTATTACCAAATTCTCCTGATCTAATAAATTAATCTTATGTTAAATACAGAATCCTTCCACTTAATTCTTTGCGAAAATTAAATCGCCTATTGCAAAACACATGAAGAAAATCAATCGCACATAAACACAGTTGTTTAACGGGAAAGTTTAAATCTAAAAACCCCAACTATCATATATTATATATATCAATGGAATCATGTAACAATCTCATACAAAGCTTAGTACATCAAGCTCTCAATACAATATAGAATCGTCACACACTGTCATGCAGAAATTTGCATATCTATGCACCAATTTCTTGCCTCTTGACAGCCTACGTCCACTGCGCAATCTCTGCTGAAGAAGACCTCTGAATGAATTCGAATTGGCCTTACCTTGACTACGCAATCCTCATTGGCATCTCCAATGTGTGTCAGATGCACTGAATGCATCACTATAGTCACAACGGATAATCCATCTTACCCTTTCACCTATCTCTCTATTGGGTCTCCACTGGAACTGACATGCAAGTAGTTAACTGTTGTATTTGTTCAATTTCAAGTGAGTTACTAGTTGTGAATTAATTAACTAATTAATTCACTAAACTCTCACTAGTGTATCTTTCAATTAGACTAGATACAACTAGCTCAACTAAGTTCAACTCACTTAACTGAGTTAAACTAAATAACAACTCCCATAACTACTCTTCCAACTCTGTCACAACTTTGTCATTTCAGTTCTAATTGAGTTCTCCATGCATAAGTCATCAACCACCCTAGGAATTGCCCATCTGTTCACTGAAATAAAGTGCTCCAAAAGAATAAGTTGATATTTATTGTCGGATTATTATTAAGGGCTAATAATAATCGACATGCATCTATTTTTAGATTAGCAATCTATAAATAGACTTTGCCCAATCTTCTAAAAATATAATTTCATCTATTTTTCCAACTTGATCAACCATCTACAAATAGCATCCTGCAACTTATAGAATATGTTCACCATGTCTAAAAATAGACATACACCTAAAAATAGCCTGTAGCCCCACTTAGTGAAGGTGCTTAATTTTCACTAAGCTCGTCATCTTGTTGAATCTCAACAATGACTTTGAATGCAACATCTTCACTTCAAAGAATTCAATTTGCGTTGATAGGAAATTCATACCAAATCAATATTAATTATAATGCTAGTGTTTCCTCTTCTTTTTGACTCTTTGTTTATACATTGGGGCATATGAAGACAGCGAATAAGGAAAATTAGCAAGCTCTCGAAGAACCGGAACTCCAGCCATTTTTAACAGTGGAATAAATTTTAAAATCTTTGAAAAGAGCTTTGTCCTCGTTATTAATAAAGATAATTGCCGAGCTTGGCATTCCCAGACTTGATTCTCTCCCCACTTGATGAACATACTCTTGCAATGAATTTGGCATATCAAAACCAATGACCTATTTTTTAAAAGATCAGTCTCCTTCCAAGAACACCAGTGGCCACCACTACAGAAAACTCACTTGTCGAGAAAGATTTCAAAATTTGGCTCCTCCTCGACATTGGTTCCTCCCCATGTATTGATGCCACTTCCAATTTAGTCATGCATTGATCACTGTCTGCTTGGCTGCATCATTAGGAATGCTCGATTTGCCCGCAGATATAAAAAGATATTTTTTAAGTATTCGTGATGAGAGATTTTTCTATGTCACGTGGAATCGTTGCTAAGAATATCATGATTTGGGGATTTGATAAGGCCTGAATTATCTGCATGACTTGGTCACAGAATCCTTGCTGCAACATACAATGCACTTCATCCAGAACCAGCAAACATACATCATCTAACTCAATATCATGCTTTGAAAGAAGATCGACGAGCCTTCCTGGTGTGGCAATAATTAGTTCAATTCCCTATTTAATCCTGTCAATAATTAGCTCAATACCATGTTTAATCCTGTAAACCTGATGGGGGCATTGAGCCTCTTTTGTTTTCCAAAAAAAACATACTTTTGATATTTCACAGGAAATCAAAAAGCAATGTGCCTCCACTTATGCTGAGAGCTGTTTTGAAAGGCAACCCTTTCCCAAGTGATTTGGCTTGCTCTTCTACCTGTGCACATAGTTCCCTAGTGGGAGCCAAGACCATGGTCAATGGTTTCGATCGTTCAGAAAGCTGTTGCATTATACGAGTAAAGTGGCAAACATTATTTAAGTACTAAATAAGTTTTTAAATATATGGGATATGGGATCAGAAAAAACAAGGAAAAAGAGTTCAAGGTTAAAGATAAATAGCCCAACTTCCTCATAAGGCCTCTTCTCCCAAGCATTAAGTCTCTCCAGGGTTGAGCAATGGCTTCCTCGTGTTTAAGGCTCATCAGTGTTGAGGAATTCAAAGAAATAGAAACTGGCTGAGAGCAAGAGATGCACACAAAAATTAGTTTCTATATTACTATAAATAGTCGTAGATATATTAAATATATATAGTTGATGAGATCCAACTTATTCCATTCTTGGAGAGAGAGGTTGAGAGAATCTCTCAACATCCTCCAACAAACCAAACCAATCCCTAATCCTTAGTATGCATCATAAATGAGGCATTATCTCAAACACCCCCCCTTAATGCCTACATTACAGGAAACTTACAATACTGAAATTACAATTACAACACTTTGAATTTTCGTCTCTTTGTCTGATCTGGTCTTCATCAGCAAGTCTACCCACTCTGCAGTTTTCTGGATTCCGCTCTTTCTTTCTCCACATCTTTGAGCTTACCTTCCAACTCATTTAAAGTATGCACGCTTCTGACCGACAATTCTAAATTTGTAAGATTAAAAAATCTTAACACCCCCGAAGAAGAGTCTCGACACTGAACTACCCTATGGAAATATTTCCATCTGTGAAATAGCCCGAAGAATAAATTTCAACAGTCTATAGGAAAATATTCTAGGTACGGAATATGATCAGCAATCAATCCTACAAAGTGACCTTTACACACTTACAAACTCACAAAAAATAACCTGTAATTGTCGATCTTGGAGCACCGAAGTACAACAAGAGTCTACAACATATAATATATTTTCACAATAAAATTAGCAATACTTCCTCTCGGCACCGAAGAACGTCGAGAAACACTATTTTAAATTGTGTAAATCTATTGAATAATTGGTTCTTCTTTACAACTTAAAACAATATAAAAAATAACAAATTTGACATAAACTATATCTAGCAAATTCACAGGCAGCTTCAATTTCTCTGTCACTATAGGCATGTCGCAAGTGGCTCTATAGCACCTTCTCGTATACCAGCAGAAGAATAATAATAATCTATTCTTCTGCACACTCTTCAACGCTTCTCTTCGTATCGTCTATCACAGGAGAAGAAAGCAGAGCTTCTAGTGCATCGGCAGAGCGGGAAATGTTCTCGTTGCCCATCACAAGGTCGTTCGGCCCACCATACACTCTCCCACTGGACATCATCATCTCCTCAAAGCAAAATTCCTTAAAACCGTGTCCTCTAGTAACATTAAACGCTGAGCATATGTCCACCTCAGAATCATTAGAAAAACCAGTAATTCCCCAAAAATATGGAAAATTCAAAAGATATATTTTACCGCGTGGCACAAGCAAAGTTCTAGACGGCCAAGCTGCCTCCCATGCATGCGCAAATGCCTGAGTATCATCTTCCAATCCATTGCCAGCTGCACCAAATGTTTTAATGCAGAAAATTTTATTGGAATGAAGAGTTGGCATCCGTTTCATAAAACCTTCTGATTCAACGAAAAAAAACCACGAAATGCAGGCTCAAAATAACGAAAATACGAAAACGATTGCCAGTACTCGCCATTAATGCAACAATTTGCTTTGCTGGCCAGCAATATTCCCGTCTTACTTTTGGGCTTCCATGATCAATTTTTGCTCGATTATTCGATGAATAATTTTCTTTGCCATGATGGTGATTCTGCTTTGGTTGCACTTCCTTAATTTTGGTCTCTGAATCCAAAATTACAGTAGCTGAGTTTCGTTTTTCCGAACTGTAGAAAGATTCAAAGAACGAGTTCGTAGTCGTACAACGTGATTTTTGAATCACTCTCTGCATGATTAATTGACTTCCTATATAATTCTTGTGAATTGGGTACCCACTTTTCATTGAAATTCACAAACTCCATACAATTAACAGCAGCAGGTAAACAATGAACACATAGAGATACTCATAGCACTCTCACAAACAAATGAATTCAACACTCCTAATCTACATATGTACAGAGAATTAGCGACTTAAAATCTCACATCTTCCTGGCCTACCCGTGAGGGAATCAAGCCAGAATAGGCTTTGATACCATATTAGAAATCATGAGAGCAGGTATACACACAAAAAATTAGTTTCTATATTACAATAAACAGAGATACATCAAATATATATAGTTGGAGTGAGATCCAACTTATTCCATTCTTGGAGAGAGAGGTTTAGAGAATCTCTCAACATCCTCCAACAAACCAAACCAATCCCTAATCCTTAGTATGCATCATAAATGAGGCATTATCTCAAATAAAAATATCTTACGTAGTGATTTCGAAGACTAACTCCAAGACAAGGCATTGAAAAGTTAAAACTTTAGCAAAGCAGTGATTGTTCCCTTTCGTACATAGAAGCAAATTGACTGAACCATATAAAAGTTCTTTATCTAAAAAACAAGCATATTGTAGATTCAAAATCAGAAAAAATCACAAGAAATATATGTATAGATGCATGCATCATGGAAGTATCAAAGTCATCTCATATTAGGCTTCACAAGAAAACGTGAACAAAGATTTAGGGTCTAAATTTAGACACAATCCTCATCCATGAAGAAGTAGAGAAAAAAAAAGAGAAAACCTCGTATTTCCAAGGCATCTACAGTTCAACCTAATTCGTCATAAGTTAAATAAAAAGCGGGTACACAAAAGTTTGCTTTTAGAAGATTATAAGAGTTGAGACCAAACATTTCATTTGGACTGTAAGGGAGCCTGAAAACTTTGAATCAAAACCTCTTCACAATATAGAGACCAAGGGAACCAGGATAGAAAGAAATTATATTAACGTCCATGGATGACCAGCGCTCAATGGAATGGAAAATTACAGAGTATGTTACATATTGATAAGTGGAAATTAGAGTGAAATCTTACTCTTAGACTTGCCAAAATTATACTCCAAACAGCCCTTGCTTGTATCTAAAAACTTTGAAATATATTTACCTCATTCAAATGTCTTGAGAATGTATTCATCCAGCTCCTGGACCATCTCCCCAGGATTCCATCTCCCCAAGATTTTTTTGTTTCCTGGAAATTACCACTACTATATCTGAATTTCACATTCAGTGATTGCATGGACAAGGGTCGCAGAACTTGAAGGGTTTTGAAACCCTCAATATGAACAAGGATGTTTGCCAGCCACCAAAACTCCTCAAGAAATAGTTGTTTTTATTATCTTATCTACTCCAACAACTCACAAGCAATTTTATTTGTATCCTCTGAACCCAATGGTATTTATGTATTTCAACTGCAAAAAAGTGAACAAAGTGATATGTTCTGCATCAACAGTTACACTTTCTTCCAACAACAGAATACTTAAGGTTATATTTTTGAGTAAGGGGTACACCCAATGGAAACCTCTTCAGCATGGTACAACATTCTGCCCAATTCAATAACGTCACCCCAGGTGGACAGCCTAACTATAGAAAGCATACAGGCCCATGCGACGACTAAGAAAAGGCCCCTTTCACAAAGTGGTTGGTACCCTGCAAGAGAAGGGAAGATTATCATGTTCTTGCCAAAGTAAATGGTCATTTATTGCTTTATTTGTATAGCGAAGAGAAGGCACTTTCATGTCCAGAAAATGGAAGGTTGATCATTTCATATGAAAAATGGGAAGGTTGAGCTACATTCATATAAAATTAAAGCTTGAGTTAATAGTAACGAAAAATGGTAGGTTCAGACAATTCCATTTAACTATGAGACATGACCAATTGATTCAGGCTAAGCAATTCCGAGATTTAATGGAGGATTCCTAAAAGATATTTGATGCATATCCTAAGGGATTTTTCGTTGTTCCCTTCTCAACAGACTCAACACATATTAAAAACAGGCATCAATCCCACCAAGCTACCTCGAGAGAAATTGCATAAAGATTGAAGAACCACTGAAGATACTTATCTGTTCATTGAGTTATTAACAAACATTGATATTAAAGTGTTGGTAAACATTTGCCAAAACTATTCAACACATAAATGCCCAATCTTAGAGAAAATATATCAATGGCATTCTCAAATGTCCAATAAAGATTTGGATTGTATTATATCATCCTAACCAATTCATTTTTGCTCTCTGCTAAAATCCTCATAAACTCCAACATGGAAAAATCCATGGAGTAACAACATCTAACTCAAAGAAAGTCTCAGACAAAAACAAAAACAAATAAAAATCTATCATGAATTGTAGCAACAATAAGCATAATGAATCTTTAAAGAAGATACAAAAGATCCTTAAAGCATAATTATGTCCAGTATAAGACTAAATATAATATATTTATTTTGAATTTCCCAACTCTAATGGGGAATGATGTGTATAGATGGTAATATACAAAATGCAATTCCGATATCTTGCACTTTTCCAACAGCTTTCCAACTTCATTTAAGGGAGAGATATGTATAAATAACAAAACAAAACATTCAATTCCTGTACATATATTGGTATCAGTATTTAGCAGTGTTTGGTGGGCTCAAAAGCGGGGAACACCTTAAGCTGGCACAAACAATGGAGTCATTGATGTTAAGATATTTTGTAGTTTTCACCTTCCATTAGCCAGTGAATGGATCAATCAACATATGATATTAGTCACGCCTCCATTATCAATATCTTGAGCCGCAGGATCAATCAATAATGATCAGCAATGGCACGGTACACAAGCTGCTGCTTAAGTTACACGAGCACTGGAGTGGAACAGGGCATGCAGAAACACAGGGTCCGCTCCTTTTGGGCTCAAATAATCTTATATGCAAAATGGCAGCTGCAAAAGCATTACAGGATCATATTTCCCTGCTGCTTGGACATCAAGCGCTAGGTGTTTTGGATGTGGGAAACCCTGCAAAGGCCCAAAGAAAGATTCATGTTATGTATGCTCTCTTGGAATTGACGGTGCGAACTGTGCTCTTCTCTCCCTTTTAAATTGAGATAATGGAAGTGGAGATTATTCCAACCATTCACCCTTAACAACAAGGATAAGCCTTTTTCCTTTTGACATGCCCACCGGAATCTATACATTAGATTCTGTGTAAAACTTGATCCAAGGGTGGCCTGCAGGAGCAGAGGAAAATATTGTCAGAAAGAGTCGTACATTTATAATTGCAGTTAAGAGAAAATATACAGAATGTTGAATGCCCAGCAATTCAACAATTTTACTTACTGTAAGTTAGCAACAATCAGCAATGGCATAATTTCAAAATGCTGTACAAAAGCTGCATTTTAAGTGAGGCTAGCACTGCAGTGGAACAGGGCATGGAGGAACACACAGTCTGCTCCATTTTTGGCTCAGATAATATTATCTGTGAAATAGCAGCTGCAAGAGCATCCATAATTTCAGATGCCCCTGCTGCTTGGATATGAATCTCTGGTTGTCTTAGGCGTGAGAAACACTGCAAAGGCCCGACGAAAGATTCATCTTCTACATACTCTGCTGGAATTGAATTTGCAAACTGTGCTCTTTTCTCCCTTTTATATGAAGATAATGGAAGTGGGGTTTCTTCTAAGCATTGATCCTTGACAGCAAGGAAGCAGTTTTTGTCTTTCGGAATGCTGGCTGGAATCTTTACATTAGATTCCGTGTAAATCTTGATCCAAGGGTGGCCTGCAGCCACAGATGAAAATATGGTGAGTAGATTCATAATTAATAATTACATCTTAAGAGAAAATAAAGATAGCAGATATACAAAATATTTAATGTTCAGCAATGCAACAATTTTACTCGCTTGGTACTTCCTGCGGAGAAAGTCTCTTTTCCACATCCCTTGAAAGCATCCTTGATAGCAAATCCCTTGCTAGCCCTGATATGGGCTGCCACACTTCAGAATGAAAATCTAACTGTACTAGTTTTATTGCCTCAAATATGTCTTGAATAGACCCTCCTCGAAATGGTAATATGCCTATCAACAGAGCATGTAGGAGGACACCAGCCCCCCAAACATCGACCTTTTCTGAATATGTCCCTGCCAGAACTTCAGGTGCAACATATGAAGGACTCCCTACCACCCCAGATAAGATTTGACCTGTTTGAATGTGAAAATGCACACTCAGTCAAAGACATAGAGAAAGATACTGAATTATTTAATAATGATGATAATGTCCTTGTGTACATGTTTAGTGAGCAGAACCAAATCACAGACAAATACCTTTTGCAAACCGCGTGGACAAGCCAAAATCAGCTAGCTTCAGTTGCCCGGAAAGGGTTCGGAGAACATTCTCAGGTTTTATATCTCGATGGACAACGCCCAACTCATGACAGTATTTAATGACCATTATTAATTCCTTGATCAAGTTTGCTGCCTGATGCTCTGAGTAGCATCCAGTCTGAAACATCTCATCAGTGAGGCGTCCACCAGAGCATAACTCCATCACAAGATGCAAAGACTCTGCATCTTCATACACCGCTCGGAGTGTGACAATATTAGGATGGCCTGACAGATGCTGCATAATCTCAATCTCCTTATAAACATTTTCTTCAGTCTTTTTTGGGAGAGTCTTACAGGCCAGCTCTTCCCCAGTAGCTTTGCTCTTGCATATTCTCACTAGACCAAATTTGCCTCGTCCTAATTCGAGGCCCAAATCATAATCTCTCTCAATCTTCCGCTTCCTACCAGTTCGGGTAGAAGCAAGAACACAGCCCACCTTCCTCTTGAATCCTCTTTCTGGTGAATTAGATAAGCAACCCGTTGTTGAAGGAGGAGAAGCAACGGAAGCTGATGTAGGATGCAAATCTAAGGAACCCAATTCTTGATTCCTCATCTTTTCCTTTGTCCGCTTCCTCTGCTGTTGGGTAAAAAGATGGGAGGCTAATGACGTGGAAGACTCCCAATCATTACGTAGACGAGCATGGTTTACTGCTGCTACTCTCTTCCGCTTCCTTGTTAATGAATCCATTTGAACTATGGACTCTGCAAAAAAAAGAGTTTAACTAAAACATCTGGGGCTGCTCAACCAGAGAAGAAGCAAGGAATGCAAAAAACAGTTTAATGGTTTAACTAAAACATCTGGGGCTGCTCAACCAGAGAAGAAGCAAGGAATATATATGCCAAAGAGGAGTTTAGACTGATTGACTCCAATTAATTGCTGGGAAACAGTACAAACTGCACACACAAACAAATAGGTTGTAAATCAGAATACATGAGTTCATGTAAATCAGATTTATTATTTTATAGGAGCATGCTGTTCACATTCAACTTCAAATGCTGTCATTCTTACAATGTTATTGAAGAAAAGTTACAACTAATTTTGGCAATTTTGGCCCAAGATTTGGTTCAATATACATAACACATGCACAGTTTATTTTCCAAAAGAAATATTTGTAAATATTAAATTATGATTTGAAATCCATTTTAATTTTCAGATAGACCAAATTTAAAGGATCCAATATCCTTTATTGTAAAAGAGATTTATATCTAAAATATTTAAATATTTAATTATACTGGATATTTAATAAATATATAAGTTTAATTATTAATTATAATTATTATTTTATTTTAATTCAATCAAAATGATATTTCTACTAAGTTAAACATAATTTTATAATTTTATTTTATTTTTACAAATCCCATTCCTCACCCCTGAGGTATCTTCGGCGACTGCAAATATATCTGTATCTTTTCTTATGTTTTCCCAACAAAAACATAAGAAAAGAAGTACCCAAAATCTAATAAAATAAAGAAGTACCCAAATCTCATAAATTAACGAACCATTTTTATACCAATGTAAATTTCTGCTCAAACGCGTGAACTGAATTTGAGTGAAGAAATCTGAATTTCTCCACGCTCCAAAATATGAGTGAAGAAATGTGAAATTCTCGTCCAGCGAGTGCGTAACAAAGGAATTAGAAATCCTCGATGTTTCAAGAGATTTATTGCACTCGCAAAGAATACTCGTTCCTTTCGGCTCTGAACAGCGCCTGCCAGAAACCAGCGCACAGTTGATCATTTTAAACCCCATGTTAATTTTGCAAAAACCACTTGTAAATATTAAAAAAATCATCCCTCTAGGTACAGTTTTCTGAGTAGATGTATTTGAGTTTAATTATTAATTAATTTGAAAGACATTTATTTATAGAATTTTAATTTTAATTTTATTTTGATCAGTCACAATGTAAATAGACCATTTGTTAGTGTTTTTTTTACCTAATGAATTTGTTAGTTTTTTTTTAAACGAATCAAAATATTCAACCAGATATCACACTGAATTATAAAAAAGTACCAGTAAACCCAATAAAACTTTAAAGATTTTTCAAAACCCCATTTCAACTTTGACTGAACATATGAAAAACCCTCATGAAAATTCAGATAAAACGAGTCTAATTTTCAGTACCATCTTTTCAAATCTCATTCCTCACCGTATGTCTTCGGCTACTTCAAATATATTTCAATTCCTCTTTTCAAATCCCATTCCTCATTCCCATAAAAAATGAAGTACCAAAAAATCTCATAAATTAAAGAACCACATACATACCACTGTAAATTTCTGCTCAAACGCTTAACTGAATTTGAGTAAAGAAATCTGAATTTCTTCACCTCCAAAATATGAGTGAAGAAATGTGAAATTCTCGTTCAGCGAGTGCGTGCACATGGGTCGCAGAACACCAAAGGAATTTGAAATCCTCGATGTTTACAGAGATTTATTGCGACCGCCAGCACTCGCAAAGAATACTGGTTCCTTTCGACGCTGGAAACCGTACAGAAAGTGAGATATTTGAAAGAGGGCGAAAATATGGAACGAAGGAAAGCCGCAACGTTATTTTTTTCGGGACTCCGTTGGGTGTTTATATATTGTGTGTGTATCTCTCACATCGTTTCTTGGGTTGGCATGCAAAGTTTTAATTTGTGGGCGACTCACATTCGATTCATTTCCTGTGAGGGTGTGCAATTCCTGCGAAACTGTCCATCCAACGTGCCTCTCCGGCGCCAGCTCAGCATTTGGTCGATCGCTGCCAACTCAGTATTTGTTCACTCAATTTCTTTAATTATCGATGTCCGTACACTTTTCCACCCTGTCAAGTTTAATTGTAATTAAACGTATAGTTTATTCAGACAACGCTTTGGCCCAGAATCTGGTAAAGATTTTGAAAAAATTTGGCAAAGATTTTATCGCATCTTGTTTACAAAGTGGGTTAAACGTTAGTATTTTGAGTGCCCTAAGAGTTTTTGATAGTAATCGGTTAATCGAATCTATTTCAATTATCAAAAATGGATTCCAAACACTCTAACTATCTGATTTCTTGAATTTTAGTTTCCCGATTCCGACAAAAACTCGCCATCTAGCTCTTCCGCGTTCTAGTAGAGAACTCCTTATTAAATTTTAAAATTGATAAATTTTAATTTTTAAATGATATTTTAGTTAAGTTTCAAGTACCGAGGCGCATTAAAATTAGAGAAAATTGTATTTGAAAATTGAGAGTGAATAATGTGTTGATTAGAATTATTGTTTGTGTTAAATTTACAATTATGTATAAAGGTAAGATTATTATTTTTTTTGTAAGCTTCGTAGTACCTTTCTATTTTCATATATTTAAAGAGAAAATTGTCATACAAATTGTAGCAAGTACAGTGACCTCAACCTGCTCGGAGGAAACCAGGTCTGTTGGCCACCATAACGAGTTAAAAGTAGACCAAAACCGAAATTGTCTTATCCTTCTACTTACAGCCTGAATTACTTCAGTATGTCCATAGTATTTACAAATAAAACAAATAGTAATACTAATATATGCCAAAACCATAGAAAAAAACTAAGCATCTAAGCAGAAATATCCTCAGAGGAATCTACAGGTGTTGGGTCTTTAGCAGCATTACCTAGCGCATGTTCACTTCATTGTAGATTTTGAAACTGTCTCTCTATCTTTGCAATCCTGTCATTCATCTGAATCTGAGCTTTAAACATCTCATGCATGTCTAGTTTCATTTGCTGCAATTCAAACAAAATTGAAGAACTGATATTCTTTTCTTCTTTGCATGCCAATGCCTTTGCAAGAAGACATTTCATCTTCCAGTAGGTCTTCACTGATTGCTGAAAGAGGGATACCCGACCCCTAGTGCTTCCTGGATCTGTTATGAAGTCCATTTTGGAGATTTGTTCTTCCATATCTTCATCCTCACTATCTGTTTGTCGTTCCCAGCCATGAATTTTATTCTTGATTTGAACTAAGTTCCCAGATTCATACACCTTTGCAATATCCTGCAACACTTGCTCATTCGACCTCCTTCCTCTTCGGCTCCGTCCTGCTTCTTGATTGTTTTGTCTGTTACGATTAGCCTTCCCAGCTTTCCCTTTAACCATGATGATCAAACAAATTTTTGCATTTGTAATACTTGATAGAAGCCCTGTGCGCAGAAATAAATCAGTATTCTGGCCCAATAAAACTGAGTAGGTCTCCTTCGGAGTCAACCAAGCCCCCTTAGCCATTCCGTTTATGCACAGGATTACACAACAGTGAACATTGTAATTGAAATCAACCACATTACACCCATCGTAAATATGATAATTGCAGAGAAGAAGAACCTAAAGATTCCAATGTCGATTCCGCCCCAAGATTAAATGAAAATGCCAACCGTAAAAGATAGTATATCCATGAATTTTTCTCATTACAACAACAGACCCATCAAACTCGAAACAGTGTTGAATTTCAACCACAGGTACCTTCTCCAAGAAAACTCAGACAAAAGACTAATGAAAAACAGAGGGCAGCCGATGTAGAAGAATTCGATAAAGAGAACTAACCCCAAAGAGCGTGCCATCCCAATACAGAGAGGACATAGGTTTTCACAGAAAAGAACCAACGCAGGAGATACCCACAAAAAAGAAACTAAGATCATTAAACAGACAAGGACTACTCCTAACCATCATAACAACAAAACAAAAGTTAACGATCAAATGAAACCTTCTGTGAATGACGAAATAAACCTTGGAGCTAAACCGAGACAAAGTAACAGAACAGGAGTGGATGAAAGAAGGACTACAAGGACTTTAGAAATGCGGTTCAATTTTCAACGAACCCGTTTCCTCTTCTCTATAACACCGAGAAAAGTTCTTACCGACAATATAACCCCAATTAAAATCCAAAGAAGAAAAAACATAGAGTTAACTATCATTCATGATAAACAGAGGCATAAACGGAAAGCGAATGCGAAGGATGAAAGGAAAAAATGTCGTGACATACCAAAAATTTCTTCTGCTCTATCGCCTGCAAACCTGCTCCAGTTCTAAATTTTTCTCCTGTAGTAATGAGCTGTTGCGTAAACCTTGTCGTGGCCGACTGTTGTTATTTAATAGGGAAGGTAAGATTATGAATAAAATGATAATTATGCATTGTTCTAATTTTACAAAAAAAAAAGATGTATCAAAATAAAGCATTGTTATAGTAAATAAAGACTTAATATATGTTTTATTTTAAAAAAAATTTAAGTAATCAAATTTTAAAAAATAATATAAAATAATGAGTATGGTTTTAAATTAATTGGTGTAGTAATTAATTATTTGTAATTATTATTAAAGGTGTTATTTGTGAGAGAAATGTGGAGATATTTGTGGAGTGATTGATTAAGAGATTTGTAGAGATGATAAATCTCAAGACTTCTTTTCATGTATAAATATATGCCTTTATTATGCTCATGTTTCTCTTCATTTGGTATAAGAGTAGATGGACCGAAGTTGTTTTTGATTGAAATTTATGAGAAAATTGTTGATGTTCTTAGATCCAAGAGGATTACTGGTATTAGAACTTGTGTTTCTTATATTTTTTTACAACTACATTGAGCACAAAACACAAGTCAAGAGCCTAATTATTATTAGCGAGTTCGTTGTTCTTAGTAAATGATTTTGGTGTTCACGTGTGTATGATTTTTTGTTCATGTGCAAACCTGCGTTAGGCAAATGGTTGTTTCCATAGTGTTGGAATTTATGTTGGTTTGAATTGTTGTGGGTGAAGAACATAACCTGTGTCTAGTGCCTCTGTGTAGAACTTTCTTAAAGAAACAATGGAAGTTTTGATATATTTCCATATAAGATTCAAATTTTTGATAGCTTGGTCTCTCGATACCAAGATATCCCTTTGTTCCAATGCAGATGGAATTGTCTCCATTTGCATGGGTGTTGGGATATCATATCTAGAAATTTCAAAATCTATAGCTAGAGAAGTCTAGGATGGGAGGTTTTTTGACACATAGATCATTGTTGACGCAAAGATGATATAGCTTAGTGGACACATGGTCTTTCTCCATATGATATGAATAGACGAGGAAGGGTTCTCAAGTAACTTCCCCTTAAAATAACACAACTTCCCCTTAAAGAATGCCTTCGACATATAGATATAGATCTCACATTCATATTTATATTAATAAAATAAAGATAATAAGGTCATTAAATCTTAAACGCAAAGGTTTCAAATTCTTATTCGAGATTAAAATTCAAAAGAAATTTATTTCAATAAAAATTCATGATAAATTATTTGAAATGGTATGCTAACAAATAATGTAATTAAAAAAGATGAATTTTAAAAATAACTATAAAAAATTAAATATTGATTTTTTTTTAAGTTTGGAAGGACTACATCTTCATCATATCCAATATATCACCTCAATTGAACCAGTGACTTCACATCAAGGA
Organism: Pinus albicaulis; assembly: GCA_034641835.2. Taxonomy (NCBI): domain Eukaryota; kingdom Viridiplantae; phylum Streptophyta; class Pinopsida; order Pinales; family Pinaceae; genus Pinus; species Pinus albicaulis. The sequence continues at coordinate 1,440,062,826 of CM076581.1, forward strand.
GTGCCTTAACAGAGCACCCAATCACTGTCTATCCAAGACCCCGTTGACTAAATATTGGTTCTTTAAAAAAGGGTGAATATTATAATTTTAATATTTTAAGAAATATTTTATCCTTATGAGTGACATGGATGTAATCTCTCATGGATGTGACAATCCACCACCTTCATCCCTCTTGAAACTTAAGGAAAACTTAGCCAACAACAAACTCATTTACAACATGCTGCAACCATGAAAATGATACCACTTAATTTGGCAAGCCATCTCATTATTCAGATCTCATAATTCATACCTAGTGTTAGCACTCCACCAGTTCTCTGAAGGCTGAAAAGGAGACTGACAAAGGTAACCACAAACCACTTTGACCTAGTAGCTAGCCCTACCAGGCTGAGAGGGCTCTCTCTATGAGATCACAGTCAAGGATTGACTGTGATATGAAGGATATTAGGCTAGATATGATAAGCTCAGGTAGGTTTTGAGTTGTTTTAGGGTTTGATGCTGGATCAGGGATGAAACCAACTAGCTAGATTTAAATATCAAAAGGGTTTACAACTGCAAAGACATAAAGGAGAAAGGTAGTAGTGGATTTATGATGGCTTTAGGGTTTTGTAAGTATGGTGGAAGGTTTGAAAAAGTAGAGGTGATGCAGGAGCATTAGAATCTAGTCAGCAATGTGAAAGTTTGTTCAAATGTTGTGATTGGATGGGTCTAACTTCATTCACTAATGGATGAAAATCTGTTTTACTGAGAGGATTAGATTCCTCAACAATTGGTTAAAATCTATTCTGTAATAGATATGCATGAACTAGTTCTTAGAGGAAGTTGAACAGTTTTGATTCGTGTCAGTTTATTTAGGTTTAGTTGATGGAATCTAGAAAGACATGTCATAATTAGGAGTTGTTTACATTTGAATAATTCGGCCCTCAGAAAGAGGACGGTTACATTGTCAAAAGGCTATAAAGTGTAACCTCTGGAACAGAGGAATGGGGAATTTGATGTAGAATATTGGATTGAGAGGATTTTTTCCTCTATCTTAATAAAATTGCAGATTTTGGTTATCTGAGTATACTGGCAAGTTCCCGAAGGATTTCCGTTCGTAATTTCTTTTAAATTGACATCTTCTGTGTAGAAATTTAGTGCAGTTGAAATTATATTTGCCTCTATGTGAAAGTGGGAGTTAATTCCTTTAGGATTCATTTTATTCATGGTTCTGTATAGAGTGTGAATGTATTAATCCTGTGTAGAAAATTCGAAGGAGGTCGAAGAGTTTGGTTCTGTTGGTTGAGCATATTAATATTAAATCTCTGTTTATTTAAACATATCTAAACTTTGCATAAAAGTTCGGAAGAATCGAATCCAGTTTCCTTGGTTGAGATCGACTGAAATCGATCCATATTTTTTGAGTTACAGAGGTAGAGAAGGTGTTCTTACCTTCGAAATTTCGGTTGTGTTGTATACATTTTTTGCCAATTTGAACATAATTTGAATGCGTTAAACCTCTATTAAAGACTCAAGAAGATTGAAGAAGTTGGGTTAAGAGATCGATGACAATGGATTCATGTCATCAAATTATGCAGAGAGTTAAATTTCCGTGGTTGAACACCATATTCAAGTGAGTGGTTTTGTAGAACGAAACCACCAGTTTCGCACAGCAATTGACCCCAAAAGTAGTTTCATAAAATGGGATGTGATCCAATACAATTGTAACATGTCATCATCAAAATACCACCTATTTCGCATTACTTCAGTGTGATAAAGTCCGAGTTGCAAGGTAATGCGATATTCGTTCGATCATGGTCTAAACGAATCTAACGGTGGTCGCATCATGCGATAGGAGGGGATTTAATAAAAGGTATGGATCCGATATTTGTTAATATAGAGTTTAATTAAAGTTTGAGATCCGGAACTATTTCTGAAAGGTTGATTCCCAAAGGTTTTAACCATTGATTAAATACATTTTAATGCTCTGTTTATGAAAGGTTTAAGCATTGTTTGAAAAGTCACAGTATTGTAATTTCGAAGGGTATTAACCTTTGATTAAAATGAGGTTGGAATGATTATGAAGGCTTTGCAACATTGTGTCAAGCCTCAAAAATCGCTGCTTCAAACATTGGGGGAAAACCACCCAGTCGGGACCTTAGGATAGTTCCTTTTTCGTTTGGTGTGGTGGCTCCAACTGGATTTATAGGACCAGTTTCCTAAAAAGGGTTGGTGATGGAATGATTGTGTGAGTGGATAATGAATACTAAATGATTGAATTAATCTATCTAATTTAATCTATAACTTATAAATAATTCTAAAACTAGCTCGGGTGTCAAATATGAATACAATTTTAATATTGTTTCAATCAAATCAGTAACCATGAAAATGTATTATAATTTAACTGAAATATGTAGCATCAAATAATGATAACTCTGTTTAAGAAATTAAACAGAGTTATAATAACACATTGTATTCATCATTTTATATATCATTTGTATACAGTGTGAAAGATAAAATATTTCTATACACTCAGAAATGATATGTATAAAGAAGCATTTAATATGTTGAGATTGCAACAAGATGATGAGCTTAGTGGAAAGAAGTCGCCTTCACTAAGTGGGCCCGCAGGCTATTTTTGGCGTAAAGTCTATTTTTAGACTATGTCTATTTTTAGACATATGGATCATGTTCTATGAGTTGCAGGATGCTATTTGTGGATGGTTGGTCAAGTCGGAAAAAATAGATAGACTTCTATTTTTAGACATACTGGGCGGAATCTATTTTTAGATTGCCAGTCTGCCATTTTGTTCCATCGTTGGTAATTGGAAATTATCCTTTTGACATGCTTTTTTTAAATTTCTAAAATCAATGCAGATTCTAATATCTCCATTCTTCTTCCTAATAGGTACCATGTTGGAAACCCAATTAGAATGCCTTACAGGAAAAATGATTTTGGCCTTTAAAAGTTTATTGAGTTCTGCCTTGATTTGAATTTCAAGATTTGGATGATTTTTTCTTAACTTCTGTTGAACAGGTTTGACATTAGAAAGCATTGGAATTGTATGTTGAATAACATAAGTATAATAAGTTTTCAAGTCTTCATAATTCCAAGCTAAAATATCTTTATACCTACTCAGAAGTTTGATGAAAGCAGTTCTTTCTTCTGAAGTTAACTCGAGTCCTAAATTAACATTTTGAGGTTTAGACTTAGAGCCAAGATTTACTAATTCAAACTTCAAAGTAGAACTTTGAAGTTTAGCATTAGTGACTTTCTTGAATCTGTCTTTTATATCATATAGGTCCTCAAGTTTAACTACAGATTTAGGAATAGGATTTTCATTACTTTTTGAGGTATTTTGAAGATCATGATCATTTTCATCAATAATTTTTTCATCATAGGATTTCTCTGAAGTCAAGAAATTCAATATATCTTCATCATGATAGAATACTCTCTAGTTTGTGATATTATCGGGAACAAATGGTTGAAATATTAATTCGACTGAAAATCTATCAGGACTGTAATCTTCAACAGGGAGGAGTTTGGATGAAAAATTAGCTAACAAATCAGCTAATGTATTTTGAGTTCTAGGAATAGAAGAGATATTAAATGCTAAAAATTGAGTGGTAAGGTCTTGCACAAGGGTTTGATAATGTTTGAGATGACCTGAAAGACAATGGATGGTATTTCTTACTTGTCTTATGACAATTTCAGAATCACCATATACTTTCAAGTATTTGACATTTAACCCTATTGCTTTATAAATCCCTTGGATCAAGGCTTCATATTCTGCAATATTGTTTGTGCACTCAAATTCTAGTCTACATGATAGCATAGTTTTCTCTCCATTTGGATCAATTAAAATGCATCCTGCTCCTGCGCCATCATTAGATTTTGATCCATCGAAATATAATGACCAAAATAAAGACTTATCTACAGGTTTATCTACAGATGTATCAGAAACATTAACAATTCTAGAAGAATCAGATTGTGAAAAATTTTCAATTTGTGAAATAAAAGTATTTACAGAAAAGGGTGATTGTGGTGCTGTGAAATTCCCAAGGAATGATTCAGCAGAATAACCTCCAAGGATAGTGTTATTAAAAGCTACAGGTTCATTTGCTTGTTCAAATTTAGTTACAGTATGCATCATGTGTTTTTCTCGCTCAACTTTGATTTGGTTTGGTTTCCCTTTGTAGGGAAGCCACATATGTGAATAATCAGTTGCGATATAGCCATTAAGTTTTGCAGACCAATCCCTACTTAAGACTAATCCATAGAATTCAGGAATATCAAAAGGCTATCATGAATTGGCAAAGTTTTAGACAACTTAAAGGAAAAAGTGTTCAAGAATACACTCAAGAGTTTAGAAGAAGGGCTCTATTGTCAGGAATTGATTTGCATAGTCAAGATACCTTGATGAAATATATAGGTGGTGTACACACTTATCTTATACATACTATCCTTATGTTCAATCCTACTAGTCTAGACAAAGTTTGTGTGCAAGCTACGCATTTAGAGGCTAGAGGAAAACAATCTTTTGATGGGAATATGGATAGTGAATTCAAAGGAAAAGGGAGGAAAAGAAATGAAAACTATAGGAAAGAAAAAGAAAAGTTATTTTTTAAAAACTGTTCCAAAACAAGCCATAATGAAGACCATTGCTGGAAGCTTCACCCGGAGCTAAAACCAGAGAAATTTAAAAACAAAGATAAGGCCAAAGAAAAGGGAAAAACTAATGCAACAGTTGAACAAGAATTAGGGTCTGAATCAGGTGATGAAACTAAAAGCATAGCCATGGTACTAAGGAACATATAGGGAAAAGAGATTGTAAATGAAACAAATCCCAGTTCTAGCACTTTAAACTGTCACATAGAAGCTCAAAATGAAAAGAGGGCGATAGAGATATTTCATATAACGATAATATCAAAACACACAAAGATAGACACACTATTTGATAGTGGGTCTCAAGAAAATATCATCTCAGAAGACTTAGTCAAGAAGCTGAAACTTGAGACCATACCTCATCCAAAGCCATATCCACTTGGGTAGATTTTCAAGGATGCCAATTTACAAGTCTCAAGAAAGTGCATGTTGTGCTTTGCCATAACAACTCATTATGTTGATTGGGTTGAATTAGATGTGGTACCTCTTGAAATTACAGGTGTTGTGTTGGGTAGTCCGTACTTATATTACAGAAAATCGATCTTCCATCGCCATGAGAACAAGGATCACCTGTTCAAGGATGGAAATGAGTTTATTTTGAGAGCACATCGGAAGAAGCTAGAATCTTCTTTAGTCCATGCAGGGCAATTGAAAAATGCTTGTCAATGCAAGTCAAAATCTAACCTTGTTGATGGTTAAGAAAAAATATTTTGTACATTCTCCTTTTCATGCTATTGCTGATGTAAATGATGATATGCTTTAGTCTGATAGCAGTTCGTCTTTGAAAGAAGATGACAAGATGTTGCAGAAAGTGCCTTTGGTGTCGATCGGTGCAGAGAACAAAGTGTCGGTGCAAGGTGGTGCAAGAATCCAAGAGAGGGTAAAGCATGCAAGCAAAGAGGGCACAAAGTTCAACATGGTTGATTGTTGGTTTCAAAGTGGCAGATTGTTATGGCGAGAAAACTTGGTCAGGATTCGATGCAAGTACATGGCTCATTTGTGAAAAATTCGCCATAAGGACAGTTGGCAAGGTGAATCTCAATTTCAGTTTCCTTTAAAGTTTGACCATTGTAGAAAAAGTATGTATTCTGCAAATTATAGCTCATGTTCAGCAAATTTCAAAAATTTGCATTATGTCTCAGTCAAGTTTAGCAACAGTTGGTCAGCGAGTTCAAGGAAGAATTTATCTTTTTATGAGAAGCTCAATTTGATGAAATCAGGAAGATTTCAGTGGTTCAAGGTTGGAAGAGTGGAGAATCAATCTCGTCATCTTCAATTTCTATAAATTAGAGAGCTTTTGGGGTCCAAAAGCTTCCCATTTGGGAGGTGTGATCAAGTGATCATGTCCTAAGTTAAAAAAATGCTCAAAAATAGAATTACTCAGAATTGGTTGAAACTTGAATGATCGGATAGGCCTCGTCACTGCGATTCTGGTTCCGCAAATGGAACTTAAATCTGACATCATATGTGAAAGTTATGCAGGTTTGAAGTTTTTAGTATCTTTCAAAAATTCAGTTTGACCAAGGTTGACTTGACTTTGGAAAATATTAAAAAAAAAATTCGAGAATATTCCTTGAAATATTCTGAGAATATTCCTCAAAATATTCCCTACGGGCCTATCACATTGTGACAAGTGGCAGCTCTCCATTCAAATTTAAGTTGACTGTGTATTTTTCGGACCAATCATGGGCTGCCACATGGCAGGTCCGGAGGCCACCACGTGGCCCCAAGTTGTGGAAAATTTGGCGTATGTCAAAATTTTTATGGGTCCCGAGGATTCGAACCTTGGACCTCACCACTAACAGCCGGACGCACTACTATTGTGCCACACACATAAGACTTAATATATATGGTGAATAAATGTTATTTAAATTTTGCAATTGGTTTGGGCGGTGGAAAATGGGGGCCAGCCCCCACATCAACTGACACCACATGACCTGAGCATTATGACCCAGGGCTTAAGGCCTTTACCGGAGGGAATAAACAGTTAATTTAACCGCCCGAAAATAGCGGCAATCAAGTGATCATGTCCTAAGTTAAAAAAATGCTCAAAAATGGAATTGCTTAGAATTGGTTGAAACCAGAATGATCGGATAGGCCTCGTTACTGTGATTCTGGCACCTTGAATGACACTCAAATTCGACATCGTATGTGAAAGTTATGCAGGTTTGAATTTTTCAGTATCCTTCAAAAATTCAGTTTGACCAAGGTTGACTTGACTTTGGAAAATATTAAAAAATAATATTTCAGGAATATTCCTTGGAATATTTTGGGAATATTCCTTGTAATATTCCTTCGAATATTCCCTACGGGTCTATCACATTGTGACAAGTGGTAGCTCTTCATTCGAATTTAGGTTGATTGTGTATTTTTCGGACCAATCATGGCCTGCCACGTGGCAAGCCTGAAGGCCGCCACGTGGCCCCAAATTGTGGAAAATTTGGCGTATGTTAAAATTGTTATGGGTCCCGAGGATTCGAACCTTGGAACTCACCGCTGACAACCGAACGCACTACCGTTGTGCCACACACATAAGACTTAATATATATGGCGGATAAATGTTATTTAAATGTTGCAATTGGTTTGGGTGGTGGAAAATGGGGCCCAACCCGCACATCAACCAACACCACATGACCTGAGCGCTATGACCCAAGGCTTAAGGCCTTTACCGGCAGGAATAAACAGCTAATTTAACCGCCCGAAAACTGCGACAATGTGTCCACCATTTAAATTAAATGCGACCGTTTTAATCCAACATTTCATGTGGTGGTTTTGGTGTGGCCACATGCCACCACCGTAGCATTTAAATTAACCATTGCAGTTTCGACAGTTTGGAGGAGTGCGCCAAAGTTGGTGAGAAGGCCACTTTTAGTTTGCTAACTGGCAGTGTCTCCACTTTTGGTGGATTTTGTTTAGGGAATATTGGGCAGAAGTTTGTTTTGGTCATAACTTCTCCAATATTGGACCCATTTGGATGAAATTTTGGTCAATTTTGGGTATTTTGAGCATTATGGAGCCATTGGGAGAGGTTGTAGAGCCAATAGAGGTGTTTTTCAGCCATTTTTTCTTCAGGGAAACTTGGAGAGCCATCATGGCCATGAGGGAAATGGAGCTGCATTGGGCTACACTTCACTGTTTTAGGTGAAATAAAAGTCATTCTTATATTATTTCTGCCTTCTGAATTCATTTTCACAGCTGGTTTTTCCTGTTTAGTCCTTTTTCTCACTTTAAAACCAATTTGAGCATCATAATATATCAAGGACATGCCCATTGGGAGCCTTGGACTCGACAGATGTAGCCCAGGAGGGGTGAATTGCCTCATCATGTTGTTGTGTGTTTATGGTGAAGTTATTCTGCTATGTATTTCAGATTCAAGATGTTAAACAATAAATTTAATTAACATTCCCTCACACTTAAACTCATAAACAGTTACCAAGAACATTTTGTTTTACTTGCAATACCTTAAAAACACTTTGCACACTTAATTTAATGGAAATGAATACTTTGAACAATAGTACAAATACTTTCATTTTCAGATCAGATGGTATCAGAGCTCAAAATTTGAGTATTAAGAGCTAGAGTTTTACTCAGCATTTGTTTTGTGCAAAGATATAGTTGATTTCTTGCAAGTTTTGATGCTTACTAGGCTTAAACTCAAGAAAGGTGAAGGACACTTGGTTAGTGTACAAAGTAATCCAAAATAAAGAAGGGTTAAAGAGCCACCTCCAAGAGCCATAGAAGTAGCTTCAAGCATGTCTTCAAGAGAGGGAGAAGCTTCTGAAGATATTGATCCCAAAGAAGAAGAACAGGTATTCCGAAAAGCTTTCCTAGACATGACAGAGATGGTAAGGATACTCTACCAAGAAAGGAATGATAGGCTTGCTGGAGAAGGGTATAAAAGCCAGAAATAAGGAGAGGGTTCTTTAGGAGGAAAGAAAAGTGATGACAAGTCAAAGAAAGGACACAGAGGAAATGGTGATCCACCATCCCCATCTTCATCCTCTTCCTCTACATCGTCATCCTCAATTTCGGTGAATCAAACTCACAAGTCTAAAACCACTGGTAAAAGTCCATAAACCACTGGTAAAAGTCCATTTTTAAAGCTTGATGTTAAATTTGAGTTGCCTATGTTTAACGGTGAAGTCAATGCAGAAAAACTTGAAAATTGGATAAGATAGTTGGAAGTTTACTTGAGAATACAAAACCTTCATGAAGGCTACACCAAGATTCAGTTAGCCTCTTTAAGAATGGAAGGAGCAGCATTGGTATGGTGGGAAGCCAAGACCAAGGATGGAATTAAAAAACATGGTAAGATCAATTTATCATGGGCTGAATTTATTTCTGCAATTAAGCAACAATTTTATCCATTAGCTCATTTACAAAAGGCTATCATGAATTGGCAAAGTTTTAGACAACTTAAAGGACAAAGTGTTCAAGAATACACTCAAGAGTTTAGAAGAAGGGCTCTGTTGTTAGGAATTGATTTGCACAGTCAAGATACCTTGCTGAAATATATAGGTGGTTTACACACTTATCTTATACATACTATCCTTATGTTCAATCCTACTAGTCTAAACGAATTTTGTGTGCAATCTACGCATTTAGAGGCTAGAGGAAAACAATATTTTGATGGGAATATGAATAGTGAATTCAAAGGAAAAGGGAGGAAAAGAAATGCAAACTCTAGGAAAGGAAAAGGAAATTTCTTTTGTAAAAACTGTTCCAAAACAAGCCACGATGAAGACCATTGTTGGAAGCTTCATCCAGAGCTGAAACCAGAGAAATTTAAAAACAAATATAAGGCCAAAGAAAAGGGAAAAACTATTGCAACAGTTGAACAAGACTTAGGGTCTGAATCAGGTGACAAAACTAAAATCATAGCCATGGTACTAAGGAACATAAAGGGAAAAGAGATTGTAAATGAAACAAATCCCAGTTCTATCACTTTAAACTGTCACATAGAAGCTCAAAATGAAAAGAGGAGGATAGAGCTATTTCATATAAGGATAATATCAAAACACACAAATATAGACATACTATTTGATAGTGGGTCTCAAGCAAATCACATCTCAAAAGACTTAGTTAAGAAGCTGAAACTTGAGACCATACCTCATCCAAAGCCATATCCACTTGGGTGGATTTGCAAGGATGCTAACTTACAAGTCTCAAGAAAGTGCATGTTGCACTTCGCCATAATAGCTCATTATGTTGATTGGGTTGAATTAGATGTGGTACCTCTTGACATTACAGGTGTTGTGTTGGGTAGTCCGTACTTATATGACCAAAAAGCGATCTTCCATCGCTATGAGAACAAGTATCATCTGTTCAAGGATGGAAAGGAGTTTATTGTGAGATCACATCGGAAGAAGCTAGAATCTTCTTTAGTCCATGTAGAGAAATTGAAAAGGCTTGTCAATGCAAGTCAAAATCTGACTTTGTTGATGGTTAAGCAAAAATATTTTGTACATTCTCCTTTTCATGTTATTGCTAATGTAAAAGATGATATATTTTAGTCTGATAGCAGTTCTTCTTTGAAAGAAGATGACAAGATGTTGCAAAAAATGCCTTTGGTGTCGATCGGTGCAGAGAACAAAGAGTCGGTGCAAGGTGGTGCAAGAATCCAAGAGAGGGTAAAGCATGCAAGCAAAGAGGGCACAAATTTCAGCATGGGTAATTGCTAGTTTCAGAATGGCAGATTGGTTGGCGAGAAAACTTGGTCGGGATTTGACGCAAGTACATGGATCATTTGTCAAAAAATTTCCATGAGGACAATTGGCAAGGTGAATCTCAGTTTCAATTTCCTTTGAAGTTTGACCATTGTAGAAACAGTATGTATTTTGCAAATTATAGTTGTTGTTCAACAAATTTCAAAACTTTGCATTATGACTCAGTCAAGTTTAGCAATAGTCAGTCAACGGATTCAAGGAAGAATTTATATTTTTATGAGAAGCTCAATTTGATGAAGTTAGGAAGATTTCAGTGGTTCAAGGTTGGAAGAGTGGAGAATCAGTCTCCTCATCTTCAATTTCTATAAATCAGAGAGATTTTGGGGTCCAAAAGCTTCCCATTTGGAAGTTGTGATCATGTCCTAAGTTAAAAATATGCTCAAAATGGAATTGCTCAGAATTGGTTGAAACTTGAACGACCGGATAGGCCTCGTCACTACGATTTTGGCACTGTGAACAACACTCAAATCCAACATCGTATGTGAAAGTTATGTAGGTTTGAAGTTTTCAGTATCCTTCAAAAATTCAGTTTGACCAAGGTTGACTTGACTTTGGAAAATATTAAAAAATAATATTCCTCAGAATATTTTGAGAATATTCCTCAAAATATTCCTCGGAATATTCCTTACAGGCCTATCACATTGTGACAAGTGGCAACTCTTCATTTGAATTTAGGTTAATTGTGTATTTTTCGGACCAATCATGGGCTGCCATGTGGTAGGCCCGGAGGCTGCCACGTGGCCCCAGATCGTGGCAAATTTGGAGTATGTCAAATTTTTTATGGATCCCAAGGATTCGAACCTTGGAACTCACCGTTGATAAGCGGACACACTACCGTTGTGCCACACACATAAGACTTAATATATATAGTGGATAAATGTTATTTAAATGTTGCAATTGGTTTGGGCGGCGGCAAATGGGGGCTAGCCCCCACATCAACTAACACCACATGACTTGAGCGCTATGACCCAGAGCTTAAGGCCTTTACCGGCGGGAATAAATAGTTAATTTAACCGCCCGAAAACAGCGACAATGTGTCCACCATTTAAATTAAATGCGGTCGTTTTAATCCAAAATTTCATGCGGTGGTTTCGGTGTGGCCACATGCCACCACCGTAGCATTTAACTTAACCATTGCGGTTCCGATGGTTTGGAGGAGCGAACCAAAGTTGGTAGGTAGGCCAATTTTATTTTGTTAACTGGCAGTGTCTCCACTTTTGGTGGAGTTTGTTTAGGGAATATTGGGCAGAAGTTTGTTTTGGTCATAATGTCTCCAATATTGGACCAATTTGGAAAAACATTTGGTCAATTTTTGGTATTTTGAGCATTATGGAGCCATTGGGATAGGTTGTAGAGCCAACAGAGGTGTTTTTCAGCCATTTTTTCTTCAGGGAAGCTTGGAGAGCCATCAGGGCCATGAGGGAAATGGAGCTACATTGGGCTACACTTCACTATTTTAGGTGAAATAAAAGTCATTCTTAGCTTATTTATGCCTTTTGAATTCATTTTCAGAGTTGGTTTTTCCTTTTTAGGCCTTTTTCTCACTGTAAAACCTATTTTAGCATCATAATATATCAAGGACATGCCCATTGGGAGCCTTGGACCTGGCAGATGTAGCCTAGGAGGGGTGAACTGCCTCATCATGTTGTTGTGTGTTTATGGTGAAGTTATTCTATTGTGTATTTTAGATTCAAGATGTTAAATAGTAAATGTAATTAACACTCCCTCACACTTAAACTCATAAATAGTTACCAAGAACACTTTGTTTTACTTGAAAGACCTTACAAACACTTGGCACACTTAATTTAATGGAAATGAATACTTTGAATAGCAGTACAAATACTTTCATTTTTAGATCAACCCACATCAAAAAAATAGGGATTACTATATTACATCGTGAGACATCTTTGCATAATGAAGAGCTCAACCATCCTAACATTGACATAGTAGAAATGGAGGCCAGAGAAGAGCATGAAAACCTAGAGAAAATAATCAAGGACAAAGATGCTCAGATCAAAGAACTCAAGGAAAATTTGGCAAGGGATAATTTCATAATTTCCTTCCTGGAGCAAGTGAACAATCAGTTGAAGGTAAAACAATTGTCTTTAGAGAAAATTCAGTTTAAAGCTAGTGTGCAAGATGTGAAAGGAAAAGAAGTGTTTGACAGTGAATATTTAGATAAGCATGAAGAGTATGTGACAAGGAAGAGGCCAAAGACCATCGGTCTCCGAAGGGCACTTCAGGAAGAAAGAGAGAAAAATCCACCAGATGAAGAGTTGGCACTTGAAGAAAGGATAGCCATGGAAATCAATGAAAATAGGGAGTTTTGGCTTGATAAAGTCAATATTCACTTGGAGAAGCTCCTTGTCAAGGCTAACAGAGAAAACAAGTTGCAAAAACATATGGTTGCCCACTACTACACAGGGAATCAAATTTACAAAGTCAAAGTCAAACAATTGCAAGCAAAACTGAAGGAAACCCTAATTAGTGAAATGGAGAAGGGTAACTTGGACTTACTTGCTGATGCTTCCTTAGTAGCATAACATACCTTTTCAGGTATCTCTAGACCGATTTTGAAGAATTTTGGACCAAATTTTGGTTTTTGTGAGTTTTTGGTCAAAATTGGCAGTTTTGAAAATGAGTCCTACTGGAAAAAACGTAGCATGGGCCACACTGCGCTTTATTTGGGGAGGTCCAAGGGCTGCATTATCTACATTGGTGGATTCCTCTTGATGTGTACTTCAATCATAATCAACAGTGGAGCCATGTCAGCCACTTTTGAAGGGTCAAAATGCCTAAAAACTAGAAAAAAATGGCCTTTATGCCCTCTTTTTGGAGCCCACACTACGTTTTCTGAGTACTCTTGGGAGAATGAAGTATTAGAGGGCTAGGAGACACCTTTTTTAGTGCTTGAACATCCTATCATGTAGCAGATATCCAAAGCTATCCATAGCAACTTTCAGATCAACATTTCGACACTTGGAAGGCCTTCAAATTGTCTTTCCCCCACAGCACACTACACTTTATCCAGGCATGCTGCATTTTCTCTAGAATTTGTCGCGTTTTCTCCAACATGAATTTTTCACAGTAAGTTTGACCCAATTTGACTTTTTACATGTGTAATTGATGAATGATGATTATTTTGTGATGTCATGAAGTGTAATTGAGTAGGTGACTAGTGAAATAGGGTAGATACATGCTTGTTGATGTAATTTTTGGTCAAATGAATCATTTTTTCTATTACGAGGAGAGTTGGTTGACCTCACTAGACATTAGGGTTTTTTTTAGCATATCATGTAATCAGCTCCAGAACTGAGGGATTTGACCCCTAAGAGAGGGGACAGGTTGTTTTTGTCTATACCTATCATTTTTAGAGGCATTTGATTGGTTGGACATCAGAGGATTGTAACTCTTGTAGCTTTTACTTTCACTTTCATATTCAAAAATCAAAGGATGCAGTTGTAGCAATTATATAGGAATTCATATGCAGTGAGTTTATGATCATGTATTTTTTCTGTTATAGACTTTGATGAATGAAATATAACTCCCCTTTCCATATCTTGTATCTTCAGTGACTTTCCTTACAGTTCATAGGCATAATTTTATTAATTTAGCTATGTTTATATGGAAATGCCATTTTTTGTTTCATGCTTTCCAGTTTAATGAATTCATGATTAAACATGCTCATTAAATCCCTCTTGATGGTAGTGTGGGTGCAGGCATTAAGGAGAGCCTTTTTTTCTTTGTAAAGTTGATTCTAACCCTGGAGGAGTTTGATCTAGTTCCTTATGATTTGTTTATACTTTCATTCATCAAATTTATGAAATTTGATAAATGAAATGGACATTAAAAAGTATCTTGTCTTCCAACAATATGAAAACTATATAATAATGTTGCAAAGCCTTCATAATCATTCCAACCTCATTTTAATCAAAGGTTAATACCCTTCGAAATTACAATACTGTGACTTTTCAAACAATGCTTAAACCTTTCATAAACAGAGCATTAAAATGTATTTAATCAATGGTTAAAACCTTTGGGAATCAACCTTTCAGAAATAGTTCCGGATCTCAAACTTTAATTAAACTCTATATTAACAAATATCGGATCCATACCTTTTATTAAATCCCCTCCTATCGCATGATGCGACCACCGTTAGATTCGTTTAGACCATGATCGAACGAATATCGCATTACCTTGCAACTCGGACTTTATCACACTGAAGTAATGCGAAATAGGTGGTATTTTGATGATGACATGTTACAATTGTATTGGATCACATCCCATTTTATGAAACTACTTTTGGGGTCAATTGCTGTGCGAAACTGGTGGTTTCGTTCTACAAAACCACTCACTTGAATATGGTGTTCAACCACGGAAATTTAACTCTCTGCATAATTTGATGACATGAATCCATTGTCATCGATCTCTTAACCCAACTTCTTCAATCTTCTTGAGTCTTTAATAGAGGTTTAACGCATTCAAATTATGTTCAAATTGGCAAAAAATGTATACAACACAACCGAAATTTCGAAGGTAAGAACACCTTCTCTACCTCTGTAACTCAAAAAATATGGATCGATTTCAGTCGATCTCAACCAAGGAAACTGGATTCGATTCTTCCGAACTTTTATGCAAAGTTTAGATATGTTTAAATAAACAGAGATTTAATATTAATATGCTCAACCAACAGAACCAAACTCTTCGACCTCCTTCGAATTTTCTACACAGGATTAATACATTCACACTCTATACAGAACCATGAATAAAATGAATCCTAAAGGAATTAACTCCCACTTTCACATAGAGGCAAATATAATTTCAACTGCACTAAATTTCTACACAGAAGATGTCAATTTAAAAGAAATTACGAACGGAAATCCTTCGGGAACTTGCCAGTATACTCAGATAACCAAAATCTGCAATTTTATTAAGATAGAGGAAAAAATCCTCTCAATCCAATATTCTACATCAAATTCCCCATTCCTCTGTTCCAGAGGTTACACTTTATAGCCTTTTGACAATGTAACCGTCCTCTTTCTGAGGGCCGAATTATTCAAATGTAAACAACTCCTAATTATGACATGTCTTTCTAGATTCCATCAACTAAACCTAAATAAACTGACACGAATCAAAACTGTTCAACTTCCTCTAAGAACTAGTTCATGCATATCTATTACAGAATAGATTTTAACCAATTGTTGAGGAATCTAATCCTCTCAGTAAAACAGATTTTCATCCATTAGTGAATGAAGTTAGACCCATCCAATCACAACATTTGAACAAACTTTCACATTGCTGACTAGATTCTAATGCTCCTGCATCACCTCTACTTTTTCAAACCTTCCACCATACTTACAAAACCCTAAAGCCATCATAAATCCACTACTACCTTTCTCCTTTATGTCTTTGCAGTTGTAAACCCTTTTGATATTTAAATCTAGCTAGTTGGTTTCATCCCTGATCCAGCATCAAACCCTAAAACAACTCAAAACCTACCTGAGCTTATCATATCTAGCCTAATATCCTTCATATCACAGTCAATCCTTGACTGTGATCTCATAGAGAGAGCCCTCTCAGCCTGGTAGGGCTAGCTACTAGGTCAAAGTGGTTTGTGGTTACCTTTGTCAGTCTCCTTTTCAGCCTTCAGAGAACTGGTGGAGTGCTAACACTAGGTATGAATTATGAGATCTGAATAATGAGATGGCTTGCCAAATTAAGTGGTATCATTTTCATGGTTGCAGCATGTTGTAAATGAGTTTGTTGTTGGCTAAGTTTTCCTTAAGTTTCAAGAGGGATGAAGGTGGTGGATTGTCACATCCATGAGAGATTACATCCATGTCACTCATAAGGATAAAATATTTCTTAAAATATTAAAATTATAATATTCACCCTTTTTTAAAGAACCAATATTTAGTCAACGGGGTCTTGGATAGACAGTGATTGGGTGCTCTGTTAAGGCACTCCTTGATGTGAAGTCACTGGTTCAATTGAGGTGATATATTGGATATGATGAAGATGTAGTCCTTCCAAACTTAAAAAAAAATCAATATTTAATTTTTTATAGTTATTTTTAAAATTCATCTTTTTTAATTACATTATTTGTTAGCATACCATTTCAAATAATTTATCATGAATTTTTATTGAAATAAATTTCTTTTGAATTTTAATCTCGAATAAGAATTTGAAACCTTTGCGTTTAAGATTTAATGACCTTATTATCTTTATTTTATTAATATAAATATGAATGTGAGATCTATATCTATATGTCGAAGGCATTCTTTAAGGGGAAGTTGTGTTATTTTAAGGGGAAGTTACTTGAGAACCCTTCCTCGTCTATTCATATCATATGGAGAAAGACCATGTGTCCACTAAGCTATATCATCTTTGCGTCAACAATGATCTATGTGTCAAAAAACCTCCCATCCTAGACTTCTCTAGCTATAGATTTTGAAATTTCTAGATATGATATCCCAACACCCATGCAAATGGAGACAATTCCATCTGCATTGGAACAAAGGGATATCTTGGTATCGAGAGACCAAGCTATCAAAAATTTGAATCTTATATGGAAATATATCAAAACTTCCATTGTTTCTTTAAGAAAGTTCTACACAGAGGCACTAGACACAGGTTATGTTCTTCACCCACAACAATTCAAACCAACATAAATTCCAACACTATGGAAACAACCATTTGCCTAACGCAGGTTTGCACATGAACAAAAAATCATACACACGTGAACACCAAAATCATTTACTAAGAACAACGAACTCGCTAATAATAATTAGGCTCTTGACTTGTGTTTTGTGCTCAATGTAGTTGTAAAAAAATATAAGAAACACAAGTTCTAATACCAGTAATCCTCTTGGATCTAAGAACATCAACAATTTTCTCATAAATTTCAATCAAAAACAACTTCGGTCCATCTACTCTTATACCAAATGAAGAGAAACATGAGCATAATAAAGGCATATATTTATACATGAAAAGAAGTCTTGAGATTTATCATCTCTACAAATCTCTTAATCAATCACTCCACAAATATCTCCACATTTCTCTCACAAATAACACCTTTAATAATAATTACAAATAATTAATTACTACACCAATTAATTTAAAACCATACTCATTATTTTATATTATTTTTTAAAATTTGATTACTTAAATTTTTTTTAAAATAAAACATATATTAAGTCTTTATTTACTATAACAATGCTTTATTTTGATACATCTTTTTTTTTTGTAAAATTAGAACAATGCATAATTATCATTTTATTCATAATCTTACCTTCCCTATTAAATAACAACAGTCGGCCACGACAAGGTTTACGCAACAGCTCATTACTACAGGAGAAAAATTTAGAACTGGAGCAGGTTTGCAGGCGATAGAGCAGAAGAAATTTTTGGTATGTCACGACATTTTTTCCTTTCATCCTTCGCATTCGCTTTCCGTTTATGCCTCTGTTTATCATGAATGATAGTTAACTCTATGTTTTTTCTTCTTTGGATTTTAATTGGGGTTATATTGTCGGTAAGAACTTTTCTCGGTGTTATAGAGAAGAGGAAACGGGTTCGTTGAAAATTGAACCGCATTTCTAAAGTCCTTGTAGTCCTTCTTTCATCCACTCCTGTTCTGTTACTTTGTCTCGGTTTAGCTCCAAGGTTTATTTCGTCATTCACAGAAGGTTTCATTTGATCGTTAACTTTTGTTTTGTTGTTATGATGGTTAGGAGTAGTCCTTGTCTGTTTAATGATCTTAGTTTCTTTTTTGTGGGTATCTCCTGCGTTGGTTCTTTTCTGTGAAAACCTATGTCCTCTCTGTATTGGGATGGCACGCTCTTTGGGGTTAGTTCTCTTTATCGAATTCTTCTACATCGGCTGCCCTCTGTTTTTCATTAGTCTTTTGTCTGAGTTTTCTTGGAGAAGGTACCTGTGGTTGAAATTCAACACTGTTTCGAGTTTGATGGGTCTGTTGTTGTAATGAGAAAAATTCATGGATATACTATCTTTTACGGTTGGCATTTTCATTTAATCTTGGGGCGGAATCGACATTGGAATCTTTAGGTTCTTCTTCTCTGCAATTATCATATTTACGATGGGTGTAATGTGGTTGATTTCAATTACAATGTTCACTGTTGTGTAATCCTGTGCATAAACGGAATGGCTAAGGGGGCTTGGTTGACTCCGAAGGAGACCTACTCAGTTTTATTGGGCCAGAATACTGATTTATTTCTGCGCACAGGGCTTCTATCAAGTATTACAAATGCAAAAATTTGTTTGATCATCATGGTTAAAGGGAAAGCTGGGAAGGCTAATCGTAACAGACAAAACAATCAAGAAGCAGGACGGAGCCGAAGAGGAAGGAGGTCGAATGAGCAAGTGTTGCAGGATATTGCAAAGGTGTATGAATCTGGGAACTTAGTTCAAATCAAGAATAAAATTCATGGCTGGGAACGACAAACAGATAGTGAGGATGAAGATATGGAAGAACAAATCTCCAAAATGGACTTCATAACAGATCCAGGAAGCACTAGGGGTCGGGTATCCCTCTTTCAGCAATCAGTGAAGACCTACTGGAAGATGAAATGTCTTCTTGCAAAGGCATTGGCATGCAAAGAAGAAAAGAATATCAGTTCTTCAATTTTGTTTGAATTGCAGCAAATGAAACTAGACATGCATGAGATGTTTAAAGCTCAGATTCAGATGAATGACAGGATTGCAAAGATAGAGAGACAGTTTCAAAATCTACAATGAAGTGAACATGCGCTAGGTAATGCTGCTAAAGACCCAACACCTGTAGATTCCTCTGAGGATATTTCTGCTTAGATGCTTAGTTTTTTTCTATGGTTTTGGCATATATTAGTATTACTATTTGTTTTATTTGTAAATACTATGGACATACTGAAGTAATTCAGGCTGTAAGTAGAAGGATAAGACAATTTCGGTTTTGGTCTACTTTTAACTCGTTATGGTGGCCAACAGACCTGGTTTCCTCCGAGCAGGTTGAGGTCACTGTACTTGCTACAATTTGTATGACAATTTTCTCTTTAAATATATGAAAATAGAAAGGTACTACGAAGCTTACAAAAAAAATAATAATCTTACCTTTATACATAATTGTAAATTTAACACAAACAATAATTCTAATCAACACATTATTCACTCTCAATTTTCAAATACAATTTTCTCTAATTTTAATGCGCCTGCTCCTCTTGAAAGGACCATCACTCTTCCAATCAGTATCTCTTATGTTTCTTGAAAATAAAACTTATGGGTACTTAATAAAAGCCCTACACCAATAAATTAACTTATAACTAAACCAATATATTTCACTAAAACATTGTTTCATGTGGTTTCAAGGGGAAGATAATTTATAATTCCAAACGGTTTCAATAGGAAGATAATTTATAATTCTGAACAAGGAAATCATTTTACTTCATTTGTGGTTCCGACAAAGAGCTCGGTGCTTGAAACTTAACTAAAATATCACCTAAAAAATTAAAATTTATCATTTTAAAATTTAATTACAATTCAACTCGACAGGGTGGAAAAGTGTACGGACGTCGATAAATAAAGAAATTGAATGAACAAATACTGAGTTGGCAGCGATAGACCAAACGCTGAGTTGGCGCCGGAGAGGCACGTTGGATGGACAGTTTCGCAGGAAATGAATCGAATGTGAGTCGCCCACGAGTGTATTAAAACTTTGCATGCCAACCCAAAAAACGATGTGAGAGATACACACACAATATATAAACACCCAACGGAGCCCAAAAAAAAAATAACGTTGCGGCTTTCCTTCATTCCATATTTTCGCCCTCTTTCAAATATCTCACTTTTTGTACGGTTTCCAGCGTCGAAAGGAACCAATATTCTTTGCGAGTGTTGGTGGTCGCAATAAATTTCTGTAAACATCGAGGATTTCAAATTCCTTTGGTTATCTGCGACCCATGTGCACGCACTTTCGCATTTCTTCACTCATATTTTGGAAGTGTAGAAATTCATATTTCTTTACTCAAATTCAGTTAAGCGTTTGAGAAAAAATTTACAGTGGTATATATGTGGTTCTTTAATTTATTAGATTTTTTGATACTTCTTTTCTTATGGGAATGAGGAATGGGATTTGACGAGAGGAATTGAAATATATTTGAAGTAGGCGAAGACATAGGGTATGAGATTTGAAAAGATGGTACTAAAAAGTAGACTCGTTCCATCTGAATTTTCACAAGGGTTTTTGATATGTTTAGTCAATTTGAGATGGGGTTTTGAAAAATCTTTAAAGTTTTGTTGGGTTTATTGGTGCTTTTTTATAATTTAGTGTGATATCTGGTTGAATATTTTGATTAGGTAAAAAATATAACTAACAAATCTATTAGGTAAAAAAACAAAAATTAACAAATCCATTATGGTCTATTTACACTTTGATTGATCAAAATAAAATTATATTTATAAAATATAATTTTATAAATAAATGTCTTTCAAATTAATTAATAATAAAAATTTTAATTAATAATTAAGTTCAAATACCTCTACTCAGAAAATTGTATCAAGAGGGATGATTTTTTAAAATCCCTTTGAATTCAGTAAATCCTGATTTAAGATAAATCTTAGTTTTTAGTTTAATATTTACAAGTGGTTTTTGCAAAATTAACATGGGGTTTAAAAAGATCAACTGTGCGCTAGTTTCTGGTAGGCGCTGTTCAGACCTGAAAGGAACGAGTATTCCGTAAATGGAATCACTACAAGCGAGCCAAAGATTCCTTGGATGTTAACTTGCTTCCACAGGCGAGCCAGTTCATTATATCTTTTTCTTCTACAAGTTCAAGCGAGCTAGTTAATGGATGTTTCATTTATAGCAAGTGAGGCTGATCCCCGACGTTTCATATCTGCAATCATGGATGTTACAAGCCTGTTATTATCTCTCTCCCTCATGTTTGAACATCTCCCTTCTTTTCTAAGAAGTGTTGAAATGTTAATTTCAACTGCCCTGTACAAGCAACTGCTTGCTATCTTTGTTTGGAAGGATTCTGTCAAAAGCCGCTTGCTAAAATTGTTGCACAGTCAATTCGAAATGTAAAACCCTGTCACAGCGCCGTTTCCATTTTCATTGAATAGTCAAGATCAGTTTAGAACCTTACAGTGTTTGTATTTCAAAAACAGACTTTATAAAGAAAACAGAGCATTTTTTTTGTTTGTACGCGGGAAGTTTTGAGTTTAAAGTCTAGTGGTCCCCGCAGGCCACGACAGCAGCCAGCGCAGCAGACCACATCGACAGAACACGCGGCAGCTTATTATTGGATCAAATTTTTTCTTTGAGCTGGTTCACATTGCAAGTTTCGGACCCGAACCTTTTTATGAGCCAGAATCTATAAGATTTCGGGTTTTTTTTGGGCCATCCGCGAACCTCATTTTTCGGACTTGAAATTTTTTTAAACCACAATCCATAAATTTTTCGAGTTACAAACTAGCCCTATGTCAGCACCTCGAAATGAAATGCGAAGTTTTAATGTAATTTGGTTCAATCCTTTTTGACGTCCGGCAGGCTCCACCAGGGAGAAAGGTTGCAAAAGAGTTTGCGAACGCGAAAGTTTATGTTATGTTTTTTTTATTAAATTTATGTTATATGTTTTATTTTTTATCGCGCATTGAGTTTGTTAATGTTTATGTTTTAACATATATATATATATGATTTAACATATATATATATATGATTTAACATATATATAATATATGTGCTATTGTAATGAGGGGCCCATAGGTCTTTACAGTTTAGCTTTTAGTTTTATCATAGTTGTTTTGATTAAGATATATGCCGCGACATATATATTTTGAAAAAGCCCGAGAGGTATGTAATGTATTGTATTATCCACAACAACAGTGTATTTTTAAAACAGAGAAAAATCCCGAACACTGTTTTGTAAGAAAGACAGAGTCTTTTCAAAAGAACAGAGAGTGCATTTGTTTCAGAGAGACAGAGTGTTAGTTTTAGTGCTGCGTTTGTAGCAGTCTGTGTGTAAATCCTCTATTAGAGAAAGATTTTTGTAACAGTATTTTGTTAATGAAATAGAATTTTTTAAGTGTTAAAACTCTGTCTACTAGCAAACAAATTTTTGTTTTAATTCTCTGTGTTTGAAGGAGAGTATCATTCTCTCTGTATTGTTATGGAATTCTCAGAAATTCCAACATGGTATCAGAGTTAGTTTAGGCTCTTTGAAGATGTCAAAGAAGCTTAAGGAATGATTTTTTGTTGCAGCAGCTTCTCCAGCAGAGTGAAGGCTCACTCAAAAAGAATCCAAGGTATTCTCAAGAATTTTTTTTTTTTGTTACTGTTTGAAGGAAATTAGTTTAGTTTATAAATTCATAGTCAAGTATTTGAAGCATAGTTCAGAGTGCTAGGCATGGCAGGAGCCAACACAAGCATGAGTATTGGTAATGCTCAGCTCCCACAATTTAATGGAAAAAACTATGATTATTGGGCAATCACTATGAGAGCCCTGTTTGCCTCTCAAGACTTATGAGAACTTGTTAAAGATGGTTTTGAAGAGCCAGTAGATGAAAATGAGTTTAATGCCTTAACTCAGACATAGAAGGACTTGTTGAAGAGAAATAATAAGAAGGAATCTAAAGCCCTCTTATATTTGTATCAAACAGTACATGAGAGTGTGTTTCCAAGGATAGAAGCAGCTAAGAAATCCAAAGAAGCATGGGAAACTCCGAAGAGAGCCTATTAAGGCATGGAGAAAGTGAAGACATCAAAACTACAATTGCTGAGGAGAGATTTTGAGACTCTGCATGAAGGAGTTTGATAACATAGACTCATTCTTCACACATGTGATTGGAATGGTCACACAGATAAAGTCTCATGGAGAGACACTTGAAGAAAGAAGGATTGTGGAGAAAGTTTTGAGGAGCTCACCCTCAAGGTTTGATGTAATAGTCACCACCATAGAAGAGACAAAGGATCTCTCAAACTTTTCAGTTGATGAGCTTCATGCATCACTGATGACACATGAACAGAGATTGGGTAGAAATGAAAAATCATCTTTGGAGCATGCCTTCAAGACCCAGATGTTCTTTGGAAGAAGAAGAGGTCAAGGCAAAGGAAAAAAGAGAGGAAGAAGCAAAACCCAAAACAGAGGTGGAAGAAACAGTCCAGCAAATGCTCAAGAAAGGGGCAACAATCAAAATCAGAACCAAGGCCAAAGCAACAACTAGCAAAGTGGACAACAACATGCTCATGGACAAAGGTATGACAAATCCAATGTCCAGTGTCATTATCGTAAAAAATATGGGCATGATGCAAATGAATGTAGGAAGAAGTAGAATGATATGGGTAATAGACCCAATGCAAATTTCACTAGAGAAAAAATCAGCCAAAATAAATTGTTTTTAGCGTGTAATATGGCTGAGGAAAAGAGTGAAGATTTATGGTTTCTAGACTCAAGTTGTAGTAACCATATGACAGGAAACATAGCCATGTTTTCTATGTTAGATGAAAATGTGAAGTCTCAAATCACATTGGGAACAGAAAGTAAGATTTCTGTCACTGGAAAAGGCATAGTAAATGTATTGACAAAGAAGGGAGAAAAAAAGAGCATATCTGATGTATATCATGTGCCTGGAATGAAATGTAACCTCTTAAGTATTGAACAACTTGTTCAAAAGGGGTACAATGTTGTATTGGAAGATGATGTATGCACCATCATGGATAAACCACCAAAAAAACAATGTATTGCTAAAGTGAAGATGAAAATGAACAGAATGTTCCCTCTTAGGATGAGGGCAAATTTGAAGAATGGAGAAGAAATGGCAGCAATGACACAAAAGACTTTCCAAAGAGAAACAAAAGATGAGAATTGGTTATGACACTTGAGATTTTGACATCTCAACTTTGGAAGTCTTAACTTGTTGCATAGAAAAGGAATGGTAAGAGGATTGCCATTGATTGAGAAACTAGACAACCTATTTGAATGTTGTATCTTGGGTAAAAAACACAGAGAAAGTTTTCCATCTGGGAAAAGCATAAGGGAAAAAACACCCTTAGAAATTGTCCATTCAGATTTATGTAGACCAATGCAGACACCATCACTTGCAAGCAGTCACTATATGTTAGCTTTTATTGATGATTTTACAAGAAAAACTTGGGTTTATTTTTTGAAAAATAAAAGTGAAGTGTTTGAAAGATTCTGCAATTTTAAAGCACTTGTGGAGAACCAAAGTGGGCAGCATATCAAAGTCCTTAGGACTGATAGAGGAGGTGAGTACATCTCTAAAGAATTTCTGCATTTTTGCAGAGAAAATGGCATACACAAGCAATTTACAGCAAGGTACACTCTGCAGCAAAATGGAGTTGCCGAAAGGAAAAATAGGACAATCATGGATATGGTAAGGAGTATGCTAAAGGCAAAACATTTTCCAAATGATTATTGGGCTGAAGCTGTACATTGTGCAGCATATATCTTGAATAGATGCCCAACAAAGACAGTAATGAACAGAGTTCTAGAAGAGGCATGGAGTGGCACAAAACAAGGAGTCACCCACATGAAAGTTTTTGGTTGTGTGGCTTATGCACACATTCTAGATCAGCTAAGGAAGAAGTTGGACAACAAGGGGGAGAAATGCATTTTTATTGGATACAATGAGGAATCCAAAGCTTATAGGTTGTATAACCCATCCACCAAGAAGTTTATTGTGAACAAAGATGTTCAGTTTATTGAAGAGGAAGTTTGGGATGGAAGCATTGAGAAAACAGTCAATGTAAACAACTATTTGTCTCATGATAAAAATGATGAAGAGATGGCTGAAATACATCCCTCAATAGCAACACAACAAAAGGACAACAAGGGACACCCTTGAGGAGAAATGAGAGTGCCTCTTCAAGCACACCACAAGGAGGAGATTCGAGTGCTACTTCAAGCACTTGTACACCAAATGAAAGAGGAACAAAGTTCAGAAATTTAAATGAAATTTATGAGCAAGAGGTAGCAAATGAAAGTATGAACTCTTTATTTTCTTTGTATTGTCATGTTGATGATCCTATTCATTTTAAAGAAGCTATTAAAGATAAAAAATGGATAGAAGCTATGGATGAAGAAATTAATGCCATGGAAAGAAATAAAACATGGGATGTGGTTGAACTCCCAAAATGTAAAGAAGTTATTGGAGTTAAATGGGTCTACAAGAACAAGAGTAATGTTGAAGGTAAGATTGAGAGACACAAGGCCAGACTTGTTGTCAAAGGGTATAAGTAGCAACATGGGAGAGACTATGAGGAAACTTTCGAATCGGTTACGAGAATGAAAACCGTGAGAGTAGTGATATCCATAGCAGCACAAAACAAGTGGAAAGTTTACCAAATGGATGTGAAATCAGCATTCCTAAACGGAGTGTTAATGGAAGAGGCTTATATTGAACAACCTCTAGGCTATGAGAAGAAAGGCCAAGAGCACAAAGTGTGCAGATTGAATAAAGTTGTTTATGGGCTGAAACAAGCACAAAGAGCATGGTACAGTAGGATAGATTCCTATCCATTGGAAAATGGTTTTGAAAAATGTGAGGAAGAACCAACCTTATACATCAAAGAGAAATATGGTAAGATGGAAATTCTTGTTTTATATGTTGATGATGCAATCTTCACAGGTAATGATGATTACCTTATTGAAAATTTTAAAAATGTCATGAAAGATGAATTTGAAATGACTGATATGGGTTTGCTGAAATTATTCTTAGAAATAGAAATAGAACAAAATGAAAATGAGATTTTTATCTCACAAGCAAAATATGTTAATGAAGTTTTGGAGAGATTTAACATGCAAGATTGCAAGGAAGCAATTACTCCCACAGTGATGGGATTAAAACTCAGCAAAGAGGACAACAGTAAGGATTTTGATCCTAGTTTGTACAATAGCATAGTTGGCAGCCTCATATATTTGACTGAAACTAGGCCGGATATTATGCATGCTGTTAGTTTGATTTCTAGATCCATGGAGAGGCCAAAAGAAACACATTGGCAAACAGTGAAAAGAATTCTGAGGTATGTTAAAG
The DNA here is from genome assembly GCA_034641835.2 of Pinus albicaulis. Lineage (NCBI taxonomy): Eukaryota > Viridiplantae > Streptophyta > Pinopsida > Pinales > Pinaceae > Pinus > Pinus albicaulis. The sequence continues at coordinate 1,440,089,241 of CM076581.1, forward strand.
GAACTAAAAAGTATGAAATTTTATATACTACTTCAGAAAATTCAGAGTTAATTGGATACACTGACAGTGATTGGGCTGGAAGTGTAGATGACCAGAAAAATACTTCTGGTTATGTTTTTCACATAGGTTCAGGAACCATTTAATGGGCTTCTAAGAAGAAGCCTATTGTAGCAATATCTACAACAGAGGAAAAGTATGTGGCAACTACAACAACAACGTGTCAAACAATATGGATGAGGAGAATGTTGAGGAGTTTATGTCAAGAACAGGTAAAAGACACAGTAATTTATTGTGATAATAGCTCAACCATAACATTGTCTAAAAATTCCGTGTTTCATGAAAGGACAAAGCACATAGATGCTAAGTTTCACTACATCAGGGAGCTAGTGAACAATGAAGAAATTATTTTAAAACACTGCAGAACTCAGGAGCAGTTTGTAGACATTCTGACCAAGCCATTGGGAAATAAAAGTTTTGAATATTTGAGGAAATGCATGAGTATGACTGATAACCCAGCTGTTGAACTTAAGGGGGAGTGTTGAAATGTTAATTTTAACTGCCCTAAACAAACAATCGCTTGCTATCTTTGTTTGGAAGGATTCTGTCAAAAGCCACTTGCTAAAATTGTTGCACAGTCAATTTGAAATGTAAAACCCTGTCACAACGCCGTTTCCATTTGCATTGAATAGTCAAGATCAGTTTAGAACCTTACAGTCTTTGTATTTCAAAAACAGAGTTTATAAAGAAAACAAAGCATTTTTTTTGTTTGTACGCAGGAAGTTTTGATTTTAAAGTCTAGTGGTCCCCGCAGGGCATGATAGCAGCCAGCGTAGCAGACCATGTCGACAAAACACGCGGCAACTTTTTATTGGATAGAATTTTTTCTTTGAGCCGGTTCACATTGCAAGTTTTGGACCCGAACCTTTTTATGATCTGGAATCTATAAGATTTCGGGTTTTTTTTGGGCCATCCGAAAACCTCATTTTTCAGACCCGAAAGTTTTTAAAACCGCAATCCATAAATTTTTTGGGTTACAAACTGGCCCTACGTCAGCACCCTGAAATGAAATGCGAAGTTTTAATGTAATTTGGTTCAATCCTTTTTGAGGTCCAACGAACTCACGGCGCAAGGGTGAAGTTTATTTTTAATTAACATTATGTTATATGTTTTATTGTTTATCACGCATTGAGTTTGTTAATGTTTATGTTTTAATATATATCTATATATCTATATATATATATATATATGATTTAACACATATATAATATATGTGCTATTGTAATGAGGGGCCCACAGGTCTTTATGGTTTAGCTTTTAGTTTTATCATAGTTGTTTTGATTAAGATATATGCCGCAACATATATATTTTGAAAAAGCTTGAGAGGTATGTAATGTATTGTATTATACACAATCGCAGTGTATTGTTAAAACAAAGAAAAAGCTCGAAGGTTGTTTTGTAAGAAACACATAGTCTTTTCAAAAGAACAGAGAGTGCATTTGTTTCAGAGAGACAGAGTGTTAGTTTCAACACTACGTTTGTAGAGTCTGTGTGTAAATTCCTCTGTTAGAGGAAGATTTTTGTAACAGTGTTTTGTTAATGAAATAAAAGTTTTCAAGTGTTAAAACTCTGTCTATCAACAAGTAAATTTTTGTTTTAATTCTTTGTGTTTGAAGGAGAGTATCATTCTCTCTGTATTGCTCTGGAATTCTCAAAAATTCCAACAAGTTGGTTGCCTTGTATCTTTGGATTCGGGTCTAAATACAGGTTCTTTGGATCCCTGTTATTACAATGTTTATATGTTGCTAATTTGTATTGTATTAAGGGGCCAACTTTCTAATACAATTTGTGGATGGTTGACATCTTTTTGTCTATGTTAGTACTTTTTGCTGGGATTTATGAGACCTCTAATGTTATATCAATCTAAGTTCTTTATTCCATTGATATAGTGATGCTATGTATTGAAATATAATGTATATCATGTACGGTTTTGCATATTTATAATATAAAGCAGTGTTTTTTTCCTTAAAAAAATAAATCTCTTGAAACATCGAGGATTTCAAATTCCTTTGTTACGCACTAGCTGGACGAGAATTTCACATTTCTTCACTCATATTTCGAGGCGTGAAGAAATTCAGATTTCTTCACTCAAATTCAGTTCAGGCGATTGAGCAGAAATTTACATTGGTATATAAATGGTTCGTTATTTTATGAGATTTGGGTACTTCTTTAATTTATTAGATTTTGGGTACTTCTTTTCTTATGTTTTTGTTGGGAAAACATAAGAAAAGATACAGATATATTTGCAGTCGCCAAAGATACAGAGGGTAGGGGTGAGGAATGGGATTTGTAAAAGATGTACCTAAAATAAGATTAGTTTTATTTAAATTTTCCGAAGGGTTTTTTACTATTTAAATGGGTTTTGAAAATTCTTTGAAATTTTGTTGAGTTTACATGCATTTGTCAGTTTAATGGGAAAGGAACGTTGTAATTTTTTTTAATGTTTTGTTAAATATTTTAATTTGATTAAGTAAAAATAAAATAAAATTATAAAATTAGGTTTAATTTGGTAGAAATATTATTTTGATTGAATTAAAATAAAATTATAATTATAATTAATAATTAAAATATCCAGTATGGATCCTTTAAATTTGGTTTATCTGCAAATTAAAATGGATTTCAAATCATAATTTAATATTTACAAATATTTTTTGGTGGAAAATAAACTGTGCATGTTATGTATTTTGAACCAAATCTTGGGCCAAAATTAGGCGTAACGTTTCTTCAATAACATTATAAGAATGACAGAATGCTCCTATAGAATAATAATTCTGATTTACATGAGCTTGTCATGTATTCTGATTTACAAACTATTTGTTTGTGTGTGCAGTTTGTATTGTTTCCCAGCAATTAATTGGAGTCAATCAGTCTAGGCTCCTCTTTGCCATACATATATATATATATATATATATATATATAATTCCTCTGTTATATTCCTTGCTTCTTGTCTGGTTGAGCAGCCCCAGATCTTTTAGTTAAACTCTTTTTTGCAGAGTCCATAGTTCAAATGGATTCTTTAACAAGGAAGCCGAAGAGAGTAGCAGTAATAAACCATGCTCGTCTACGCAATGATGGTGAGTCTTCACATCGTTAGCCTCGCATCTTTTTACCCAACAACAGAGGAAGCGGACAAAGGAAAAGATGAGGAATCAAGAATTGGGTTCATTAGATTTGCATCCTACCGTTGCTTCTCCTTCAGTAAGGGGTTGCTTACCTAATTGACCAGAAAGAGGATTCAAGAGAAAGGTTGGATGTGTTCTTGCTTCTACCCGGACTGGTAGGAAGCGGAAGATTGAGAAAGATTATGCTTTGGGCCTCGAAATAGGACGAGGCAAATTTGGTCTGGTGAGAATATGCAAGAGCAAAGCTACTGGAGAAGAGCTGGCCTGTAAGACTCTCCCAAAAAAGACCGAAGAAAATGTCTATAAGGAGATTGAGATTATGCAGCATCTCTCAGGCCATTCTAATATTGTCACACTCCGAGCGGTGTATGAAGATGCAGAGTCTTTGCATCTTGTGATGGGGTTATGCCCTGGTGGACGCCTCACGGATGAGATGTTTCAGACTCGATGCTACTCAGAGCATCAGGCAGCAAACTTGATCAAGGAATTAATAATGGTCATTAAATACTGTCATGAGCTGGGCGTTGTCCATCGAGATATAAAACCCGAGAATATTTCTCCGAACCAGTTCCGGGCAACTGAAGCTAGCTGATTTTGGCTTGTCCACGCGGTTTGTAAAAGGTATTTGTCTGTGCTTTGGTTCTGCTCACTAAACACATTATCATCATTATTAAATAATTCAGTAGTTTTCTTTATGTATTCGACTGAGAGTGCATTTTCACATTCAAACAGGTCAAATCTTATCTGGGATGGTAGGGAGTCCTTCATATGTTGCTCCTGAAGTTCTGGCAGGGACATATTCAGAAAAGGTCGATGTTTGGGGGGCTGGTGTCCTCCTACATGCTCTGTTGATAGGCATATTACCATTTCGAGGAGGGTCTATTCAAGACATATTTGAGGCAATAAAACTAGTACAGTTAGATTTTCATTCTGAAGTGTGGCAGCCCATATCAGGGCTAGCAAGGGATTTGCTATCAAGGATGCTTTCAAGGGATGTGGAAAAGAGACTTTCTCCGCAGGAAGTACCAAGCGAGTAAAATTGTTGCATTGCTGAACATTAAATATTTTGTATATCTGCTATCTTTATTTTCTCTTAAGATGTAATTATTAATTATGAATCTACTCACCATATTTTCATCTGTGGCTGCAGGCCACCCTTGGATCAAGATTTACACGGAATCTAATGTAAAGATTCCAGCCAGCATTCCGAAAGACAAAAACTGCTTCCTTGCTGTCAAGGATCAATGCTTAGAAGAAACCCCACTTCCATTATCTTCATATAAAAGGGAGAAAAGAGCACAGTTTGCAAATTCAATTCCAGCAGAGTATGTAGAAGATGAATCTTTCGTCGGGCCTTTGCAGTGTTTCTCACGCCTAAGACAACCAGAGATTCATATCCAAGCAGCAGGGGCATCTGAAATTATGGATGCTCTTGCAGCTGCTATTTCACAGATAATATTATCTGAGCCAAAAATGGAGCAGACTGTGTGTTCCTCCATGCCCTGTTCCACTGCAGTGCTAGCCTCACTTAAAATGCAGCTTTTGTACAGCATTTTGAAATTATGCCATTGCTGATTGTTGCTAACTTACAGTAAGTAAAATTGTTGAATTGCTGGGCATTCAACATTCTGTATATTTTCTCTTAACTGCAATTATAAATGTACGACTCTTTCTGACAATATTTTCCTCTGCTCCTGCAGGCCACCCTTGGATCAAGTTTTACACAGAATCTAATGTATAGATTCCGGTGGGCATGTCAAAAGGAAAAAGGCTTATCCTTGTTGTTAAGGGTGAATGGTTGGAATAATCTCCACTTCCATTATCTCAATTTAAAAGGGAGAGAAGAGCACAGTTCGCACCGTCAATTCCAAGAGAGCATACATAACATGAATCTTTCTTTGGGCCTTTGCAGGGTTTCCCACATCCAAAACACCTAGCGCTTGATGTCCAAGCAGCAGGGAAATATGATCCTGTAATGCTTTTGCAGCTGCCATTTTGCATATAAGATTATTTGAGCCCAAAAGGAGCGGACCCTGTGTTTCTGCATGCCCTGTTCCACTCCAGTGCTCGTGTAACTTAAGCAGCAGCTTGTGTACCGTGCCATTGCTGATCATTATTGATTGATCCTGCGGCTCAAGATATTGATAATGGAGGCGTGACTAATATCATATGTTGATTGATCCATTCACTGGCTAATGGAAGGTGAAAACTACAAAATATCTTAACATCAATGACTCCATTGTTTGTGCCAGCTTAAGGTGTTCCCCGCTTTTGAGCCCACCAAACACTGCTAAATACTGATACCAATATATGTACAGGAATTGAATGTTTTGTTTTGTTATTTATACATATCTCTCCCTTAAATGAAGTTGGAAAGCTGTTGGAAAAGTGCAAGATATCGGAATTGCATTTTGTATATTACCATCTATACACATCATTCCCCATTAGAGTTGGGAAATTCAAAATAAATATATTATATTTAGTCTTATACTGGACATAATTATGCTTTAAGGATCTTTTGTATCTTCTTTAAAGATTCATTATGCTTATTGTTGCTACAATTCATGATAGATTTTTATTTGTTTTTGTTTTTGTCTGAGACTTTCTTTGAGTTAGATGTTGTTACTCCATGGATTTTTCCATGTTGGAGTTTATGAGGATTTTAGCAGAGAGCAAAAATGAATTGGTTAGGATGATATAATACAATCCAAATCTTTATTGGACATTTGAGAATGCCATTGATATATTTTCTCTAAGATTGGGCATTTATGTGTTGAATAGTTTTGGCAAATGTTTACCAACACTTTAATATCAATGTTTGTTAATAACTCAATGAACAGATAAGTATCTTCAGTGGTTCTTCAATCTTTATGCAATTTCTCTCGAGGTAGCTTGGTGGGATTGATGCCTGTTTTTAATATGTGTTGAGTCTGTTGAGAAGGGAACAACGAAAAATCCCTTAGGATATGCATCAAATATCTTTTAGGAATCCTCCATTAAATCTCGGAATTGCTTAGCCTGAATCAATTGGTCATGTCTCATAGTTAAATGGAATTGTCTGAACCTACCATTTTTCGTTACTATTAACTCAAGCTTTAATTTTATATGAATGTAGCTCAACCTTCCCATTTTTCATATGAAATGATCAACCTTCCATTTTCTGGACATGAAAGTGCCTTCTCTTCGCTATACAAATAAAGCAATAAATGACCATTTACTTTGGCAAGAACATGATAATCTTCCCTTCTCTTGCAGGGTACCAACCACTTTGTGAAAGGGGCCTTTTCTTAGTCGTCGCATGGGCCTGTATGCTTTCTATAGTTAGGCTGTCCACCTGGGGTGACGTTATTGAATTGGGCAGAATGTTGTACCATGCTGAAGAGGTTTCCATTGGGTGTACCCCTTACTCAAAAATATAACCTTAAGTATTCTGTTGTTGGAAGAAAGTGTAACTGTTGATGCAGAACATATCACTTTGTTCACTTTTTTGCAGTTGAAATACATAAATACCATTGGGTTCAGAGGATACAAATAAAATTGCTTGTGAGTTGTTGGAGTAGATAAGATAATAAAAACAACTATTTCTTGAGGAGTTTTGGTGGCTGGCAAACATCCTTGTTCATATTGAGGGTTTCAAAACCCTTCAAGTTCTGCGACCCTTGTCCATGCAATCACTGAATGTGAAATTCAGATATAGTAGTGGTAATTTCCAGGAAACAAAAAAATCTTGGGGAGATGGAATCCTGGGGAGATGGTCCAGGAGCTGGATGAATACATTCTCAAGACATTTGAATGAGGTAAATATATTTCAAAGTTTTTAGATACAAGCAAGGGCTGTTTGGAGTATAATTTTGGCAAGTCTAAGAGTAAGATTTCACTCTAATTTCCACTTATCAATATGTAACATACTCTGTAATTTTCCATTCCATTGAGCGCTGGTCATCCATGGACGTTAATATAATTTCTTTCTATCCTGGTTCCCTTGGTCTCTATATTGTGAAGAGGTTTTGATTCAAAGTTTTCAGGCTCCCTTACAGTCCAAATGAAATGTTTGGTCTCAACTCTTATAATCTTCTAAAAGCAAACTTTTTGTGGCCCAGAATTTAGACCCTAAATCTTTGTTCACGTTTTCTTGTGAAGCCTAATATGAGATGACTTTGATACTTCCATGATGCATGCATCTATACATATATTTCTTGTGATTTTTTCTGATTTTGAATCTACAATATGCTTGTTTTTTAGATAAAGAACTTTTATATGGTTCAGTCAATTTGCTTCTATGTACGAAAGGGAACAATCACTGCTTTGCTAAAGTTTTAACTTTTCAATGCCTTGTCTTGGAGTTAGTCTTCGAAATCACCTCGTCTACAAGATACTTTTGAATTCCTCAACACTGATGAGCCTTAAACACGAGGAAGCCATTGCTCAACCCTGGAGAGACTTAATGCTTGGGAGAAGAGGCCTTATGAGGAAGTTGGGCTATTTATCTTTAACCTTGAACTCTTTTTCCTTGTTTTTTCTGATCCCATATCCCATATATTTAAAAACTTATTTAGTACTTAAATAATGTTTGCCACTTTACTCGTATAATGCAACAGCTTTCTGAACGATCGAAACCATTGACCATGGTCTTGGCTCCCACTAGGGAACTATGTGCACAGGTAGAAGAGCAAGCCAAATCACTTGGGAAAGGGTTGCCTTTCAAAACAGCTCTCAGCATAAGTGGAGGCACATTGCTTTTTGATTTCCTGTGAAATATCAAAAGTATGTTTTTTTTGGAAAACAAAAGAGGCTCAATGCCCCCATCAGGTTTACAGGATTAAACATGGTATTGAGCTAATTATTGACAGGATTAAATAGGGAATTGAACTAATTATTGCCACACCAGGAAGGCTCGTCGATCTTCTTTCAAAGCATGATATTGAGTTAGATGATGTATGTTTGCTGGTTCTGGATGAAGTGCATTGTATGTTGCAGCAAGGATTCTGTGACCAAGTCATGCAGATAATTCAGGCCTTATCAAATCCCCAAATCATGATATTCTTAGCAACGATTCCACGTGACATAGAAAAATCTCTCATCACGAATACTTAAAAAATATCTTTTTATATCTGCGGGCAAATCGAGCATTCCTAATGATGCAGCCAAGCAGACAGTGATCAATGCATGACTAAATTGGAAGTGGCATCAATACATGGGGAGGAACCAATGTCGAGGAGGAGCCAAATTTTGAAATCTTTCTCGACAAGTGAGTTTTCTGTAGTGGTGGCCACTGGTGTTCTTGGAAGGAGACTGATCTTTTAAAAAATAGGTCATTGGTTTTGATATGCCAAATTCATTGCAAGAGTATGTTCATCAAGTGGGGAGAGAATCAAGTCTGGGAATGCCAAGCTCGGCAATTATCTTTATTAATAACGAGGACAAAGCTCTTTTCAAAGATTTTAAAATTTATTCCACTGTTAAAAATGGCTGGAGTTCCGGTTCTTCGAGAGCTTGCTAATTTTCCTTATTCGCTGTCTTCATATGCCCCAATGTATAAACAAAGAGTCAAAAAGAAGAGGAAACACTAGCATTATAATTAATATTGATTTGGTATGAATTTCCTATCAACGCAAATTGAATTCTTTGAAGTGAAGATGTTGCATTCAAAGTCATTGTTGAGATTCAACAAGATGACGAGCTTAGTGAAAATTAAGCACCTTCACTAAGTGGGGCTACAGGCTATTTTTAGGTGTATGTCTATTTTTAGACATGGTGAACATATTCTATAAGTTGCAGGATGCTATTTGTAGATGGTTGATCAAGTTGGAAAAATAGATGAAATTATATTTTTAGAAGATTGGGCAAAGTCTATTTATAGATTGCTAATCTAAAAATAGATGCATGTCGATTATTATTAGCCCTTAATAATAATCCGACAATAAATATCAACTTATTCTTTTGGAGCACTTTATTTCAGTGAACAGATGGGCAATTCCTAGGGTGGTTGATGACTTATGCATGGAGAACTCAATTAGAACTGAAATGACAAAGTTGTGACAGAGTTGGAAGAGTAGTTATGGGAGTTGTTATTTAGTTTAACTCAGTTAAGTGAGTTGAACTTAGTTGAGCTAGTTGTATCTAGTCTAATTGAAAGATACACTAGTGAGAGTTTAGTGAATTAATTAGTTAATTAATTCACAACTAGTAACTCACTTGAAATTGAACAAATACAACAGTTAACTACTTGCATGTCAGTTCCAGTGGAGACCCAATAGAGAGATAGGTGAAAGGGTAAGATGGATTATCCGTTGTGACTATAGTGATGCATTCAGTGCATCTGACACACATTGGAGATGCCAATGAGGATTGCGTAGTCAAGGTAAGGCCAATTCGAATTCATTCAGAGGTCTTCTTCAGCAGAGATTGCGCAGTGGACGTAGGCTGTCAAGAGGCAAGAAATTGGTGCATAGATATGCAAATTTCTGCATGACAGTGTGTGACGATTCTATATTGTATTGAGAGCTTGATGTACTAAGCTTTGTATGAGATTGTTACATGATTCCATTGATATATATAATATATGATAGTTGGGGTTTTTAGATTTAAACTTTCCCGTTAAACAACTGTGTTTATGTGCGATTGATTTTCTTCATGTGTTTTGCAATAGGCGATTTAATTTTCGCAAAGAATTAAGTGGAAGGATTCTGTATTTAACATAAGATTAATTTATTAGATCAGGAGAATTTGGTAATACTATCAGTATTAATAAATTTCCACATGGTATTGGAGCAGTGTTAATCACTGGAGATTGCAATAGTGAGGCAGTGCTGAGTTTTGTGTTGGTGGACAATTCAAATTTGCTGAAAAAATTTCTTGGTGTGACAGTTGAGTGTTCATTGAAATGGATTTCAATAGGTTACGGTTGGAGTATGCCCTTGAGGGTAGCTCGAACTACATAGCCTGGAAGGACAGGATGGAAGCAGTGCTTGAAGATAATGGAATAAAGGAGTTCATCGATAGTGATGTCCTTAAGCCTACTTCTAGCGATGCTGCATTACTTGATGCATGGCAAAAGAAGATAGCAAAGACAAGAAGAATTATCTTGGAAGGTGTGAAAGACCATATTGTGTCAAGCCTTCATGGGAAAGCCACTCCATTTGCAATGTGGAAGGCTTTGACAGATCTTTTCCAAAGCAGCAGCGACCATAGGAAGTTGGCGCTAAAAGATAGGCTCAGAAAAATAAAAATGGAGAAGGGTGACAATATTCCAAAATATCTCATGAAGTTTGTCCAATGTAGGGATGAGATGGGGAGTGTGGGAATCACAGTTGCGGATGATGACTTGGTGAGCTTGGCTCTCCTTGGGTTACCAAAGAGTTGGCACAGTTTTCAGGACTCTGTCAATGGATGGGAGAAACTGCCAGATTGGGAGCGACTTTGGTCGGATCTTGTGCAGGAGGAGATAAGACAAAGTATCAGGGATGGCTCTTCATCGAATAATGATGATGAAAATAATTGTGCTTTGGCTGCCAAAGCAAGGAAAAGGAAGGGGAAGAAATCCCATCCAAATCTGAGGCTAAAGGCAAGAAGCTGGATTTGTCCAAGGTGAAGTGTTTTCACTGTCACGAACATGGGTATCTCGCCACTAACTGCCCACAGAAAAAGAAGAACAAGAAGGTTGTTGGAGCTGCAGAAGGAGAAACCTTAGCCTCGCAATTGAACTTGATTTCTCTTTGATCGCATGCTTGGTTTCAAGCGCAATGGGATCGGTGTGGTATCTTGATAGTGGTGCTTCCTTCCATATGAAGGGAGGCAAGGAGTTGTTTAGTGACTTAGAGGAGAAGGATCTCCAAATACATATAGAGATGGGCGACGATGGTAGATACAGTGCGATCAGCATTGGAACCATTACCTTTGAGAGGGAGTCAGGTAAACCATTTCTGTTGAAAAATGTTATGCATGTTCCAGGTCTGAAGAAGAACTTGGTCTCGGTTGCTATGTTGGAGGATAGAGGTTATGACGTTGTTTTCAGCGATGGAAAAGCCTTCTTGCGACATAAAACAATGGGTCAAACCAAGAGGATAGAGATTCGAGTTAAGAATCTCTACAAGCTGAAGGTAGATGGTTGCATTGCAATGATGGGAAAAGTAGAAGAAGTGGTGAGCTGGGATGAGGGAAAATTATGGCACAGGAGATTGGGCCATCTTCACCATGGCGCCTTGAAGATTTTGCAGCAAATTTCTACTGGACTTCCCAAGGGTACTCTTGCACAGTCAGATTAGTGCAAGGGATGTACTATGGGTAAGTTTGTGAAGACCACCTTTCATGAGAAAGAGAACCGTGCTTTGGTGATCCTGGAGAGAATTCACACAGACATGTGTGGACCTTTCTCGATTGCTTCAACAACAAAACACATGTATTATGTTATATTTGTTGATCACTATTCTCGTAGATGCTGGATCTTCTTCATGTAGAAGAAGAGAGAAACATTCTCAAAGTTCTGTGAGTTTAAAGCATTAGTGGAGAAGGAGTCGGGGAAGCAAGTGAAGGCTCTGCGGAGCGATAATGGTGGTGAATATATCTTGAACGAATTCAAAGAATTTTGTAGCAAAGAAGGAATTCGAAGAGAACTCATAGTGCCTCATAACCCACAGCAAAATGGGGTCACGGAGAGGAAGAACAGAACAATCATGGGTTCTGCACAAACTATGCTGCATGACTAAGGCCTACCGATGCACTTGTGGGTGGAAGCATGCAAAACTGCGGTTTATGTGCAAAACCATTGTCCTCATAGAGTACCTGGCATGAGTACACCTGAAGAAGATTTTACTGGTAAGAAGTCCGATATTTCTCATTTGAAGATTTTTGACTCATCTGTTTACATTCATATGACAAAGGACGCCAGGAAGAAGCTGGAGTCGACTGCAGAAGTTGGGATATTTTTGGGGTACACAGAAACACCCCATAATTATTGTGTGTATTTTCCAAACGATCTAATGACTATGGTGCGACGGGATATAAAATTCAATGAGGTGAAGGCCATGAAGTTGTCGCTTGAGAGGGAGCTACACCTGCATGCAGAGGAGGAGCTACTTGCTCCCAATGATGAGCCTCTAGATGTGGATTAGCCACAGGAGGAGATTCATGGAGTGAAGGAGTCCACTCATGCATAACCAAACATCAGAACAGGCAGAAAGCGTACCACAGAAGCTGAGAGATTGAAGCTTGATGCAGCACAGAATTTAGGAGTCCCTACATCACAGGGAAAACAGAGACAATCAACTGACTGATTTACTCGATACATGGCTCTTATGAGCAAGTCTATTATGACAGAACCATCTTATTTTGAAGAAGCAGCGCAAGAGCCCACATGGGTAGATGCCATGGTGGAGGAGTATGACTCCATTGTCAGAAACAGTGCTTAGGAGATTGTTCCAAGGCCGGTGGGTAAGTCAGTGGTAGGTTCAAGATAGATCTACAAGGTAAAGCAAATTGATGATGGGAGCGTCGAGAAGTATAAGTTAATATTTGTTGCCTGAGGCTTCTCACAGATCGAGGGGATTGATTATGAAGAAACCTTTGCATCTGTCACACGATATTCTTCCATAAGGACTATCCTTTCTCTCTCAGTGCAGATGGGTTGGCACATTCATCAGATGGATGTGAAGACTGCGTTCCTTAATGGGATCATTGAGGAAGAAGTGTACATTGAGAAGTCTGAAGGATTTGAGATCTTCAGCAGTGAGCCGCATGTGTGCAGACTCAAAAGAGCGTTGTATGGGCTTAAGCAAGCACCACGTGCTTGGTACACTTGGATCGACAACTATTTCACCGGACTTGGCTTCACCAAGAGTGAGGCGGATGCAAACCTGTACCAAATTGTGGTGGAGGGTAAGCTTTTAATCATTGTTCTTTATGTTGATGATTTAATACTAATAGGTGATGAAAATTTGATACACTCATGCAAGGCAGATCTTGCAAAAGAGTTTGAGATGAAGGATTTGGGCTCCTTCATTATTTCATTGGATTGGAAATATGGCAGCGGGAAGGTGAACTGTTTGTGTCTCAAGGAAATTATGCTCGGGAGATACTTGGTAAGTTTCACATGGAGGATTGCAAGCCCATGGATACTCCTCTTCAAAGAAATTGGAGGAAAGAGGATGCTACATCGGCAGAGGTAGTGGATGCCACTATTTATCGACAGTTGGTGGGTTCGCTCATGTATTTAGTAAATACAAGACCAAACATATGCTATGCGGTGAACCAGCTTAGTGAAGTGATGGTTAAGCCTACCAAGCTATTTTGGAAGGCAGGAAAGTGTGTCCTGAGGTATCTCAGGGGCACATGTGAGTATGGGTTATGGTACAGACAAATGGATGAGGTGAAGTTGCATGGCTTCACAAATGTAGATTGGGCAGGTAGCCCAACGGATCGAAAGAGCACATCAGGAGGGATTTTCAGTATCGAATCTACAACGCTTTCTTGGTACAACAGGAAACATAGATCCATGGCACTCAGTTCAGTGGAAGCAGAATACATGGTAGCAAGTTAAGCTGCATGTGAGGCTATCTAGATGAGGAAGATCTTGGTCGGTTTGTTTGGCTCTCATTTAGATCCTACAATGATACATTGTGATAATCAGAGTTTCATTAAACTCTCGATTAATCCTGTGTTTCATGATAGATCTAAGCATATAGATATCCACTATCATCATATCATAGATTGTGTGCAGCAGAAGATCATGTTGTTTCAATATATTCATACGGAAGATCAGGATGTAGATATTCTGACGAAGGCGCTCAGCAGGAGAAAATTCGAATGCCATAGAGGCAGGATCAGGGTGAAGGATAATCCATATCCTGTTGAGAGGGAGGTTTGAGATTCAACAAGATGATGAGCTTAGTGAAAATTAAGAACCTTCATTAAGTGGGGCCCACAGGCTATTTTTAGGTGTATGTCTATTTTTAGACATGGTGAGCATATTCTATAAGTTGCAGGATGTTATTTGTAGATGGTTGTTCAAGTTGGAAAAATAGATGAAATTCTATTTTTAGAAGATTGGGCGGAGTCTATTTATAGATCGCTAATCTAAAAAGATATGCATGTCGATTATTATTAGCCCTTAATAATAATCCAAAAATAAATATCAACTTATTCTCTTGAAGCACTTTATTTCAATGAACAGAGTTGGAAAATCAGTGGGAAATTACTAGGGTGGTTGGTGACTCATGCATGGAGGACACAGTTAGAACTGAAGTGGTAAATTTGTGACAAAGTTGGAAGAGTAGTTATGGGAGTTGTTATTTAGTTTAACTCAATTAAGTGAGTTAAACTCAGTTGAGCTAGTTGGATCTAGTCTAACTGAAAGATACACTAGTAAGAGTTTAGTGAATTAATTAGTTAATTAATTTACAACTAATAACTCACTTGCAACTGAACAAATACAACAGTTAACTACTTGCATGTCAGTTTCAGTGGAGAACCAGTGGAGGGATAGGTGAAAGGGTGAGATGGACTAACTGTTGTGACTATAGTGATGCATTCAATGCATCTGACACACATTGGAGATGCCAATGAGGATTGCGTAGTCAAGGCAAGACCAATTCGAATTCATTCAAAGGTCTTCTTCAACAGGGATTGCGCAGTGGAGGCAGGCTGTTAGGAGGCAAGAAATTGGTGCATAGATATGCAAATTTCTGCATGACAGTGTGTGACGATTCTATATTGTATTAAGAGCTTGATGTACTAAGCTTTGTATGAGATTGTTACATGATTCCATTGATATACATAATATATGATAGCTAGGGTTTTTAGCTTTAAGCTTTCCCGTTAAACAACTGTGTTTATGTGCGATTGATTTTCTTCATGTGTTTTGCAATTGGCGATTTAATTTCTGCAAAGAATTAAGTGGAAGGATTCTATATTTAGCATAAGATTAATTTGTTAGATCAAGAGAATCTGGTAATACTATCAGTATTAATAAATTTACACATTCATTGGCCAGTCCAACACTGTAGTAGTTATGAATGGGGAATCTCATGTGAGACATTTGAAATGTTTTTTCTGTTCCTACAGATGTCAATGCTTATGAGGTGAGAAAGAGAGGAGTCTATGAAATGTAGAACAATACTAAAAGCTTTATTTCGTCTATATTATTTGAGTAAATAATATATATATGTTATTCACTCAAATATATCATTAATAATGTTAGGTAACTAAGAACCTAGGTAAATATTTTTGTGTTTTTTGGATTGTAAACTTATACCTCCTTTTAATGTACTTGGCTTCTCAAATTATTCTTATAGATTGTTGATATTAGAGTTATGTATATGCATATTAA
Organism: Pinus albicaulis; assembly: GCA_034641835.2. Lineage (NCBI taxonomy): Eukaryota > Viridiplantae > Streptophyta > Pinopsida > Pinales > Pinaceae > Pinus > Pinus albicaulis. The sequence continues at coordinate 1,440,104,742 of CM076581.1, forward strand.
GTTGCCCTTTTATCTTATTTTAGAGCATTTTTTTATCTAAATTAGTGATATATATTTTTGTTTTTTCAATTGTATCAACTAGTTAGAAGAGTAATGGTTAGTAATTCCCTAGGGGTTAGGTTAGTGTAAAATGTTTTACTGTTGATTAGTTATGTGGTATGTGCTTCCATTACAGTTTATTTACTATTTAGTTTATACAACTATTGTGATATGATACATAATCTAAGCTCTTGGAGGTTATGATTGTGGGCATCTTTCTTACAACCAATGTGAAGGTGAGTTATCTATGTATGTATTGACATTCACTTTTTAATGTGGGAGTTCCAGAAATTATATAAATAAATGTTCAATATTTGTTATGGGTGTGAGAGAAGTAACTTTATTTTCATAATGTTGAAGCTGCACTTTTGCCTTATTTTTTTTTTTTCCAGGTCCAGAAAAGGTATATGGAGTGCTTTTTCCTAACCTAGCAAAGGAAAGATTGAGAATTCCATTTTAGTCAAGTTCATAAATAATTTCCCCAATATAGATGAAGAGTTCCAATAGATTTAGAGTTGGCACTAGCTAGAGATCAAACTCAAAAGAAGTTTAACCCACTGAAATTTCTATTTCTTGTATTGTAGGACGTTTCTATTTCTTCACCAATTCTAAGAGCATAATCAAGAAATTAGATTTTTTAGATATTTTCTTCAATTACAAGAGCTAGTGTTTGTATGAAATTTTTAGCGTCTTCTAGAAAGATGTAACCCAAAAGCAATTTATCCCACTAACATCATGATGTATTCTATTTTATCTTGTGAGGCGATTTTTTTATATGTTCTATTCATTTTCATCAATTCTAAGAGCACAAGTACTTAGTTAGAATTTTGGATTTTCTTTTTCTTTGCAAGGGCTAATGGTTGTATGGAAGCTTTATGGTCTTCTAGAATTTTAATTTCTCATGGATAGTATATAATTCTTTGCTAGGCTACCAAGAAGTGTCAAATATTACTTGTTTAACTAGAGCTAGCTCAATGCCAATTAGAAAAACCACATTTAAGGGTAAAGGAAGGTTATTCGATGAAAAAGTTTGCAAAAGTTTAGGACGTCAAATATAAGAATCACAGGGGGGTGATGTTCTAACCTATTATATTGAAGCAAGTTTTTGTTTTAGGTACAATGAAACCAAGAATAGTGAAATCCATTAAATTGATTCCACCAAATAATTTTGAGAAATAGATGCATTATTAATCTACAATTGGGTGGCCTACAAGGTAGATCATCTTTTTAATTTGATCAATGGAACCTAGCGAACATATAGCTTTTTGAGTTTTATTTTATAGATCCTCATGAACATATATGTATCTGAAGCTAGTGTTACTGATTATATAGATAAATATATTTTTATTAATGTGCATGAACAACTGAAAAATAGGTCAATAGGTATAAAACGTACAATCCAACAACAACACACCAAAGGAATTCCAAAGCATTTCCTAAAATATTAAAGGTAAAGCATAAAATGAGGGAAGCTAAAGAAGCTAGGCCATTTTATAGGAACAATAACAAATATCTAACGTTGAGATATAACATGATAAAGACTACACACCAACGAAAATAGATGCATACTAGGCGGGGGAGGAGGAAGCCCCTACATTGATATCAATTTATCAAAGATTGAGGGTGTAGGTGGGAGTAGAGGAGGAAGAGAGAATGCCCTTGCCGAACCATTGAAAATTGTATAGAAGTATTAGTCAATACATTTCCCAACTATGTCTTCAAGAAGAGAATGGATCTGAGAGGGCCAAGTAGTGAAACCCTAAGAGGAAGTTGGGAGTGATCTTTCAAGAATATCCTAACACATGATGAAATTGTAACAAATTAGTGTCCTGAAGGGGGAGTTTGAGCTACTACCCTGTGTTGGAAGATGAGGTAATATATGTGTTGAGATCATGAATTGGAACTCCTCAAAATCCTTGTGTGTTTACATAAATACAATCTTGTATATGAGTGAAAGAACAATATAAATGTGGATGATAGAGGTAGTGGAGGAGGACATTATGAGCCACCTAATGCAACAATTTTAGCTCAATAACTTGGCATTTCCTAAATGGATATGTCAATATGTGTTTTATATAATATATTCTACATTATGATGACGAGCTTAGGTTGTGAGTTATGAAAACATACATTTCAAAGAATAAGTATTCAGTTGTGGATTAATATAATTAAATGCCAATGTATATGGGATATTAAGTGGATAAAATTGACTTATAGGTAGAAATTTTCTCTTAAATTGGATAAGATTTGTTGGAAATCATTGTTTCTTCTAATTGATGAGAACTTTGAATATGAACCTTTTCTCCTAGAGATTTTAATCTATTTTAAGACAATCCAAATTGTTCCAATTTTGAAACAATAAATACATCAAGTAGAACTCTCCCTCATTAGAGTAGCCAAAATATTTGAGCTTATACACATGATGCATCATTTTCTATTACATTCCCTACTAGGTAGAAAATAATAAGATAAAAAATCTATGTGATTGAGGTGTTGTATAACTTTTATTTAAAATGGCACACCCTTGAATAGATTAAATAAAAACGAGTTATGAGTAATTTATTGTTATGTTATAATTTGTATATTTTGAATTGATTTGTGGACTTCATAAATTTCTAAGTCATATTTTTGAATAGCGGAGATTACATTTTTTATGATGAGATTATATATTTTGAATTCCAATTAAAATATTATTTTAAAAAGCATCATAAAATTTGATAAAAGACAAAGGAAAAAGTAACTTCAGTCAATACTTCCACATCATGCAAATATTGTTACTCAATATTACATGAATAATAATAATAACTAACATATCTTAAATGGGGGAAGATAATGCATAAAAAATACTAGGTAAATATGTAAAAGATAGATTATATTTATGTACATGTACACTTAAACATATAGTTACCTTTATATATGAATGAAGATTAAATACTATATCAAAATTATATAATGTAGAAATTCTACAAATATTTAAATAAATTCATATATACAAACCATTATGTTTATTTCCAATATAAGAAAAGTGATTGTAAATACCTTTTATGTCAACCTCATATAAATATCATTATATGGATTGTTTATGTAAAAGTGATTTTAAATACCTTTTATTTCAACCTCATATAAATATCATTATATGCATTGTTTATGTAAATTGATGTAAAATGTAAATGATTACTAGACTGAGGAGAGGACACAGATTCATAGTTTGAGGAGGAGATGCTTTTAAACCAAGCCATTTCCTTTATTTTTTCAATGATCTCCCTAATGAAGTTATGGCCCGCTAGTCCAAGAATTGAAGGAGAGGATGGGAAGTTTGGAGTAGAGGAAAAAAGGTCCATGCAGTTCTTATCCCTTTGGAATGTGGTGTGGAAGTCAACACACATGGAGGCATACAAGAAGAGGAAGGTAGAGGTGTGGTGCGGCAAGAAGAGTCACATATACAAGTTGTGGAGGTGTATGTCAGGGATGTGCATACTAGAATGAGAAGAGAGTTTGCAAAAGGAAGATGCTAGAAGGAGCAAGGTTGGTATAAAAATGGGAGCACACTAAGGAGCATGAGATGCAGGGAAGAAAATAGAAGGAAAGGTGGAGGCACCATGTTATATGGAGGCTTGCAGTTTTAAGCATGTGGAAACACTGTGTACTTTGGATTCCTACTAATCGGAGTGGATACTTTGTGCGTGTTTGAATATTTGTGATATTTGGTTACCAATTTTGCATTGGGTTTATATATAGCACCTCCAATCCTGTCACCCCTTAATCTTGAATACCTTTTATTAATACTTAAAGTTGTTATAAAAGGTGTGGACCCTCCCTACCACAGTACTAGCAAGGATTATCGTGTTTAAATTTGATATTGTTCGTTATAAAAGGCACACACACACACATATTGTATGTTGGTAAGGTTTTTTTATTAATTAAAGAAATCAAAAGCAGGACATAGATTGTGTTGTTGGTTTATTATTAGGGAAACCATACTAGTAACTAAAGAAGAAAAAAGGAATATTTTTTTCCACAGTGTTTGAGAGGAATTATTAGTCCATTAGTCATAACAAATAATATCAAAACTATGATAGTATGCCTTAAGAGACTATCCATGGAGATGTAATAGGAAGTGCTTCTAAATATGAGAAATCAAGACAAAAAATTGAGACAAAAAGGCATGAAGTAACTTAAATAGGAAGGGAGTTGTCATTAGTGTTAGAACCTAAACATAAGTGCCCTTGGATTTTGAAAGCTTGGAATCCACTATCTTCTTAGCCATGATTAAAACTTTTCGGTCAACATATTTAATTTGGAATTGTAGAGCACCCAATTGAGTAGGATGGCTTGATATCCCTCAATTTGTTCCACTAGAATCTTGCTCACAATGGTTTTGATTTCCCAGTGTAAGTCTATTTATTTGAATTACTTCGTGTCTCGAGTCTTGAAGGTACCTATGTTTAGAACTAGCATAGATCCATCTTAATTACATATCTAACATGAGTCGAGAGGGATCAAATTTCTTCACGTGAAATCTTTTTTAGAGTGTAAAACACAATGTGTTATTTTTCATTGTTTAAATTGTATTTTTGAATGCTAGAATATATATAGGACCAAATAAACATTTTAACCATAAAACTTAATTTTTTCATGATATATACATAATTTTTTTTAATGATATATAATGTATACACAATTTACATTAAAATATTTTACGTAACATGTGCATCAAGACATTTTATGACACAAATTAAAATGATTTTTTATTATTAACATATTTTTAAGTATATGTAAGTATTAACTCGTATTATAATATTTTATCAATAACCAAATTATAAGATTTAAACATATTACTCACATTTTTTTATGTCTAATGACTTTACAACATATTCATTTTTTTATTATAACCAACATTATTTTTCTTTCTATTTAGAACATAATTTTTAACTTGTATTTTAATTTTAAAAGGAAACAGGATGACGGACAAACTTACACATTATAAAACCATGTTCTCACATCTACTCAATTAACCAGCCAATGGGGGTAAACATGTGACGAGAGGCTACTAATATGAGATTCAACCTCCTAGATGACCTTAAGGAAGTGGAACTAACAGAAACACGACAAGCACACCTTAAACAACATCAACAACACCTTTAGGAGGTAAACCACCCTCCCAGACCCCTGAAAATTGAAGGCAGACTTAATTTTGACCCTCTTGAGCCTTAGCTGCAAGAATATAAGGGAAAGAGAGTGAATATAGACCCTTAATCGCAGGCTTTCCTTGGAAAGGTAGTAACCAGGGCCCAAAATAGTTAATTATGTGCATACAGCTCTGGGATTTGTACCATATTTTTAGCCCCCAAGCCTAGGTCATTGCCAAAAAAATTCTATAACTTCAGGAGAGGATAAATAACATTAAAAAAAATACATGGAAGCAATCACATCATCAGGAACTCATCTGAACCCACCCAACCATGACAGGAATTTCGTCAAATATGTCACAAACATTGCATCTACAGATGTACATAGCAGCATTAAACATGGGGGTCTAATACTTATCTGAGAATCATTAAGAAGAATTGCTCCCTTACATCATTAGCTTCAATACAATCTATCTGACCACTGATACATTTTTCATTCATTTACAGGAAAACAATAGATAGAGTGATGCAGGGGCATTAGACACTAGCCAGCAATGTAGGAGTTTTGTCCACATGTTGTGGCTAGGAGGGTTCAAAATCCTTGAATTCTAATAGCTAGGTGTCAATACCTCAGCTGACTGTTTTTATTTAGACTAGTCAGATTTTGGTAGAAGTCGAATAGTTGAATTTGATCCATCTGTCAGTTCAGTTATTTGAATAAGTTGTAATTAGACCTTTGATTTCTAGAATGGTCCTCTCAGAGGAACCGAAGAGTCATATATTGATGTATATATGTATATTCCGTGGATGCATTGAGGGGAGAAGAAGGAAGAGAGATTTCTGCAATAAACTCTGTGTGTTAACAATTGTTTCCAGTTAAATGATTTCAAAGCCTATTTGCCATTGGATTGAATCGAACCTTTGTCTGTGAAGAGATTGTTTAATTGTGGAACGATTGAATTCTGTGCATATGTAATTACTGAGTTGAACTGTCGTGTAGATTCCACATTCCCCTGTCTATTGATTCCCTCAATTTGTTTGAACAGACTCTGTTGAATAAATCCCCACTCATAAAAGAAGTCTGCGAAAACCCGTGGTCATTCAACTATGTTTTATGGTAATAGAAATCCCTCTTAATAAAGGAAATTACGTTTGTTCGTTGTTAATTGGAAATTCCCAACCGAACCTGAGTTAACAAGCGGAGAGTGTGCGAAGGATAACGCAACCTCGACGTGAACCCTGGTTAGCCACTGTAGCAAAATCACAAGTGGATTTACAAAGGCGGATTACCCATATCGCATCGCTTTTAGTGAATGAGCGGTATTTCCCTGTTGAGGAGCGATTCCACAGATCTGTCGACACATGGCGAGGTAAACCCACGGAAAACCACCGTTGCTGCACGCCATCGCGTGTTAAAGTTTGTATCAGGACGCCGAGCGATATGCGTACATGTCGTTGATTTGGGAAGGGGCCATCAGACGGTGATCGCTTGCTATAGATGCGCGGAGGATAATGAGGTACGACGCGTACGTTTGATTGACCATCGATATATATGTGGGCCAGAATAATTAAAGTCGTTTGTTTAAAAAGAAGCGTCAGGTATTAATATGAAGTCTTGAAAGGTTAAACATTTGTTATAAGGTTTGGAGATAAGTATATAAGCCGGGAGGTATAATTTGACATTCGAAAGTTGTGGTTATATTTATTTGTCAATTTCTTTGAAATTGATAAATAAATTGAAAAGAAGAGTGAAAGAGCCACGTGGGGTAAGACAAAGGGAAATGCTGACAGAGCCACGTCTTCAGTGACCATCTCTCCTTAGGGGTCCGACTTCAGTCTTTGTTGCATCATTTGTGGTATCAGAGCTGTTGTTTGAAGTTGTTTTTGTTGACATGGCGATCCGAGTTGGTAGAGGTGCTGGCAGAAGGAGACTTGTTGCCAATGCTGAGGTGTTGGGAATGTGGCAGAGGGTCGAGGCCAGAATGGATGCCATGGAGCAAAGACAACCCAGAGATCCTGAAGACATCAGTGAACCTGAAACAGAAGAAGCGAAAGAAAATGTTGAAATCCCTCCTGACATGAGGCTCCTCAGAACTGTTCTGGGGTCTGCAGTTAAGCCCAGAATTGAAGTGTCAAGTTATTTAGGGGGATTTAATCCAGAGGAACTGGTGGACTGGATAAATGAAATGAATAAGTGCGTCGATTATGAAGAAATAAGTGAAGATAAAAAGGTCAAGTTTGCAGTGACAAAGCTGAAAGGACATGCTGCACTTTGGTGGGATGCAGTGCAGGCAGAAAGGAGGAGAGTTGGCAAGTAACCTATCAAGAGTTGGACCAGAATGATGGCTAAATTAAAAGGTAAATTCTTGCCTAGTGATTACCAGCTGAAGTTGTATAGTCAAATGCAGAACCTGAGACAGAGGTTGCTGACATTAAAGGAATACACAGAGGAATTCTATAGAGTGAGCATAAGGGCTGGGCAATTTCAAGACACGCCAGAGAAGACTGCCAGATATGTGAATGGTCTCAAGTTGGAGATCCAAGATGAGATTGGTCTTCTGTCTCCTAAGACAGTGGAAGAGGCCTACCAGATGGCCTTGAAAGCAGAGGAGAAACTCCTGAGGAAACAGTCTGCAAAGAAGAGAGGTACTTTCCGTGGAAAGGGAAGTCAGTGTGGTAGAGGAAAGCCTACTACACCCCAGGATGGAGCTAACAGTAGCTCACCTCAGAATGCATTTACAGAGGATGATGCAAGGGGAAGAAGGGGTTCTTACAGAGGAAAATGAAGAGGAGGCAGAGACAGAGGCAGAGGTAGAGAATTGAGGTGTTATAGATGTCAGCAAGTGGGACATAAGCACTATGAGTGTCCAGAGAATGTGGGTGCTGGTCAAAGGAACGTTGTTGTTTCCCAGGCTGGAGAAGAGGCAGAAATTGAAGAAGAAATTCTTCCAGAGAGGGGAGAGTCCTTGGTGGTAAATAAGGTCCTGTTGAAGCAAGCCAAAGAGGTCACTGAGCCTGCACAAAGGAAGACTTTGTTTAGGAGCATATGCAAAGTCCAAGGGAAATGCTGCCAGCTAGTCATTGATAGTGGAAGCACAATCAATCTGGTTTCCACTGAGGTAATAGAAAAATTGAAGTTGAAGACAAGGGAGCATCCAACTCCCTACAGGGTGTCCTGGCTGCATAAAGGGCACCACCTGTTTGTGAAAGAACAGTGTGATATAGAGCTGCAAATGGGCAAATACAAGGATAAGGTCCTGTGTGATGTAATGCCCATGGATGTGTGTCATATACTGCTGGGTAGACCTTGGCATTTTTACAGAGCAGCAGTGCATGATGGCAAGAAGAACACTTACAAGTTCTTCAAGGATGGGGTACACCATACATTGATACCCATGGAAGAAGGAGAGCCATCCAGTAGAGTGATTGATCCAAAGACCTTGTTGCTAAGCGGGAAGGGACATTTGCAGTAGATAGAAGAAGAAGAGGTAAGTTTTGCTTTAGTTTGCAAGCCTAAGGTATTTCTTACTTCTACAAAGATTTCTGATTTGCCAGTAGAAATCCAAGAGATGTTAGATGAGTATTGTGACATTATTGTGGATGATTTCCCTGATGAGCTGCCACCTGTGAGAAAGATCAGCCATCAGATAGATTTTATCCCTGGTTCAAATCTGCCAAATAAGGCAGCCTATAGAATGACTCCCAAGGAAAATGAGGAAATCAGGAGACAAGTATAGGAGTTGGTGGACAAGGGGCTGATCAGAGAAAGTTTGAGTCCATGTGCAGTGCCAACAGTATTGAGCCCAAAGAAAGATGGAGGTTGGAGAATGTGTACTGATTCCAAAGCAATCAATAAGATCACCATCAGGTACAGATTCCATTTGCCCAGAGTTTAGGAATTAATGGATTGTTTGAGTGGTGCTAAATATTTTTCAAAGATAGATTTAAAAATTGGATACCATCAGATTAGAATAAGAGAGGGTGATGAGTGGAAAACAAATGAAGGACTGTATGAATGGATGGTAATGCCTTTTGGGTTGTCAAATGCACCTAGCACTTTTATGAGACTTATGAATGAAGTATTGAAGGAATTTATTGGTAAATTTGTGATAGTGTATCTGGATGATATATTAGTTTTCAACAGAACTAAGGAAGAACATTTAAGGCATATTAATCATGTCTTGAAGAAGCTGCACCAAGAGAAACTGCTGATAAATTTAAAGAAATGCTCATTCATGAAAGAAGAGTTGGTGTATTTGGGTTTTGTTGTTTCTGCAGAAGGATTGAAGATGGACCCAGAAAAGGTTAAGGCAATTGTGAAGTGGCCTTCACCCAGGAATGTATTTGAGGTAAGAAGTTTCCATGGACTTGCTAGTTTTTACAGAAAGTTTATAAGAAACTTCAGTAAGATCAATGCACCCATAATTAAGACAATAAAGAAGAGAAAACAACCATTTAAGTGGACTGCTGAAGCAGAAAGAAACTTTAAACTTCTGAAGAAAAAGATAACTGAGAAGCCTGTTTTGATTCTGCCTGATTTCACTAAACCATTTCAAGTAAAATGTGATACCAGTGGAGAGGCCATTGGAGCTGTGTTGAGTCAGGATGATAGGCCTGTGGCATATTTCAGTGAGAAGCTGAATGACACCAGAAGGAAGTATTCCTCTTATGAGAAGGAGTTCTATGCAATTGTCCAGGCACTGAAAAAGTGGAGACATTATTTGATGTCCAGGGAATTTGTATTATATTCTGACAATCATGCTTTGCAGTATATTGGACAACAACCCAAGTTGAAACATAAGAATGCTAAATGGGTTTAGTATCTCCAAAGTTTTAATTTTGTTTTGAAACATATAAGTGGCCAAGACAATAAAGTAGCTGATGCTTTGAGTAGGAGGCACATGCTTGTTCAAGAAACTAATTTTGAAGTTTTAGGATTTGATTTTCTCGAAGAATTATATAAAACAGATCTAGATTTTAAAGAAGCATTTGAGGCATGTAGTAACCCTGTTTTAACAGATAGAAGCTAGTGGCTGGATTATTTCCTGCAGGAGGACTTGTTATTCAGAAGAAGCCAACTGTGTGTACCAAGATGTTCCATGAGAGAAAACTTGATCAAAGAGAAGCATAGTGGTGGACTTGTTGGACACTTTGGTACTGATAAGAATTATGAGTAGCTTAGTCATTTCTATTATTGGCCCAAGATGAGAGCAGAAGTGGACAAGTTCGTGAATAATTGCAAAATCTGTTAATATGCTAAAGGAAGGAGCCAGAATGCAGGATTTTACACTCCCTTGCCTATTCCAGACAGGCCTTGGGACATGGTGAGTATGGAATTTGTTCTAGGATTACCCAAGACTCAGAGAGGGAATGATGTAGTCTTTTTTGTAGTGGATATATTCTCCAAAATGGCACATTTTATTCCATGCTATAAAACTAGTGATGCCACCCATGTTGCTAATTTGTTTTCAAAGAAGTTGTTAGATTGCATGGGTTGCCCAAGAGTATTGTTTCAGACAGAGACACCAGATTTGTGGGTCATTTTTGGAGGACAATGTGGAAGAAAATTGGTACCAAACTGAGTTTCAGCTCAGCTTATCATCCCCAGACTGATGGGCAAACTGAGGTAGTGAATAGGAGTCTGGGAAATTTGTTGAGAAGTCTTACAGGAGAGCATCCCAAGCAGTGGGACCATATTTTTCCCCAGGCAGAATATGCATACAATGACTCACCAAACAGGAGCACAGGGCAGAGTCCATTTCATATTGTTTATGGAGTGCACCCCAGAGGAATATCAAAGTTAATAAATCTGGGAAAGGCAGAGCTAAGGAGTGCAGATGGTGAGGAATTTGCTTTAGAGATCCAGGCCATACATGAACAAGTGAAACAACAACTACAAGGCAGCAACATCAGATACAAAAGCAGAGCAGACTTGAGCAGAAAATAAGTTCATTTTGAAGTAGGAGATCTGGTTTTGGCACACTTGAGGAAGGAGAGATTCCCAAAGAAGCAATATAACAAACTGAAGTTCAAAAAGACTGGGCCATGCAAGATACTTAGAAAGTTTTCTACAAATGCTTATGAGATTGAATTACCTCCTGATGTTGGAATATCTCCCATTTTTAATGTTGCAGATTTGTACAAGTATGAAGATGATGGTGCAGAAGAAAGATCAGCAGACAAGGGACAGATTGAGTGGAAAGAGCAGCTACCTCCAACACAGCCATTGCAACCAGAGAAGATATTGAACAAAAGAGTATCCAGGAAGACCAGAGGACAAGAGTACTTCCAGTACTTGATCAAATGGAAGGACAAGCCAGAGGAAGATGCCACTTGGATGACTGAAGGAATGTTGTAGAAGATAGGCAGATCAGTGGACAAGCTCATGAACAGGAGTCCATGAAGAAGATCACCCTCGGGAGTCTGATGCAGGGGCATTAGACACTAGCCAGCAATGTAGGAGTTTTTTCCACATGTTGTGGCTAGGAGGGTTCGAAATCCTTGAATTGTAACAGCTAGGTGTCAATACCTCAGCTGACTGTTTTTATTTAGACTATTTAGAGTTTGGTAGAAGTCTAATAGTTGAATTCGATCCATCTATCAGTTCAGTTATTTGAATAAGTTGTAATTATACCTTTGATTTCAAGAACAGTCCTCTCAGAGGAACTGAAGAGTCATATATTGATGTATATATGTGTATTCCACGGATGCATTGAGGGGAGAAGAAGGAAGAGAGATTTCTGCAATAAACTCTGTGTGTTAACAATTGTTTCCAGTTAAATGATTTCAAAGCCTATTTTCCATTGAATTGACTCAAACCTTTGTCTGTGAAGAGATTGTTTAATTGTGGAACGATTGAATTCTGTTCATATATAATTACTGAGTTGAACTGTCATGTAGATTCCACATTCCCCTGTCTATTGATTCCCTCAATTTGTTTGAACAGACTCTGTTGAATAAATCCCCACTCATAAAAGAAGTCTGCGAAAACCCGTGGTCATTCAACTCTGTTTTATGGTAATAGAAATCCCGCTTAATAAAGAAAATTACGTTTGTTCGTTGTTAATTGGAAATTCCCAACCGAACCTGAGTTAACAAGCGGAGAGTGTGCGAAGGAGAACGCAACCCCGACGTGAACCCTGGTTAGCCACTGTAGCAAAATCACAAGTGGATTTACAAAGGCGGATTACCCATATCGCATCGCTTTTAGTGAATGAGCGGTATTTTCCTGTTGAGGAGCGATTCCACAGATCTGTTGACACGTGGCGAGGTAAACCCACGGAAAACCACCGTTGCTGTGCGCCATCGCGTGTTAAATTTTGTATCAGAACGCCGAGCGATATGCGTACATGCCGTTGATTTGGGAAGGGGCCATCGGACAGTGATCGCTTGCTATAGATGCACGAAGGATAACGAGGTACGGCGCGTACGTTTGATTGACCATCGATATATATGTGGGCTAGAATATATTAAAGTCGTTTGTTTAAAAAGAAGCGTCGGGTATTAATACGAAGTCTTGAAAGGTTAAACATTTGTTATAAGGTTTGGAGATAAGTATATAAGCCGGGAGGTATAATTCGACATTCGAAAGTTGTGGTTATATTTATTTGTCAATTTCTTTGAAATTGATAAATAAATTAAAAAGAAGAGTGAAAGAGCCACGTGGGGTAAGACAAAGGGAAATGCTGACAGAGCCACGTCTTCAGTGACCATCTCTCCTTAGGGGTTCGACTTCAGTCTTTGTTGCGTCATAGAGCCATACATCATCATTGATAAAAATACAAGCTTATAACTAGCATAATAGCAACATAAATAAAATTGATATAACATCAATGAAATCCACATAATAACCAATACATTTTCATACCAAATACCAAAGGAATTTGATTCTCATTAATGATTGTAAAAACCAACAGGAGATGAGACTTCTGCATTCCACCCGACTATAGATTGGCTGAGCCAAATATCACTTCATCCAATCACCCTCGTGCCATATTCCAAGCATGAATGTGGGACTTTATCAAACACATCAATCAACACCAAAATAGGGCTCCAGAGACCAAACCGTCTCAACCCCAAAAACAGTGATTCCACCTCACGGCCGGACATCACTAACCATGACGAACTGGTCTCCACCCAAGCAGCTCCAGGGCTTCAAAACATTTGTTCCAACCAAGGCTCTAGGACTAGTAACTCAACCCTAGTTGTTCCTGGGCTTCAGAACGTTTGTCCAACCAAGGCTACAGGAATAGTAAATCAACCTAACAGTTATCCATTGGGCTTCGAAGCGTTTGTCCAACCAAGGCTCCAGGAAATAATAACTCAAGCCAAAAACTAAAGGAATCATGAGAACCAACCATATAACAATCAATGGAAATAAACCCACAACACCATGGGTATCTAGGAAATGGAAAGGCTAGGAAAATACACATGCAAACACCATGCATGCCAAAACTAGTGAGGAAAAAATCCATGCAACTCGGTACTTGCACTCGGAACTTGTTGTAGATGTTGATCCCAATGTCCTCTTGTTATTTCCTGCTCTTAGAACCCTGTAATTTACAGTATCACAAGGTGACTTTGTACTTTCTCTTTGCAAATTTTCATACTTTACATAGATGTCAATATTCAAAATATTTTACAAATAAAGAATCAAAGGAAACAAAGGCAACATAGAAGCAGTTAAGGCAGAAAAACAACAAGAGCAGAGTCTTGAAAGAGATTGGGTCAAGTCATGCACACATTTGGGTCGAGTCGTGAATGCAGGCACGTCGTGAGTGTGGGAAAAGTAGTGAGTGAGTCAAGTATTCCATGAACAAATAGAAATAAATGAATGGGCACGACCAAAGAAACAAAATCAACAAATCATGTAACAAAGGAGCAGTTAGGACCGTTGGATCTGAGCTTCGATCAACGCTAGAGATTGAATCACATAATCACATTACAAACCATTTTTCATTTTATTTTCCTTTAAAAACATTAAACTTCACCCATTTCTGCCTTTCCGCTTTATATTCTACCTTACCTTTTTCACCGCTATATCATTGTTCTACCTCCACTTTCTTGATTTCCCTAGTAGCGATTAAAGTGGGGCCATTCTCCTTGACACGTCACCCTTCCCCCACGATCCATTGCAAGATCACAACTTTACCTATTCAACCACCATTTCACATCGCAAATATTATAACTTACTGTTTGTAATGCCTGCAATGTATTTTTATTAACCTGCGATGCGGTTGGCCCCACCACAGCCTCTCCGCCCTTGCTTCAAGTCGTTTGAAATACATTGATATATCATGAAACCTCGTAAACTTTTCATTACCGTAGAAAAAATTCGTCGCTTTATAAATTAGTCGACGCAGTGGGCTCCATCTTGCTACATCATCCTCTAATTGGCAGACCTCGCTCTTCGCGTCTTTCTGCTTAATGTTAAGATTTGCGATCTGCGGGCTGCGGTCCGGTCCCACCTCTCCTCCACGTCACTACCTTCTCCCCGCACTTCGCACTTCGCATCTTTTAGAGTTTACCTCTACTGCTTCATGTTAAAGAGTTGAGATTGTAGGCTGTGGTCGCGTCCCACCTTCCCTCCACATCACCTCCCACTTTGCATCGCATCGTTGATTCCTTTTCTTATATCGCAAATTGCGAGAATTGCGAAATGCGATGCTTTCACGGATGCGATGCGGCGCCAAGATAAAATATAAAAATTTTCGGGTCTGGGTAAATGAGTTTTTACGTTGTTTTGTTTAGAAAAAGAGTTAAAACACGACAAAGAAGAATTAAGATAGAAAATAAACACCACGGGTCGAGTCGGGCAATAAAGAGTGTTCAAGCAGAACTGTTATATTATAATTGCAGAAATGGAAAAGGCATCAAGGCACATCACCACATTCATTAATCGATGAAAAGTTGCTAGCCCTACACCAGACTTAATCACCCAATGTTGATATTTTGAAAAGCAGGGCTAGATGTCAGAGCCATCATTCGTTGCCTCTTCGGGATCATCACATGCCATATTCAAGCCTAATTTTTATTTTTGTGTTTTTTGGATTTTAAAGTTATATCTCTTTTTATTGCACTTGGCTTATCAAATTATTCTTATAGATGGTTGATAATAGAGTTATGTATATGTATATTAAGTTGTTCTTTTATCTTATTTTAGAGCATTTTTTATTTAAATTACTGATATATCTTTTTGTTGTTTCAATTGTATCAACTAGTTAAAAGAGTAATGGTTTGTAATTCCCTAGGGGTTAGGTTCCTATAAAACGTTTTGCTACTGATTAGTTATGTGGTATGTGATTCCATTGTAGTTTATTTACTATTAAGTTTGTACAACTATTGTGATGTGATACATAATATGAGCTCTTAGAGGTTATGATTGTGGAAATCTTTCTTACAACCTGTTGGGGTTCCCATGTTTTGGTCAGATTGGCAAGACCAAAAGATGAGACAACATCAGAACCACTTTTGGGCCTTAGGATCTAGCCCTCCTGGACCTGGAGAGGGATCTCTCCAATAAAACAAAGAATGATATATCTTAGATGCTCGATTTGAGATATTAGGCTAGGTATGAAGCACAAAGGGGGGTTTTAAATGATTTGGTTGGTTGGTTGCTGGGTTGGTCATGAGATCATAGACTGAGGAAGTAATGGGAGAAAATGAACATAGCAACAGGATGCTTCAGCAAAAGGATAGGTCAAGAGAGTGCCATCCATTGGGCTATGGAGTCATGAAAGGGAATTACATGCAACAACTAACCGAGGCTTTCAGAGGGCAAGTCATCTAATACTAAAGGATCCTTTAGATTAGATGGTGGGATGGAACATTAAGGAAAGAAGGTGAAAGAAGGGAAGACAACCAATTTTCTGTCTATAGATCAGGTCAGAGGTCATCTAACTCCAGACTTGCTTGGACATACTCAAAGGCAGCTCTCAAGGAGAGACAAAGGGAAAAACATAGATAGGTTTAACAAAGGGATCTTAGAAAGGCCAGCTGGTTGCACAAGGATCCTAGTGGACAGGGCTAACTCTAATCCCCAGTGTTCCCAAATCTTCCATCTTAAACCCAAGAAGAACATCTAAGAACTGACCCATCTAATTCATACATCAGAGAGTAGGCAATATCATCCACTACGCTGGTTAAATCAACTGAAATCAACTCTTAGATCACACAATCATAGAAAACATTGAAGGTTGGGAGAGAAGAAACATAGGGTACCTAACAAGGGTATATCCTATGCCAAATTTCTGATGCGAGCCAGCAGAAAGTGAAACATTATGAAATGTAGTAAACAGAGTAAGAAAAACATCACCAATAGTAATGGACCGGGATCCTGTGAAATGTGCTTGATTAAGGATGCAAAACCAGTCATGTACATCAGAGCTCGATGGCTAATACAGTCCAGACTTCTCCTCCCAACCTACTACACAACAACTACTCTGCTACTCCCTCCCAAGACATGTTCTAACAATCTACATGGATTTCCATAACTGCAACAGTAGCAACTGGACAACAACCATTACAATTCATTCTTGCTAAGTTTTATAGTAGAAGAGAAGCAGAGGAGGTAGGTAAGGAACTAAATGCAATATTAACACTCAGGAGATGAAGAGGGCTGAAGCCCATTTTGTTTTAACTCTGAGCATTAATCTCTGGCACTTTGGAGGAAAAAATGGTCTTCGTCAGGCTTCATTTACTCCATTTAGGTCTTTGATGCATTTTTGTTTTGTTGTACTCTGTGGTACTCTTGGTGAATAAACAAAATGGTAAACAAATGGCAGAATGGTCTGCCATACTGGTGAAACAAATGCTTTGACTGCTCGGGACTGTACTCAGGGCGGAAAATCTCCTTTGGAACACGGCATGGAATAGGCACAGAATGGGCAACCCGTCCTTCCATGGAGAAAAACCTTCTGCTGATGCGGAAAACCTGTCATATATTAATTTCTACACCTCTTTCAATGAAAACCTTGCCGTTGTATCCATATTGTGTATTTATGGCGGCGTTTTCACCTCTGTACCCTGTGGAACATGCAATCTGGGCCAAGAAAAACAATGCAATGGGAGGGTGGTTGACATGGTAGCGCGACGACGACAGAATGGTGGCCTTTCACTAAATAATGGTGACAAAATGAAATGAGATGGCGAATATTTATGAATAATAGGGTTTGATGGTTGAATGCAGCGCAGACCGTTAGATCGTGGTCTGGGAGCGAAGATCAACGGCGGAGATCGAGCAGTGGAGAGATATATATAAAAAAATAAAATATATGTGAAATGTGAGTCCTCAATGCAACTATGAAAATACAAATAAATGGGCGAAATTGTTAGGAAAATGCGCAGAAAAGATGGTACAGGGTGGGACCCAACGGAGGTGGAGGGCGATTAGATCTGGACCGTCAGATCGCTAGATCCAATGAACGGCCAGGATTAACTCGGAACATCGCAATCGGAGGAGGCGAGGGGAACACACACTTATAATTTCCGATTGCACTCAAGGAAGGGGAAGCGATGGCCATTGGATTCATCGGGAGAAACGGACGGCAAAGATCTGATCAGAACAATCGCGATTGGGGGAACAAATAAATGCCTCATTTCAACATTGCGATTGCGATTAGGCAGGAGGATCGATGACCGTAGGATCGGCGGGGAGGATGGACGACCGGGATGCAATCAGGAGATGGCGGGATCGAGGATCGGAAGACAGGGCTTGCAATTGATCGGGGGGACAACGATCGGGGGAAAGTCACGATCAATCGCATCGCAAGTATTTGCAATGGACCAATCAGAGCACATAATCCTTTCCATTGCGATCGGGCGGGGGGTGCGATTAGCAATCGTCCGTCGGATCTGCGTGACAGATCAACGGTATAAAACACGTCGCGGGCCTTATTAACGTAACCCGATCGCATCGGGATTTTTCATTGTAACAAAGGAAATGCGCCCGTTTGCATGTTGCGATTGCGACTAGCGCCTAAGGCACAAAATCCCTTGGTCTTCGGTAAGGGTTACGTGGGGAAGTGGTTGGGGCTAGCGGAAAAGAGGCTAGGCCCTATTATAAAGTGGAAAATTGGGTTTTTGGCCCATTTTAATGCATTTTGAGGTTGGGAAAGGGTAACGATAGGGGGAAAAAAAAGGGAATCAGGCCAACAAGGGGAACTTGAAGGATTTAAAGGGAATTTTGGGAAGATTTAGAGGGTTAATGAGGGAAATGGAGGGGAGTAAAGGGGATAGAGCAGAGGCTTAGGAGAGATGAAATAAGAGGGAAAAGGAGGCCTTTGGGCACTTCTTCACAAACAGAGAGGCTTTAGAATGGAATTCAACAGAGGGAATTTTATCAAAGGACAAAAGGCACTAGGAGACTTCAAGGATGATGTGTTTTAAGAGGAAATTCATTCCTTGAAGGCTCAAAAAAAATTTAGCCTCCTGTTTTCTTGTCAAAAATTTATAGGGGGGCTAACAGTGGCTCCACATGGGGATGGCTTCTTCTTGAAGGAGTCAAGAATTCAGAAAATAAATCTTTGGTGTAGGCCAGATGCCTGGTACTTGACTCATTCATTTCTTTCTTTGATCAGCTGCCACAAATCATGGAGGCACCATATCAGCGGTACAATTTCTCCCAAACAACTACCTACCCACACTATAGTCCTAACATTTTTCTTCTGGGTGCACTTGGACTTGTAGACCCTTTACATCATCAATTTTTACAGACAGGAAAATAAACCTATTCTACTTCTACCCTTATTACTCCATGAGACCAGATTAGACTGTTGGTCTCACATGCTTCTCTACCTAAACTAACATCTGCTAGGATTAAACTATCTAGCAGACTTCTTCTCTACATTCTAAGACAGAAATTGAAAAAACAGCCAAGCCAGGATTAGACTGTCTGGCTTGCTGGACTTTGCAGAAATTAAAAAACAACTAACTACATGCTCATATGATGAGTTTTATTTCAGACTTCCTACCTACCCTATTCTAACTAGAAATCTCTGATGTTCTAGGTGATACAATAATGCCAAGGCAGCCAGTCAAGCAGTAACAAAAAAGGATATGAGCACTGACTGCCTGTCAGAGATAACCACAGGGTGCTCTGCATGTGGTTCTTCAAAACTGAGGTCACCATCAGTAGTGACCACTTCTAATATGTATGGCTCTTGCATAAGATTAATGCTTGAGGAACTGAGCTAATCAGGGCCTCCATATATTTTTCCATAGGATCAACAAAAGCATGATGTAAAATTTTTTCCTCAAAACCTCCCATGACTGGTAGGTTGTCTGCATCCTGGGCAGTTTCAATCACTGCATCTGTACTGAGGCCTTTGTAATCACACTCCTCCCTTTCCTGGTTGGGAGTATTTGGAATATGGGCATCAACCATGAATGCCTCTTCTTCCTCTGACCCTGGCCGGTTCTGCTGCAACGGATTGAACTTTGTAAAAAAATCAATATATTCTTGAGCGGGGGCTTCTTCGATTACCTCAATCCCTTTGGGAGAAGGTTCTGGATATTCATTCCGCTCAAGATTTTCTTCATCTCTTTCCTCCTTGTCCTCTGCGCTAGAAAGCAGCTGGCTTATGTCTTTTTGACAAGTATAACTGATCCTTGGATATAAAGCAGAGAGAATATTCACTGAATCTTCGTCTGCTATCATGCTTTCAATTCTTTCTCCATCAGTATCATAGATAGCCTGCATTGGCTCATCATTCTCCTGAAGTTGATGGCCGTAATCTTCCTCCCATGAATCTGTTGATGATGGCCCTGCAAGCTCAGTTTCTCCTTGGAAAAAATTATCATCAGACAAATCAACATCAGAGAAATCATAATCAAAAGCATTGTTACCCATCGAGTCTTTAGGACTCTCAGCGAGTTTTTCTTCAAAACAGTCTGCAAGTTCATTTTCTGATTCAAGCTCTGGTTCATCATAGATGCTTTGAATGTGGCCTTTGTCTTGCAGTGTTCTGGTTTGTCTTTCTTGAGGACAAGGAGCAGGTATTTTCCAATCATCATTTATGGTTTAGGCCTCATATTTTTCCTCTTCTATGTTCAGCAGGGCGTTGGCAACCTCTATCAATCTTTCCAGCTTGTTCTCTAAAGAGATCTGCGCTATTTTCTCTGCCTGGTCTTTCCTTGCTGCCTTTAATATTTCTTCCCTGCACTCTATGTTGTATTCGACAGTAATTGCTATATTCTGCATTTCCTCCAGGCTCGAAGGTTCCCTTTCTCTTATATGAAATTCCACCTCGGGGTCAAAAGAACTCGGATAATCCACTAGGGCCCATCCTAGAGGTGGTTTTATATCAGAAGGTATAGCATCATATACCTTATTGAACCTGGCTGAAAATTCTTGTACTGTCTCTCCTGGCTACCTTCTCAATTTCTGGGATTCTTCTAGTATGAGGAGAACATTCTTAGGGGCTCCCCATCTATCCAGGAAAACTTGAGAAAATTGATGAAAGCTGAAAATGCTTGCCTCTGGAAGGCCTTTGAGCCAACTCTTAACATTTCCTTGTAATGACAAGGCAAACATTCTAATGCACACATCATCTTCTTCTATTTCATACAACTCAAGTAAATCCTCAAGGTTTTGAACATGTTCTTCAGCAGTGGACCCTTTATTTTTCCCATCAAAATGAGGCAGCTGGTTTATAAGTTCTGAAGGAAGGGGTTGGAAGATAAGAGGTAAAACCAGAGGCTTATATATTTCTATGACCTTTGCAGGTGTAGGTGGTGTAACGATGGACTCATGGCTGCTTGAAGCTTCTTTAAGGGTGGGAGATACAACATGAGCTTCTTGTTCCACCAGGTTCTTCACAGGAGTACAGGTTTGCTTGTGGTCTGAAGACTGAGGCTTGAGATCTTCCCCATACTCATTGTGGGTCTCATCTTTGTACAATTGATTAAGCTTAAAGTAGGACAAAACATAGTGGTAGACAAAGAAAATGAATTCTTTAAACCAAATCCAACCAGTATGCTCTACCCTTCTATGAGGTCTGGCCATATTTTAGGTTCTTCCTCCAGTGGAGTCTTTGAGGATTATGGAGTGTGGAGTCGCCAGGTGGATGTATATGAACATTTGAAGTAGGATGTTGTCCACCATCAGCAATGTGAATGCCAATCTAACCAGAGATCTTGGGTCTATGAGTGCCAAGGAATGTTTAAGGTGAAATGCACTCAATTCCCCAGCGGAGTCGCCATTATGTTGGGGTTCCGATGTTTTAGCCAGATTGGCAAGACCAAAAGATGAGACAACATCAGAACCAATTTTGGGCCCTAGGATCTAGCCCTCCTGGACCCGGAGAGGGATCTCTCCAATAAAACAAAGAATTATATATCTTAGATGCTCGATTTGAGATATTAGGCTAGGTATGAAGCACAAAGGGGGGGTTTTAAATGATTTGGTTGGTTGGTTGATGGGTTGGTCATGAGATCATAGATAGAGGAAGTAATGGGAGAAAATGAACATAGCAGCAGGATGCTTTAGCAAAAGGATAGGTCAAGAGAGTGCCATCCATTGGGCTATGGAGTCATGAAAGGGAATTACATGCAACAACTAACCAAGGCTTTCAGAGGGCAAGTCATCTAATACTAAAGGATCCTTTAGATTAGATGGTGGGATGGAACATTAAGGAAAGAAGGTGAAAGAAGGGAAGACAACCAATTTTTTGTCTATAGATAAGGTCAGAGGTCATTTAACTCCAGACCTGCTTGGACATACTCAAAGGCAGCTCTCAAGGAGAGACAAAGGGAGAAATAGAGATAGGTTTAACAAAGGGATCTTAGAAAGGCCAACTGGTTGAACAAGGATCCTAGTGGATAGGGCTAACTATAATCCCCAGTGTTCCCAAATATTCCAGCTTAAACCCAACAAGAAAATCTAAGAACTGACCCATCTAATTCATACATCAGAGAGTAGGCAATATCATCCACTACGCTGGTTAAATCAACTGAAATCAACTCTTAGATCACACAATCATCAGAAAACATTAAAGGCTGGGAGAGCAAAACATAGGGTACCTAAAAAGGGTATATCCTATGCCAGATTTCTGATGTGAGCCAGCAGAAAGTGAAACATTATGAAATGTAGTAAACAGAGTAAGAAAAACATCACCAATAGTAATAGACCAGGATCCCGTGAAATGTGCTTGATTAATGATGCAAAACCAGTCATGTACATCAGAGCTCGATGGCTAATACAGTCCAGACTTCTCCTCCCAGCCTACTACACAACAACTACTCTGCTACTCCCTCCCAAGACATGTTCTAACAATCCACATGGATTTCCATAACTGCAACAACAACAACTAGACAACAACCATTACAATTAGTTCTTGCTGTGTTTTATAGTAAAAGAGAAGCAGAGGAGGTAGGTAAGGAACTAAATGCAATATTAACACTCAGGAGATGAAGAGGGCCGAAGCCCATTCTGTTTTAACTCTGAGCATTAATCTCTGGCACTTTGGAGGAAAAAATGGTCTTTGTCAGGCTTCATTTACTCCATTTAGGTCTTTGATGCATTTCTGTTTTGTTGTACTCTGTGTTACTCTTGGTGAATAAAAAAAATGGTAAACAAATGGCGGAATGGTCTGCCATACTGGTGAAACAAATGCTTTGATTGCTCGGGACTATACTCAGGGTGGAAAATCTCCTCTGGAACACGGCATGGAATAGGCACAGAATGGGAAACCCGTCCTTCCATGGAGAAAAACCTTCTGCTGATGCGGAAAACCTGTCATATATTAATTTCTGTACCTCTGTCAGTGAAAACCTTGCCGTTGTATCCATACTGTGTATTTATGGCGGCGTTTTCACCTCTGTACCCTGCAGAACACGCAATATGGGCCAAGAAAAACAATGCAATGGGAGTGTGGTTGAAATGGTAGCGTGGCGGTGACAGAATGGTGGCCTTTCACTGAATAATGTTGAAAAAATGAAATGAGATGGCGAATATTTATGAATAATAGGGTTTGATGGTTGAATGCAGCGCAGACCGATAGATCGTGGTTTGGGAGCGAAGATCAACAGCGGAGATCGAGCAGCGGAGAGATATATAAAAACAAATGAAATATATGTGAAATGTGAGTCAATGCAAATATGAAAATACAAAGAAATGGGCGAAATTGTTAGGAAAATGTGCGGAAAAGATGGTACATGGTGGGACCCGACGGAGGTGGAGGGCGATTATATCTGGACCGTCAGATCGCTAGATCCAATGAACGGCCAGGATTAATTCGGAACATCGCAATTGGAGGAGGCGAGGGGAACACACACTTATAATTTCCGATTGCGATCAAGGAAGGGGAAGCCATGGCCATTGGATTCAAAGGGAGAAACGGACGACGGAGATCTGATTGGAACAATCACGATTGGGGGAACAAATAAATGCCTCATTTCAACATTGCGATTGCGATTAGGCGGGAGGAGAGATGACTGTCGGATTGGCGGGGAGGATGGACGGTCAGGATGCAATCGAGAGATGGCGGGATCGGGGATCGGAAGACAGGGCTTGCGATTGATCGGGGGGGACAACGATCGGGGGAAAGTCGCGATCAATCGCATCGCAAGTATTTGCAATGGACCGATCGGAGCACATAATCTTTGCGATTGCGATCGGGCGGGGGGTGCGATTAGTGATTGTTCGTCGGATCTGCGTGACAGATGAATGGTATAAAACATGTCACGGGCCTTATTAACGTAACCCGATCACATTGGGATTTTTCATTGTAACAAAGGAAATGCGCCCGTTTGCATGTTGCGATTGCGACTAGCGCCTAAGGCACTAAGCCCTTGGTCTTGGGTAAGGGTTACGTGGGGAAGTGGTTGGGGCTAGCGGAAAAGGGGCTAGGCCCTATTATAAAGTGGAAAAGTGGGTTTTTGGCCCATTTTAATGCATTTTGAGGTTGGGAAAGGGTAACGGTAGGGAGAAAAAAAAAGGGAATCAGGCCAACAAGGGGAACTTGAAGGATTTAAAGGGAATTTTGGGAAGATTTAGAGGGTTAATGAGGGAAATGGAGGGGAGTAAAGGGGATAGAGCAGAGGCTTAGGAGAGATGAAATAAGAGGGAAAAGGAGGCCTTTGGGCATTTCTTCACAAACAGAGAGGCTTTATAATGGAATTCAGTAGAGGGAATTTTATCAAAGGAAAAAAGGCGCCAGGAGACTTCAAGGATGATGTGTTTTCAGAGGAAATGCATTCCTTGAAGGCTCAAAAACAATTTAGCCCCCTGTTTGCTTGTCAAAAATTTATAGGGGGGCTAACACAACCAATGTGAATGCGAGTTATCTATGTAGGTATTTATATTCACTTTTTAATGTGGGAGTTACATAAATTATATGCATAAATGTTTAATATTTTTTATGGGTGTCATAGAAGTAGCTTTATTTTCATAATGTTGAAGCTGCACTTTTGCCTTATTTTTTTATTATATATATATATATATATATATATATATATATATATATATATATATATATATATATATATATATATATATATATATATTTCCGGGTCTAGAAAAGGTATCTAGAGTGTTTTTCCTTAACCTATCAAAGGAAATATTGAGAGTTACATTTTAGTCAAGTTCATAAATAATTTCCCCACTATAGATGAAGAGTGACAGTAGATTAGGGTTAGCACTAGTTAGAGATCAAAATCAAAAGCAGTTTAACCCACTGAAATTTCTATTTATTATCTTGTAGGACATTTCTATTTCTTCACCAATTCTAAGAGCACAATCAAGAAGTTAGATTTTTAGATATTTTCTTAATTCACAAGAGTTAATGGCTGTATGAAAGTTTTAGGGTCTTCTAGAAAGATGTAACCCAAAAGAAATTTATCCCACTAACAGTGTGATGTATTCTATTTTATCTTGTGAGATGATTTTTTTTATATGTTCTATTCCTTTTCATCAATTCTAAGAGTGCAAGTACTTAGAATTTTGGATTTTTTCTTTTCTTTTCAAGGGATAATGGTTGTATGGAGGTTTTATGGTCTTCTAGAATTTTAATTTCTCAAGGATAGTATATAACTTCTTTGCTAGGCTAACAAGAATTATCAAATATTACTTGTTTAACTAGAGCTAGCTCAATGCCAATTAGAAAATCAAATTTAAGGGTAAAGGAAGGTTATTCGATGAAAAAAATTGCAAATTTTTAGGACGTGAAATATAGGAATCACAGGGGAGTGATGTTCTAACCTATTATACTGAAGCAAGTTATTGTTACAGGTACAATGAAACTAAGAATATTGAAATCCATTTTATTGATTCCACCAAATAATTTTGAGAAATAGATGCATTATTCATCCACAATTGGGTGGCATACAAGGTAGATCATCTTTTTAATTTGATCAATGGAACCTAGTGAACATATAGCTCTTTGAGTTTTATTTTTTTGAGCCTCATGAACATATATGTATCTGAAGCTACTGTTACTAATTATATAGATAAAGATATTTCTATTAATGTGCATGAACAACTAAAAAATAGGTCAATGGGTATAAAAAGTACAATCTAGCAGCGACACACCAAAGGAATTCCAAAGCATTTCCTAAAAGATTAAAGGTAAAGCATAAAATGAGGGAAGCTAAAGAAGCTAGGCCATTTTATAGGAACAATAAAAAAGATCTAACGTTGAGATATAACATGATAAAGGCTACACACCAACTAAAATAGATGCATAATAGGCAGGGGAGGAGGAAGCCCCTACATTGATATCAATTTATCAAAGATTGAGGGTGTAGGTTGGAGTAGAGGAGGAAGAGAGAATGCCCTTGTCGAACTATTGAAAATTGTATAGAAGTATTAGTCA
The DNA here is from genome assembly GCA_034641835.2 of Pinus albicaulis. Classification (NCBI taxonomy): domain Eukaryota; kingdom Viridiplantae; phylum Streptophyta; class Pinopsida; order Pinales; family Pinaceae; genus Pinus; species Pinus albicaulis. The sequence continues at coordinate 1,440,130,720 of CM076581.1, forward strand.
ATACATTTCCCAACTATGTCTTCAAGGAGAGAATCGATTTGAGAAGTCCAAGTTGTGAAACCCTAAGAGGAAGTTGGGAGTGATATTTCAAGACTCTCTTAACACATGATGAACTTGTAACAAATTGGTGTCCTGGACGGGGAGTTTGAGCAACTAGCCTATGTTGGAAGATGAGGTAAGATTTGTGTTGAGATCATGAATTGGAACTCCTCAAAATCCTCATGTGTTTACATAAATACAATCCTATAAATGAGTGCAAGAACAATATACATGTGGATGATAAAGGTAGTGGAGGAGGAAATTATGGGCCACTTAATACAACAATTTTAGCTCAATAACTTGGCATTGCCTAAATGGATATAATATGTTTTTTCTATAATATATTATGCATTATGATGATGAGCTTAGGCTGTGAGTTATGAAAGCATACATTTCAAATAATATGTATTCAGTTGTGAATTAATAGAACTACATGCCAATGTATATGGGATATTAAACGAATAAATTCGACTTGTAGGTAGAAATTTTCTCTTAAATTGGATAAGATTAGTTGGAAATAATTTTTTCTTCTAATTGATGAGAACTTTGAATATGAACCGTTTCTCCTAGAGTAGAACTTTCCCTCATTAGAGTAGCCAAAATATTTGAGCTTATACACATGATGCCACATTTTCTATTATATTCCCTAATAGGTAGAAAATAATAAGATAAATAATCTATGTGAATGAGGTGTTGTATATTTTTTACTTAAAATGGCACACCCTTGCATAGACTAAGGAAAAATGAGTTATGAGTAATTTATTGTTATGTTATACTTTTTATGTTTTGAATTGATTTGGAGACTTCAAAAATTTCTAAGTCATATTTTTTAATAGCTAAGATTACAATTTTTATGATGAGAATATATATTTTGAATTCCAATTAAAATATTATTTTAAAAAGCATCATAAAATTTGATAAAATACACTAGGAAAAAGTAACTTCAATCAATACTTCCACGTCATGTGAATATTGTTACTCAATATTGCATGAATAATAATAACTAACATATCTTAAATGGGGGAAGATAATGCAACACAAATAGTAGGTAAATATGTAAAAGATAGACATGTACACTTAAACATATAGTTACCTTTATATATGAATGAAGATTAAATACTATATATCAAAATTATATAATGTGGAAATTCTACAAATATTTAAATAAATTTATATATACAAACCATTCATGTTTATTTCCAATATAAGAAAAGTGATTGTAAATATCTTTTCTATCCACCTCATATAAATATCATTATATGGATTGTTATGTAAATTGATGTAAAATGTAAATGATTACTAGATTGAGGAGAGGACACAGTTTCATAGTTTGAGGAGGAGATGCTTTTAAACCCAAGCCATTTTTTTTATTTTGTCAAAGATCTCCCTAATGAAGTTATGGCCCAATAGTCCAAGAATTGAAGGAGAGGATGGGTAGTCTATAGTAGACGAAAAAATATCCTATAGTCCTTATCCCTTGGGAATTTGGTGTGCAAGTAAACACACAAGGGAGGCATACAAGAAGAGGAAGGTAGAGGCGTGGTGTGGCAAGAAGAGGCACATATACAAGTTGTGGAGGTGTATGTTAGGGATGTGCATACTAGAATGAGTAGAGAGTTGCAAAAGGAAGATGCTAGAGGGATAAACGTTGGTACAAAAATGGGAGCACACTAAGGAGCATGAGGTGCAGGAAATAAAAGAGAAGGAAAGGTGGAGGCACCATGTTATATGGAGGCTTGCAGTATTAAGCATGTGGAAACACTGTGTACATTGGATTGATACTTATCAGAGTGGATACTTTGTGTGTGTTTGAATATTTGTGATATTTGGTTACCAATTTTGCATTGGGTTTATATATAGCCCCTCCACTCCTGTCACCCCTTAATCTTGAATAACTTTTATTAATACTTAGAGTTATTATAAAGGTGTGGACCCTCCCTACAATAGTACTAGAAAGGATTATCATGTTTAAATTTGATATTGTTCATTATAAAAGGTACACGCACACATATTGTATGTTGGTAAGGTTTTTTATATTAATTAAAGAAATCAAAAGCAGGACATAGATTGTGTTGTTGGTTTATTATTAGGGAGACCATACTAGTAACTGAAGAAAAAAAAATGAATATATTTTTCCAAAGTGTTTGAGAGGAATTATTAGTCCATAAGTCATAACAAAGAATATCAAAACTATGATAGCAATGCCTTAAGAGGCTATCAATGGAGATGTAATAGGAAGTGCTTCTAAATCTGAGAAATCAAGACAAAAAATTGAGAGAACAAAGCATGAAGTAACTTAAATAGGAGGGGAGTTGTCATTAGTGTGAGAAACCTAAACATAAGTTCCCTTGGATTTTGAAAGCTTGGAATCTACTATCTTCTTACCCATGATTGAAACTATTCGGTCAACATATTTAGTTTGGAATTGTAAAACACCCAATTGGAGTAGGATGGCTTGATATCCCTCACTTTGTTCCACTAGAATCTTGCTCACAATGGTTTTTATTTCCCAGTGTAAGTCTATTTATTTGAATAACTTCGTGTCTCTAATCTTGAAGGTTCCTATGTTTAGAACTAGCATAGATCCATCTTAAGTACGTATCTAACATGTGCCGAGAGGGATCAAATTTCTTCACGTGCAAACTTCTTTATAGTGTAAAACACAATGCGTTATTTTTCATTGTTTAAATTGTATTTTTGAATGATAGAGTATATATATAGGACCAAATAAACGTTTTAACCATAAAAACTTATTTTTTTCATGATATATACATAATTTTTTTTAAATGATATATAATGTATACACAATTGACATTAAAATATTTTACATAACATGTACATCAAGACATATTATGACATAAATTAAAATGAATTTTTATTATTAACATATTTTTAAGTATATGTAAGTGTTAACTTGTATTATAAATTTTTATCAATAACCAAATTATAAGATTTAAACATATTACTCACACATTTTTTTTACTTCTAATTAGTTTACAACATATTCATTTTTTTTATTATAACCAACAATATTTTTCTTTATATTTAGAACATAACTTTTAACTTGTATTTTAATTTTAAAGGGGAACAGATGAACGAACAAACTTACACATTGTAACACCCCCTTCCCACATCTACCCAATTAACCAGCCAATGGGGGTAAGCATGTGACGAGAGGCTACTAATATGAGATTCAACCTCCTAGATGACCTTAAGGAAGTGGAACTGATGGAAACACGACAAACACACCTTAAACAACATTAGCAACATCTCCAGGAGGTAAACCATTCTCCTAGACCCCTGAAACTTGAAGGGGGACTGAATTTTAACCCTCTTGAGCCTTAGCCGCAGGAATATGAGGGAAAGGGAGTGGCTATAGACCCTTAGCCACAGGCTTGCCTTGGAAAGGTAGTAGCCAAGGCTCAAAACAATTAATTCTATGCATGTAGCTCCGAGATTTGTGCCACATTTTTAGCCCCTGAGCTGAGGTCATTTCCAAAAAATTCCTATAAATTCAGGAGAGGATAAATAACATTAAAAAAAATACATGCAAGAAATCACATCATCAGGAACTCATCCGACCCCAGCTAACCATGATAGGGATTTCGTCAAACATGTCACAATCATTGCATATATAGATGTAAATAACAACATTAAACATGGGGGTCTAATACTTATCTGAGAATCAATAAGAAGCATTTCTCCCTTACATCATTATCTGTAATACAATCTATTTTACCATTGATACATTTTACATTCATCTACAAGCAAAAACATAGATAGATCCATGCATTATCATTGATAAAATGCAAGCTTATAACCAGCATAATAGCAACATAAATACCATGGATATAACATCAAGGAAATCCAGATAATAACCAATACATTTGCATACCAAATACCAAAGGAATGTGATTCTCGTTAATGTGTGTAAAAACCACCCAGACATGAGACTTCCATGTTCCACCCAACCATAGATAGGCCGAGTGAAATCTCACTTCATCCAATCACCCTTGCCATATTCCAAGCATGAATGTGGGACTATATCAAACACATAAATCAACACCAAAACAGGGCTCCAAAGACCAAACTATCTCAACCCCAAAACCAGTAATTCCACCTCACGGTCGGACATCACTAACCATGAAAGATTGGTCTTCACCCAAGCTGCTCCAGGGATCTAGAGCATTTGTTACAACCAAGGCTCTCGAACTAGTAACTTAACCCCAGCCATTCCTAGGCTTTAGAGCGTTTATCTAACCAAGTGTTAAGTCCCTATACCAAATATTGTGATAACAATAAGGGGGGCTACACTATTAATATAGGGACTTAACACCAAGGATCCAGGAATAGTAACTCAACCCAATAGTTGTCCACTGGGCTCCAGAGCATTTGTCGAACTAAGACACTAGGAAATAATAACTCAACCCAACAACTAAAGGAATCATGAGAACCAACCATAAAAAATTGATGGAAATAAACCCACAACACCGTGGCTATCTAGGAAATGGCAAGGCTAGGCAAATCCACATGCACACACCATGCATGCCAAAACTAGTGAGGAAAAAATCCATGCAACTTGGTACCTGATCTTATAACTTGCTGTAGATGTTGATCCCGATGTAATCTTGTGATTTCCTGCTCTGCCTTTGCCTTTTTTCTCCAAATCACTAAGTATCCATACTCTCCAAGAGTGCTCCAAGAAAACTCTAAGTATCCAAGAGTATGAGAGAGAGGGAGAATAGTGAGAGCTCCACCATAGAACTGACAAAATCTTACCAACAAATCCTCATAAGCCTTTTTATTAATGAGGCCTCTATTTTCTTAATTTTCCATTATTTTACTTCATTTTCCTCCTCACATGCAACCTATGACCTTTTACCTTCCTTTTCTCCTATTTTCCATTATTTTCATAAATAAATGCCAATTAATGCCTTACACCTTTCCTTTGCCTTTGCTTATTTCCTTTAGCCATAATAACCGAAATGAACACCCGCTACGATGTTTTCCCCACCATTCAGCTTGGAATATGTGCAAATCAACCGTGGTCTTAGATATATTTTACATGTATTTTTACCAGGGCTATTACAGAACCCTCCCCCTTGGGGGAACACCGTCCTTGGTATTCAATGACACCTACAAACCAAAAAACCGCTAAAAACAAAACATGCTTCCTATGGAGCTTTATACCATGGCTCGTTGCAGTAGTTACAATGAATAACCTTCTCAAAAGAAAAAAACCATCATGACTATCATACAACGTACTGGAGCTTATAACATAGCTTACAATAACAACCACATATACTTAAGAATATTTTATTCAACGAGAAATTAACCATAATGTATGTGGAGCTTTATAAAACAACTCGATACAGTATTTACAATAATATACACATACACACATATACACATTTTCTCAGCCAGAAAATAAAAGGATACAATGCCCGTATCAAAAGCAAGGTAATCCAGAGGCTCATACCTCCACCCTCAAAGTAGTGCTAGGATTCAACTCCTTTCTAGGAAATCCAGAATCCACTTTCAAAGTCAAAGCTGCATCCATTGTCCAACACTACAATCCTACGTCACTTTTCCTCTTAGTGAAAAATTACTGACTCATTGTTCCAGGGCACAATCCCAATGCACATTTGATTCCATTTGGAAATGCTAATGAAAAAAATAAATCCATGTAATCCTTCCCTTCTGTGCTACATAGTCCCTCGGGCAATCCAGTCACCCCCTTCTGTGTAGTCACACACCTTCCAAGTTCCATTGGCACCGCCAACCTGGTAGTCCATCCCTTGGCAACGCTTCCTCGAATCTGTAGGTCAAAAAAATAGGGAATATACCTACCTCAAAAACATCATACCATGCTCATGGAAATCAATGGAAATTATTGGGTACCAATGTCCCACAATGGCCCTACTCCTAAAATTCTTTACCAAAATATTGCTGCATGTTCACATTCCTTTTTTTGTTAGTGCTAATTCTTGCAGTCAGTTTCAACCTTCCCAAACTGGGCATTACATGCTTTCCTGTACCAAGCACATAATTTCCATTTGAATAAAAAAAAATTGAAATAAACTCAAATCATGCCTCATTGGTAGCTTCTGAACAAGTTACACTTGCAATTCCATTCACTTCCTGTCACAACAAGTCAAACCAGTTGTTTGATCAAATCATCATGTATAAACATAACGCATTCAGTTAGCTCAAAACACAACCATCATAAATTAAAATATTGAATCGCATGAAATACTCATAAACCATAGTCATAAATCACATGTAATCATCATAAGTTAGAATGACAGATCACAAGCATAAGAAGACTAAAATAAAAATGATACTTATCTTTCATTGGTCTGTAATTCTGCCTTTGCTCTTTCAGTACACACACCGGATTGGTTGCCACACCCGGCAAGCACCTAGTGCCCTTGCTTCTCTTTATTCATATACACATACACATAGTGTACATCACAACACATACAACCACACAAGGCGTACAATACCACACAATGCATACACCCACATTTGGCACACAACATAACACAGACACCTACAATCGGTGTACAACACAACACATTCACCTACACCTACACCAACGTACAATGTATGCATCTACACCTAGTGTACGATACAACACAATACATATGCCTACACTGACATACAACACATACACCTACACCCAGTGTACAGTACATCTCAACACATATACATATATCAAGTACAACACAATGAATACATATTTCACGATACTACGACTACACCAAGCACATACATGGTACCTCATGGATGCAACACAACATGTACAACATGCACACAATACCACATGTATACCAATACCATATGCACAACATTTACACAGTGCCACTTGTACACAACACCATCTACACAATGGTTACACAACGCCAAATGTACACCGCACCACCTATATAATGAATACACAATACCACATGTACACAACGCCACATGCACGACATGTACAAAACACCACCTGCGTACAACACCATATGTACAACATGTACACAACACCACATGCACACAAAACCATATGTACATAGCACCATATGTACAACACACACACAACACCATATGTACATAGCACCACATATACAACATGTACATAGCACCATACATACACAAAAAATCATATCCAACATGCGCACAACACCATATATAGAACATACATACAACATCATATGTACACAATACTATATAGGTTACATGCGCACATCACCATATTAGGTACAATTACTGAATATAAAACATACACGACATATACACAATCGTAGTACTACACATCCATGGACCACACACTGACCCCACAAGCAATCTTGCTTCTAGTGTATTTCCACTATCCATGCTTATCCTAACATGCCGTAGATCACACTACTTTCACTTCGCTGATGAACCCCTCAACATTACATGTCCATAATATAAACATAGGCATAATACAAGCATATAACATTAATTCATATCCACATGATACTGACCTCATAGATATGTCAGATTTACTCTTCCCACTTGATTCCTCATAGGACCAAGAACCTCTTCATGCCATTCACCTGCATAGGAAATAATTTCTCCACAAGAATTATCCTTGAAAACCCTATCATACAGTGACATAGATACATAGATACATACATATATATAATCATTAGCATAAAAAAATCATGATCCTGTCAAACAACGACAAACATACATACACATATACATATAAACATTATAATTAAGCAATCATGATCCATGACGACCCTGTTAGATGAAACATACATATATACATACCTGTATACACATATAAACATAAACATAAAACCATCATGATCCATGAAAACGTTTCCAATCAACGACACACACACACACACACACACACACACACACACACACACACACACACACATATATAATCATTAGCATGAAACAATCATGATCCATGACGACCCTACTAATCAATGAAATAATCACGATCACAACAAAATCGCTAGATATCATAAGGTATAGGTTAAGAGAACTTGCTTTATTCATGCATAACATGCACAATGTTGAGAATAATAATTCCCAACATAACCAAGGCATCTATTACCTTAAGCTCATTTACTTTACCTTTCCTATCACCTTTCTCATGTATGTATTCCCACCGTCCACTTACCCCAACGGACCCAACCAGTCCAACTGACAGTCACATTCTTATGTTCGGTTGTGCTTACTTATGCACTGAGCTCCATTCTGGCCTTACATTACCTATTGGATTTCATTCAACTTTTCTCGAGCTCCATTAAATTCCTCTTTCCACAACCAATTCCCGAGACTCTTAAAACATGAAATACAACCACAAGAAACAAAAGAAGAAGACCATGAAAAAACAAAATAAATACGACACCACAACAAAGTGGCATAGCTATGCACCAGACATATACAAGACCACAAATCAAGCTCACAAATCACAAAATACCAAAAGAAAAAGACTAGCAACAAACAACATGACTCAATCCCCCATGGTTTCAATACTTCCAAGGAAAGCTCAGTTGGATCCTTCTTCAAGATTTCAAGGCAATCTCTTTAGCATGCAATCCCCTGCATCATATTGTCTTAAACCCATAACTGTCAGTGTATAATATAAACATAAAATATACCAGTTACCTTACCTTGTTGTGTGAAACACACTAACTTGTAACTAAAAACACATGTTAGCCCTATGTATCAACATCAAGACAACATATCTAAAAATTCGAAAACAACTTTTACCAAGACTAAAAACTGTGTCATAATCAATAATCAACTCACATTCATCTGTCATAATACATAATGCTACAACTATCAACTACTTGCACTCAAGTATATACCAACTGTTTAACGCATACATGTTATTACAACCATCTTAAAGCAAGATCATTAATTCATGCAATCTTACAGACACACATACTCATATCATGCGATTAGTCAAACACTCAAACAAGCTATAAATGTACCATTTTAGATAAATCAACTAAATGACATAATGGACAACAAACACTCAACACCATATAGATGACATAATCAAGCAATCAAACATCAAGTACAAAGTAGATGGCATAAGAAAGTTCATACCTTAATGTATCTCAGGGGAGGCTACCTTGTCTGCATAATTAATCTAGATTAGCGAAATATAACTTCAGAACACCTCAACTCAACACAAATAATATCAGGATATCCATAAAATTAACTTACTAACACGTTCACATCATAAAATCATAAACAATTGTCATTCATGCATACAATCGCATATGCACAGTCAGTCTAGACATAATACAACACATTATCATAATTAGGTAGACCATGCCTAAATTTCATAACCCTATCCATCTGCATGGCCAATCCAAATTAGCATAGTACATATAATATCAATATGCTAATGAAATAATCCTAATCATCAAGTCATTAGCATGTAACAACAACAAGTTATATACCATGCTCATTAACAACATATAAGTTATCTAACATAAAATAACAATAGACATGCATACCACCATAGATTGCTACCATTCAAGAGCATCTGACACGTACATATAACCACACTAATCAACTAGCATCTACAATGTATGTAACCATAACATGAATATAATGAAAGGAATACTCATAACCATAATGCATATAACTACACTGATCAAATAGTATTTATCATATATGTAACCATAATAATAGAATGACAAACATATAGGTTACCTTAATGCTTACAACAATCATGAATAACATACATGCATGCCAAACATGCACACTTGTATGATGATCTTCTCTTGCCTCGAGGTCCAATGCTGCAACTTCACTTTGATGGTTTGTATCTCCTACTCTATCTTAGACAACACATTAGCATCATAACATACCAACATCATCATGATGAACTAATTGCATAAAATGACCTTATGCACAACAACCTTCACCAAACCAATGCAAAATTGACCATATGCACCCATTTGAGATGTATAACCAATCATGAATGACCAATGCATGTTCAACATATGCCATCACACAAGCAAGAATACATGGATAACACTGAAGCATCACCAATATGTAACCCTAGCATAAGCAAGCAATTCATGTACAATATGTAGCATCATGTAAGCAAGCATACACGGTCAATACATAAACATGAAAAACACATAACCAATCATACACACGTGATGACACATGTCCCAATGACACCAACAACTTTCCCATGGAAACATCACTGTAACTATGACCAACACCATGCAAATGTAACAATCACACATAGAACACAAGCACATTACACACGCATGCCACCAACATAAACACATGATCCACACACCACCCATTGGTCCGAGAGTTGAACAATGCTCTGATACCACTTTGTAACACCCTCTTCCCATATCTACCCAAGTAATCGGCCAACCGGGGTAAAAATGTGACAAGAGGCTACTAATATGATATTCAACCTCCTAGATGACCTTAAGGAAGTGGAACCGACGGAAACACGAAAAACACACCTTACACAACACCAAAAAAACCTCTAGGAGGTAAACCACCCTCCCAAACCCTTGAAACTTGAAGGGGGACTAAATTTTGACCCTCTTAAGCCTTATCTGTGGGCATATAAGGGAAAGGGAGCGACTTTAGATCCTTAGCCAAGGGATTTCCTTGGCAAGGTAGCGGTCAGGGCCCCAAACAGTCAATTATGTGCCTACAACTGTAGGATTTGTGCCACATTTTTATCCCCTGATCCTAGGTCACTGCCCAAAGCTTCTTGTAACTTTAGGAGAGGATAAATAACATTAAAAAAAATACATGGAATCAATCACATCATCAGGAACTCCATGAGGGAAATGACAACCTCGATTTTTCCGAGAGAGGAGTAGGAGTTGGATTTGGAGTTGAGAAAGCCCTGAAGAATGCTTTCCTGAAGGCCGACAATGCCCTAGTAGAGGCTCGCATCACGTCTGGGACCACGATAGTTGTGGCCATCGTGTTGGGAAAGCCACTCATGGTGGCTAATGCTGGCGATTGTCAAGTGGTTTTGGGGAAAAGGGGAGGCATAGCTATTGACATGTCCATTGATTGCAAGCCCACCATGAGCACCGAGAGATCGTGGATCGAGTCCCTTGGGGGTTTTGTGACCGAAGACGGGTATCTCAACCGCATGTTGGCGGTCTCCAGGGCACTTGGGGAATTGCAGTTGAAAAAGGCCCGCATTCCTCTATCCGCAGACCTTGATGTTCATCAGGTGCAACTAAGCGAAGAGGACGAATTCCTCATCATTTCCAGCGATGGTCTTTAGGACGTGATGAGCCGATGAGCAGCGAGGAAGCTGTAGCCATCGCCAGGAGAGAGCTCATCTCAAGCAACGATCCCCAACGTTGTTCAAGAGTGTTAGTCGAGGAGACTCTCCAAAGGGAATCCAGTGACAATCTCACCGTCGTCGTCATCTATTTTTCAGCCCAACCACCTATGCCCAACTTCTGACTTCTCATTTATGATACCATTGATCTTCTAAGAAGTCACCCATTTTAGTGAAATTTGTATGACATTTGGTCCCAAATTGGGAAAGTTTAATTCTATTTCATCAATTTTTTATATTATTTCAATTTAATTCTAAATTGAAAATTATTATTATTATTTTAATTTAATTACAAAATTCAAAAATATATTATTAATTTATAATTGAAAAAAAATTGTGAAACTTATAATTTTTTTTTCATATTGTTATATATGGTTTGTTAAATTACTTAAGGATTTATTAAGAGGTTTTCTTTTCATATTGTTATATATGGTTTTTTTTACATTATTGAAAGATTTTTTTAAGAAGTTACAACATTTTAAGATTTAGTGAAATATTTTCTATGATTTTATGATGTTTTATAATTCACTAAAAATTTCCCAAAAAATTATATATACATGTTATATTATTGATAAAATAGCTTAAACATTTTCATATATATATATATATATATATATATATATATATATCGGGTGGGGGGTTTGTGTGTGTTTAGGGGGATTAGATAGAGATACAAAGGAGAGATTGACTAAGATATAGATATAAAGGGTGGGGTGAGAGAGAGGGAAGAGTAGAGATATAGAGAGAGTGAGATGAGAGAAAAGGAAAAAGAAAAATAGTTACTCAAAATTTGCATAACATTTGTGTGCAATTGAGAAAGTGTAATTTCCCTTAATTATTTTACATTATTTTATTTTATTTTTAATTCAAAAATATAATTTAAATAATAAAATATTTTTTTTTTAATAATATATAAATATATATATATATATATATATATATATTAATACTATTTTTATATATACTATTTTGAATATTTTATTGATAACCTTTTAAGTTGTTTAGAATTATTTTCATTCTCTGAGATATATTTAATGAAGATATTAAATAGAATAAAAAGTAATTTTAAAGGAATTTAATTATTAATTGATATTTTTATTTAATTCTTTTTCATCTCTCATCTACAATAATTTAGGTTTAGGTTATTTGGTATGATGAATCTTAAATAATTAAGTTAAAGTATAATTATAATGAACTGAAATTATATTTTCAATTTTTTTATAATAATTTATTAGGGTTACTAAAAAGCAATTTAAACTATAATAAAACACTAAATTTTATATATTCCATTAATTTTAATTAAAGCCATAGTATAAAACATCAATGCCTTCACTTACTCTTGTTTTTAAGTATTAAAAGATTTGAATTATATATTCAAAGGGTTTGAAGTATATGTTTATTATTATAAAACTATCTAAATATTTATGATACCGTGGTTTGGTTCTAACAAGTCATCCATTTTAGCATTATTCTTAACACGCCAAATTTGTATGACATATGGTGTGAAATTGGCTAAGTGTAATTCTATTTCATCAATTTTTTACATTATTTCGATTTAATTTTTAATTTTTAATTATTTTATTATTTTACGTTAAATATAAAATTCAAAAAATTATTATTAATTTATAAAAAAATAATATTTAGAATTTTTAAATTTACTATTTTAGTATGATAAATTTTCAATATTTTATTAGTAACTTTTAACTTGTTTATGATTATTTATTATCAAAATTTTGTTTTTTTCTTTTACATGTGTAATTAGTATTTTGTAATGAACAAATTAAATAATAGTGAACTGTAAATTTGAATTATTATAAGAAATAAAAATATAAATTCGACCCGATGTAATTATTAATTTGATTTAATTCTGATATATATATTAATTTGATTTAATTCTTCTAGATATATCAGATTGAGCAATTTGGGTTAATATTATTTTATTCAATGAATTTAGAAATAATAAATTTGGGTCAATATTATTCTATTCAATGAATTTAGAAATAATTTAGAAATAATAATTATAATAGGTTGAATTTATATCTTTAATTTTTAATAATAATTTTTTATTTTCTATAATTTTTTTTTTGTTATTTTAAGAGGTGTATTCTATTATGATATGAATGAGAAGTGTTATTGATATAAGTGATTTTTAAAATAAAATATTCAATAACTAAAAAACAATTTATACTATAATAAAAAACACAAAATTAAATAGAGTTAAAAGCATATATTTAATTAGGGTCAGTTAAAACAACATATTGATTAGCCTTAGTTAAAGGATTTGAATAATATGTATGTCTCCTAAAAATTGAATTATTTTAAAAATTGAATTATTTTAAAGGATTTAAATTATATACTTATTATTACATAATTATCTAAACATTTGATAATATAAATTCAAATTGATTCTACTCATTGTAATTTGTTGAATTTATATTTTTTACTTTTTATAATATTTTGTTATTGTATTGAGGTGTAAATTTGATAAACTAGTATAATTGAGATGTCTTTGACAACCAAGAGTAGCTACAAGAAAACACAAAAAATATGTAACATACATCACAATATAAATAATAAAAAATTACACTTACTCTATCATTAACCATAGTTCCACATAAATATTGCAAACATACAAAGTAAAACTATATGTGTTATGTCAACATGGCCCTCGCCTTATAGTGATGACATTATGGATACCCACATGGTCCTATTGTTTTGTTTAAACCTCCACACCTACGCTATACGCATGTCCTTATGCGAGTCATTTATGAGCTTATAATGGTTGGTTGTTTGATATTAAAACTCGTAACACCTATGATTAATATTTTGGAGGAAGGTGTGATGATTGCATATCTTTAACATGTGCATTAGATTTATTCGTGGTTTAATAATCCCTGTTGGAGATTAAGTGTCATAAGGTTGATTTGTTGTACTGTACCTTCGCCTGGGAATTTGCATTGTACGGGGACATTTGTCTTGCTGAAAGCCGTCAGATCTGGGGTGTTAAGATCCATGGTGGAGATTATTATGGTATCCTTTTAGGGTATTGACCACTGCGTAACCCTAACAAACTCTTCATTTTTGCGTTTGTGGGTTTTGTCGATGTTGCCCCTCTGCAACTCCACCGTGGCCTGAGCTCTGTCGACCGACAACCTTTCCTCCAGTGCAAGCCTTGCTTTTCATGGTATATTGAACCAGGTAAATTCCATTTCACATACAATTTTTTGGGACTTAGCCCTTTGCAACATTGTTGAACTATTCTTAAGTTGAGTAACCTCTTCATTTAATTATTTCACAGGGAGCTAGCAGTGGCTCTATACTGATTGCTAAGTGCTCGGGTTTGCAAGAAAAATCTAGTTTAAATGTGTATCGAATTTTCCAGGTTTCGAGAACCTCCTTCTCGGCTTTACGTATTCCAGTTTCTCATGTCGATTACCCACAATGACTTCCTTTCGCTGTGGCAGGTAAGCCAACTGAATGCTTAAGTTTTACGCTTATTAACTCGCTAGATTTATATCCTCTCATCTGTTTTGCCCTAAACTTACTCTTACCATTTCTCTTCGCAGCGTTACATTTATAGCCTGCAGAATATATTTAAAATAGGTATTGCAATTTTACTCTGTCTTTTTCCTTAGTTCTTCCCTTCGCTCACCAAGTTTGGAAGGTATAGTTTTTCTAATGTTTTTCATCTCGCTATTGAATAGGTAAACACACCATGGTCGACTGGAAAGGGTTTACACAGTGCATCTATCATTCCTTGAGGTGCTTTGGTTTCATTCCTGACTCTGCCACTTTCTTAGTAGGTACCAGATCCTCCGTAGGGTTTTAAAATTATCGGAGTAAAGTCTTAGTGCTAGCTTCAGTGGTAATCATGGCATCACACACTCTAGATTTAGTTTTATGGCATCATTGTTGTTTATTTTAGTTCATTTTAAGCTCAAGGGCACCGCCTTGCTTGGAACAATTTCATGCAACTTGGAATTTTACTGTAATTATGTGCTACTCTTGGTTGTCGGTTGAATTCACGACCCAGTCTAAGAGGAAAATTCCTCTGAGCAACAAGGTTTTTAATGTTATTTGAATCTTTTCTATGAAAGGTTATTTGAATCTGTGCTATGAAAGGTTATTTGACTCTCTGCATCTTCGAATGATAGCTCATTTAGAATTTGTCGTTTCCTCTTGTATGCATATAAGTATGTTGCCTTAGTTTCTTTTTTGGAGAATTCACATTAAGTCTCATTTAACTTTCGAATATGATCATTATCTTTCTTGTCCAAAACAATATTTAGTTTTCTTTTCTACATTAGTTTTGCAGAAAGAATACTTTCGATGTTGTTTATATTTACAATTGCAGTTGAATTTCTGGGTTTTTACTACACATGTTATTTTAAAGATTTTTATGTATATATTTCATTTCAGATAGAGGTTTCATTCTTTATTTCAAGAATAGATTCTGTATTATTCCTTTCGGTTAATAGAGATGTCTGGACCATCTAAATTTTGGAGTTGTTATCCTGTAACTTTGTTGTTCGAGTATATCATAGATTACAAATTAACAACCAGTTAGGGGTCCAAGGTTTCGACTATGGACTTTGAACTAACAATTTTTTGGTTTGTTTTAGCTGATGATGTAAACACATATTATTCTTGAATACAAACCATAACTTCCATAATTGTAGTTTTACAGAGTCCATATAATTAATGGTTCTACTATAATTTTCTTGAATACTTAAAAGAAATACAAATAAATATATATCTATAACATTCACTGTGTAAAAATATTCATTTCATAATTTAAAGAACATTTTCTGTATTAAAAGAATTTTGTCTAAACAACAGTTCTAGTTCTTACTATTTCTGCAATCTCTTTACTTATCTCGTTTCATAACTTGTTGATGATGTCCTTCCTACCATGAGAGAGGTGACTACGTCCTCATCTCCCCCCCCTGCTCCATGCCTGGGTTGAGTAGGTTGACAGAATTTCCAGAAGAGACCTCGGGACCCCTAGACCAGTACTCTTCTTTTGCAAGATTCAGGAACGCTGAGTGTTTCCATTGGTCACCACTAGCCCAAGAATTTTCACTCTCCTCCTACCTCTCCTTTCTTTGTACAGTCACAGAACCCCTTTTCCTCACTGGGATGTACTTTTTATCCTCATAGGAAAGGTATCTATTTTTTACTATTTTCTGTTCAACCACTCTCAGTTCATGGAATGCTTTTTATCATCAGCCTTCTTTTAATTTTATGGAACCAAAATTCCATAATTAAATTTTATTTCCAAAAACATAATTAATTTATGTTCATCATTCTTAATCCTTTTCTATAAAAAAATGAATGTTTAGTCTCTTTAAAATAAATAACATAACAATTAGTTTGCACTTAAGCCATTTGTCAGATAATACAATGTAGATATGTATGCCAAATGTGATGATTTAGTGGCTACAAGGAAAGAGGCCAATAATTTGATTGAATAAGTTATATTTCACTCATTCGACAATTTCATCACATACTAGGAATGGAAAGTTGAAATATTCAATTGAATACTTCCTAAACAAAGAAAATAAGATATAAAATTCTCTTAATCTTGGTGATAATAAGGAAATTAATAAGAAAATGGTGGGTCAATGAAGTGAAATAATGTAACTCTCCTCCATAGATGCTCAAATAAATAAAGAATAATAATAAAACATGACACAAAAAAATTTCAATTTAGATATATAACCATGCTTGTATGTACAAAGGTTTTTGTGTTAGTTTAGGGTCATGTCAACCATATAGAATCACTAACATTGTATGTGTTTTATTCATACATCTAATACCCTTCATATAGACATTAATTCCTATGTGGTGATAGTAATTACACTCCAATGTTATCGGTCTCATCATTGCTATATACTTGGTTGGACAGATATTTATATATGTTATTGATATCTCAGATATTCGTGCAATAATCAAACTGTTGACTTTAACCTTAATCATGATATTGGTCCTTTCGCATCATATGTTAATACGAATTAATTTCAAAGGGAGTGTTTTAGACTTTTTCCATGTGAGTTCTCTCTCATTGACTCCACTTCCAAGGAATATGTAACTTGGCCACATCCTCAGCGTACATGCATCTTGGAGTTCATGGGACAGAGGATATCTCAAAGTGTGGTTAAAGGTAACCGTCTCCACTCCTATCTATCGTCGACACTAGCATTCTAACCCCATCGTGTTGTCGCTCTGTTCCAGGTTTTGGCACTAAGCCCTTACATGGAATTTCCTTATGGTAACCTTGCATGCTATTTCTTTTTCCTTGTTATCCATAGATTCAAAACCATTACTGTATTCTTCATTAACCAGTTGGATTTACTTTGTCAACAAATGGTTTCTGTATATGGTATTTCTCCATGGCTTCAAGTATGGCATGGTCTTGTTATTCTTTAACATTTAAATGTTTCTCTTCAAATACCGTGACGAGGGTTAACCTATTCTCCTTTCCAACGAGGGTATGTCGTGCATACTTATCTACATTCCCTTGAAAGTTCAAAAGGAAAGTTGTTTTACTCTGATTAGGCTTTCCAAAATTATTTGAAACAACTCTTTCTCAAACAATATGTTCTCATTTGACCCAATTTTTATTTTTTTGCAGGTAATTTCCACTTCCTCCTTCTTGCGGTTACCCTTTACATGTAAGTTAAAGGGTCATACAAATACTAATGGTTCCTGTTATGCACTAGGTTTTAATTTTTTAACCTTCTCTCACGACAGTTGTAATCCATTGAATTATTCTAGGACTGACCCAACTCAACTCAACCAAGTTATGCATTAGCTTATAATAGTTTTTTTCCTAGAGGGTTTAGCTCCTTTCACGTTGGAAAAATTGGTTTAGGTGTAATGTAACAACTTTTATTTAATCCCCTGCTTGGCGTAATGCAAAAGGGCTCCTTCTCTGCTTAGAATTGATAGTGTAATTATCTTTGTATGTTTTAAAGAGAGCAAGAATTCCTCTGCTCAAAGATTCCACATACAGATTTTGTTATATGAGTTGAGACTTTTCCTTCAATGTAAAATGGATTTACATCATAACAACAATATAATTATTTGTGTGCTTATAACTCTGAGAAATGAATGTATTCCTGCATGTGCATGTGGTGCTGAGAACGAAGGGGTTTTTATGGAAAAATACAATATGGCTACAGATGTTGTCGTGGTCTTTAAATTTTAATTTTCCATCACAAATTTTGCATTCTTAGTAACTTTTACTAAATAACATTATGTTTATTTTATACAATTAGTTCTTTGCAAATCCTTTATTTCCTTGAATTTGAAAGGGTACCAGTAAGAGGGAAATCCAAATTTATGGATTCTGCTCGGATGCTCTACGTACAAGATCCTTTCGCAAATATAAGAGAACTACTTTCCCCTTGGATTCAGTCTAGGAGTAAGCTAACCTTCTTCCAGAGTGTTCCTTCTATTTGATTTATATCTTCTTAGATTTATTCTTACAAGGTCTAGCCATCGTATTTGTTTTATTTTGGCACATATGAGTATTTAGTTCACCCAATATTGTTTTCTTTCACAATAGACAACACAGGGTGTTAGTGCATTAGGTTTACATTGTTGTTGTTACTTGTTCATATGTTACCATGTTAGATTAATGAACACAAGGAAAGAAGCCTGTCTATTTATTCATTACTATTACTAGAATTTATAAAATATATATCTATATATTTCCATAAAAGTATCTGCTCATCTATTCACTATCTTAAATGAGTGAAATAAGGAAAATAACCCTCTATCTAATCTTCACATTAGTACTAGTTTTCTGTCTAGAAAAAAATGTATATTTTCAGAAAAATATTTCAAATTGGTTCAAATATTAGTCAAGATACACATTCTCCCTCACTCATTTGAAAGAGTAATGTGCTAAAATAATCCAAAGGTCATTTAGAAATATTATCCATTCTCATTTCTCTACATAAAAATAAATAAATTTCATTAATGGAGTTAACACTTGTTTGGTCTATTCAACTTGCTAGAGAAATTGACCAGGAACTGACTCGTTAACCACCCAACCCGTGAGTTTCAAAATTATGTCCAAGCCTCCCCTCAAGACTCCTAGATTCCAATGTAGTTAAAAAGAGTAGCCATTCTAGGATCTCAAGACTCTAGTCTAGTCCAAATGGTTTCGTTCATGATTTCCACTGTCTGCTACCATATCTAGAAGGCCCCTTTGAGCGGAGTATTTTTTATTCTTAACAATTTCCTGTCAAAGATTTATTCTCTCCTCCATTTTTTCGGGAAATAATACCCTAAAGGTCTTGGGTTGACAACCTTCACAGATCAGGGGCATGCCATTCAAGAAGAACTCACTTTAACCAACTTCTATACTAAAAACTAGATACTACTGGTTGCAGAACTTACCCGAAAGTCCCATGGTTGATGTAGATCTCGTGGGGTGCAAACCCCCTACAACTCTTTGTGCTTTGAAATTTGTAAATCCACAAATAACGAACACAAAACCCTAGTTGTACAACATATATAGTTCCTAGATGTAAGTGAAAATCATACATAATATAATAAAAACAATATGGAATGTTCAATTAATGATTATTACACATGTATAAAGGATCATAAACATGTAAACATCGGGAACAAGATGGCTCTTCTTATTATGAATGACACGTACAGTAATCAAAATGTGGAGAGATTAACTGAATCCTACCATGACCTTTGAGCATACCATCCTCTGGATCCGTCCAGCCCTAGCCTTGCAAGAATTCTTCCAAGATGTGTGAAAAATAAATGTCATATAGGGTGATGAACATCTCAAGGAAAAAAGGGTTTCCTGAATATACCTAGGAAGTGCAGGAGGCATGGGAATATCAAACTTGAATAGGGCTCCAACAAAGTACAATGTCTATATTTTTCTCTCCCCCTTAGGCCATTCTCTTGAGGGGCTTTTATACTCCCTCAAATTAGTTTCTGCAGTTAGGAGCAATTAGGCCACAGGCTGGGGTGGTTGAATTACTGGAATAACCATCAAACCCACCTCAAATATAGGAAAATTATATATATTTTTAATAATTAAAAAAGTATACATGGATATCTATGAATGGAATCGCGTGTATATGCGGAAAATTCTGGGAAAAGTCACGTATGGGTTGTCAGATACTGTTTTTTGAGAAAATTTTCAAGTCTGGTGGAAAGGGTGCCCAAGGCCAATGTGTAAATCATCAAGTACATGAAGGCGATAAATGACACTATAACAGATTCCCCCTAATATATGAGGTTAGAAGGGGTACATGATGACAAAAATGTATTATGTGCATAAAAAGAAGCTTGCAAGGACTAGAGAGGACTTCACCAGATTTCAGCCTACCAAAAAAACAGTGAGAGAAATCAAAGAGATAGCTCATGTCTGAGGCGGGAATACCCATGCTTAGTGAAAGAAAAGCATGTATACATATGAAATATAGAGAATTTCCAAAATGTATGCAAGTATATCTAAAAAATATAAAGTACAATGAATCATCTGATCATTGATCACTTCTGTAAGTACAAGTCAAAATCAGGTCCAAGTATCACATATAGAAGACTGAACAATGATGCTGCAATAGATATCTGATAAAAAAAAGTCACAACTGAATCTCCAAGTACCAAATCATAAGTGGTGGAACAAATGGTACAACACGCAGCTCGGGAGCCAACATATAAGATGCTACTATGGTGAAACTGCAACATATAAGGGTGTACTGTGTCACCGAAAGAAAACTGAAGAAGTTGTCTAAGTGAACCGAACCATGCTGATGCAAACCCGAGGTCTTCACCGATCACTATGGAACAATCCTAAACAATGGGAATAAATGAGCTAAATTCTACCATGTGAGAAATCGTTTGATTACAGGTCATTGATGTATACCATTAACAAACGCGAGACAACCCACCGATAATGATAATGGCTGTCAAGGTGCCCCAGTACAATCCAACAAGTGCAAATAAATGAGTTGAAGTTGAACACTTGAAAGAATCCACCAATCAAGAGGCAATGATGTATCCTCATTGTCGATGGTGAAGAATCTCCCACTGATGACTGCAAACCCTAAGGTACTGACAAAAGGACTCTAGACCTTATTCCCAGAGAAATGAGTCGGATTTGATGGGAAAAGATCTGCTGGAAGGAAGGCATCAAGGCATCCCACATCAGTCCAGCACGAGTGTAACCCGTAGGCCAAAATTTGAAAGGAATCAGATGAAGCAGAGTGAAGTAACCAACCCGAAGTATGTTTCCGACATGCACAAGATGAAGCTAGCGCACGACAGAAACCCTCTGAACCAACCAATAATGAAAGCTGACAAAGAGGTGAGATATCCACTGATAGGGTCAAATGGAAATTAAGGTACTGCACGAATCCTAGGTGTGATAATGTAAGCTGATGTCAAACACAAGGGAAACCACTCAATCAAAGACCCATGATGATGATCAAATGCTGAGCACAAGGTCACCTATCAATGATGTAAATAGGGCCAGGGTGCAACTCTAGGTTTTCTGTCAGAGAAATATGTCGTAGTCGATAAGAGACAAACCCGCCAGCAAGAAGTCAATGGAGATCTTCTCAAACCAACACGAGCATAGGACCAAATATCTGATGTGATATATCAAGATACTTACAAGACCAGGAAGGCTGACTAAAAAATGAGTCAAGAGACACCGCAGAAAGGCCGACTCAAGTTAACTTCCCTTGAACAAAAGCACGACTCATGTTGACTATGGCAGCAAATGATAACTTTGTAAAAGTTTGTCATGCAGGAGGCACGAAAAAACCCTTCATATGATTGGAAGAGATAACCAATCGGGGGAGAACTGACGCATATGACAAGGTTGTGCTTATCCTAAGTCAAAACTTAAACCATCCCAAATGAAGAAAAGGCATAGTTTTTGGTGCTTTGTTCAAGGGCGAAAAAACTGACACTGTAGCTGCCATCAAAATATGAAGTAATATCTCGTTCCTGCTCTTTTTCACATATTTAATTTTTTTGTCTTTTTCATATTCAAAGCCTGAAAAAGAATAAAATAATGCTATATTACAATGGATATAACGAGTATCATGAAACATATGCACTAGTTTCGGGGATAGGAACTATCCTATGCTCAATGCAAGGAGGCGGAAACTGGTAAGTGATACTTAGAGGAATGTTCCATCCATGGGTAACAAGGTGTCAAGTCGCGGTAGCTAAGTGATTGCATGGTTAACTTGTACATAAATTCATGGTCAAAAGATGGCTTAAACATTGAGTCCAAATGAAGTCGGCTAAAGGCCAAGATAAACAAGTAGTCAATATGCAATGCAAAAATACAACTTGACAACAAAAGGGAGCTTCTAGGGTAATGGCCAGAAAAATGATAGCGAAGAAGAAGAACAATGAAGCTTCAACATGTATGTCTTGGCAGAACTAAAGAGGACTCCCGAGCCTACATCAATTGCAGCATGGGGAAAAAATGCTAGCGAGGAACTAACTAGGAAGCCCATGTAAAGGAAGGCTCTACCACCAAGTCATGATTAAAAATCAGCAAGTGAAATGGTTTAAGTACTTATGACAATATGGGATCGACCCTGTGGCAAGTGATCATAATGGATGCTAGTATGCAGAATACAACAGAAATTGGGTTCCCTAACTTATATGCCAGTTCAGAATCATATGCCTCCCATGACCGGTCAGCGATCATGGATTCGAAAAAACCAGAAAAACTCTCAACTTCAGTAAAATGTCCCTAAAAAAATACCTTACCCAACACTTACAAGAAACATGGTTATACAACCTTAGATAGATTTTGAAAAATAAGCACAAAGGAATTTTGTGAAATTTTTTCAAATTCTGGGTATAAATACACCATTTACCTCATATTTGGGTCATTGTCACATTGCAGAAGTGGAGAAGAAAATTTTGGAGCAAAAAATTCCCTTTCTCAAAACCGGAGCAGTCAGCCATCAAATCACGCTAAATCAGTCAGGTAAGCTCTAAATTCATCTTTTTCATAAATTTCGTTCCATTTTAAGAGAAAAATTCAGAAATTTGACTGTAGGAAATATTTGTTTTGATGAAACCCTCTGTGCATACGCGGGTTTGTGTGGACGAACCTATGTATGATATGTGATTGTGTGTGAACGAAGCCACGTATGCACAAACCAAGAATTTAAAAAATGAACCTAATGTACGGTTTGATGAATTTTCTTAGGATTTCAATTAGCTGGAGGGAGCGTGAACATAGTGCCATCGATAATGAAGTGATGGAAGATCAAAATTCGCTCGATATCCTTCGAAATTGTGGATTGCTCAAGTTCTTTAAAATGCTAAATATGAAAAGTAATTTCTGGTTGCTCCAAATGTTGGTAGATCACTGGGAGCCAAAATAAGACTGCTTCATGATAGATCAAATACCAATACACATAAAAGTGGAAGACATATATTTCATCACTGGACTCTCTCGGAGAGGAGATCCAGTAGATTTGCATGGAAAGCCTTTGGGAGGGTTTACTGTGGAAGATTACGTCCAAGTCTATTGCATAGAAGGGTCTCAAAAAGTAGGTACACAGATTGCAATCAAATATTTGAAAGAATTGTATATGAAGATTCTCCTTTTCACCATTAGCAGAGTAGCAGAATCTACTTCCCTACATCAGGCTTCGAGGACATAAATGAGCATTGCAGTAGAATGTTTGATTCACCTCTTTTATTGGTGCACATCATTGTTTTGCAACATGAAAAGACAGTTGACTTCAATCCGGAAGGAAAATACTAAAATTTTTGGGTATGGAACTATTTTACTGACATTATTCTTTGAGAGGATTCCAGGGCTTCGACCCAAAGTCATTTCAACCATTAGCAACCCCAGAGATCCAAGAATAGCCCGGTGGGTTGATCTGATGAAGAGATTGGGGGGAAGTGAAGTTCCCCGAACCACCTGGGATGAAGAGTTCTTCCAATGGTGGGAGGAACAAGTTATCGCTGTGGAAGATTATCCCTATGTTGGGAATATTATCACTATAACATCCACCTTATTTTTTCTCTCTTCCTCCACTTTTGGGAGAAATGTTTTCCTTTTAATCCCTCCAGAGAAGAAAATAACTATTTTTTAACTACCTAGAAGCCAAGATCCTCTTAATCAATTATTTCCGTCATTTCTCTAACTAAGCATGATCTAAAAAAATAAAAAAGACAACCCCAACATTATTTTCCTATATTCCTCTTGGATTATCTATCGAACTTAGATTACCAAATCGTTTTTCATGAAATAAAGTAAGAGTAAAGGTAAAATTAACAGTAAAAGTAAATGCCAATTGTCTTATGCTCAGGGTTGTTACATATTCCCCCCATTAAGCGAAACACCATCCATAGTGTTTAATAATTACCTTTGGAATAGGTGAGGATATGATTCTCACATCCCACTTTTTTCCTCCTAGGTAACCTCTTCTAGGTTGAAGTGCCTCCACTACGTTTTAACCTGGGTGATGGCTCACTTTCATAACATCCTTTCTCTCCGATCATGAATACAGAGGGGTTCTATCAGAAACTCTCTGTCCGGTTCCACCTGTTTCACAAGATAATATGTCATCAATGACTAATATTTCATAACCATATTTAACCATAATAAACAATTGATTAAGTAAACTCTTACCTGCACTTCTTTCCAGTTAATGATATGTCTAGGATCACACACACACACACACACACACACACACACACACACACACACACACACACACACACACACACATAGAATAAGGATATGTGAAACACATTATCAACTCATATGTAGGTGGGCAACACAAACTAGTATGCAACAGGTCCAATTCTTTCCAATATGTGGAAGGGTTGATAGTATCTAGGAGCTAACTTCACACATCCCTTCCATTGCAATGTTATTTTTTGGGGTCATAATTGGAAATACACATGATATCCTACCTAAAATTCCCTATAATTTCTTTTCCTATCTACATATTCCTTTTGTCTATCCCGAGAAACCTTCAAATTCTATTGTATTTTCTTCATACTACTTTCCATTTCTGCTAACATATCGGGTCCCAACATTAGATTTTCCTCTGGGTTATTCCAATTGATGGGTGTCTTGCATCTTATTCCATAAATAACTTAAAAAGGAATTAATTTCAGTGATTTGTGATAACTATTATTATAGGTAAATTCCACCAAGTGGAGGTACTCTTCCCATTTATTGGGTTGTTGCATCACATGCATTCGTAGCATAT
This sequence comes from Pinus albicaulis, assembly GCA_034641835.2. Classification (NCBI taxonomy): domain Eukaryota; kingdom Viridiplantae; phylum Streptophyta; class Pinopsida; order Pinales; family Pinaceae; genus Pinus; species Pinus albicaulis. The sequence continues at coordinate 1,440,156,337 of CM076581.1, forward strand.
CCTCCAACACTTGGTTTACTTGATTTTTTTTCCCATAATTTTGTGGGTGACAAGCAATGCTTAACTAAATTTGAGTACCCAAACCTGTAAAGAGAGTTTTCCAAAACACGGATGTAAATTTTACATCTTAGTAAAAAATCATCACCTTAGGCATCCCATGTGTTGAGAAATCAATGCAAGTATATTAGGGTTTGATTCCTCTTTCTTGATAATTAATTGTGATTTATGTTGACTTATTTTACTTATTTATTGGTTTATCTTTCATCAAGAAATTACCAAATTATGTGTGTATGAAGATAAAAAAAACATAAGACACTAGATGTAGGCACTATGCCAGGGAAAAACCCCTCTCTAGGGGAAAACCCAGTCAAAATTATCTTCTTCAATAGTTTTCTTTGATACACTTCACCCTAGATATATACCAAAAATTTCCTCCACACCAAGTCAGCCTTTCTAGATATTCGACCCAATAGAAGCAACAACTTGTCCCCAGCGACTTCGACTCTGCAGCATCTTATGACATTAGACAACAACAACAACAACAACAACAACAACAAAAATACTTCTATCTCCAAAAATAGGGCATGAAATGGAGAGAGTAGCACCAAAACTTCTATTTTCTACTTCTCTTTGAACTTGACCCAATTCACACTCCTTTTGGCTTCCTTTAACCACTTCACACTTTTTCATGCTTGAGTAGAGATATCAAACTATCTTGAGATGAGATGCTCCAAATGAATTCAATCTCCTTTTATTTATAGGCTCTGGGTGAGGTCTAATTGGTCCCCTTAAGGCTGACTTGGTGTGGAGGTAACATAATTCATATTTGACACGATAATAAACATTTTTACATGATTCAAAATCCCAATAAGGGTCTCTTTAATTGTAAAATGATGTTATTGATTGAATATTAACCCTAAGAGTCCAAAATTTGGACTTTGACTAATATAATGATGACCCAAACATGAAACCCATGCCTAAATAAGTCATTGTTATAATAATAAAAATTATTTTCCTTATTCGTTTGTCAAGTACATTGCATAATGACTCAAATGCATTTTATGAAGACCAAACCTAGTTACATTATTTAACACTCCCTTTTAACTAGGGAGCTATTCATAATATAAAAGGATGATGGAAGATATCAAATTTTATGAAATATGAATATTTTAGGCACACCAATGCCATGGACTATATTCCTGACTAGGGAAATCTATCCATTAGTCTCTAAACAGTTTATGCACCACAATGCCATGGACTAGATTCCTGACCAAGGCAATTTATCAAAATGGGACTAAGGTAGACTAAAGATTTCAACCTCTCTAGGTACGATCAGGCTTACTTATTAACCACCAATCCAGGGATCTAGGTGTGCACCTGAACAATGCAACCCTCCCTACTTTGGGACTTAGACATCAATATAAAGTTATCGATCTCAATAATTCCTCTGTGGTTATAGTAATTAAACTCCAATTTTATTGGTCTCATCACTGCTATATAATTTTTTTGACATATATTTATATATGTTATTGATATCTCATATATTTGTGCAATAATCAAACTATTGAATTTAACCTTAATCGTGATATTGGTCCTTTCAAATCATACGTTAATACAAATTAATTTCAAAGGGATTTTTTTAGACTTCTACCATGTAAGTTCTCTCTCACTGACTCCACTTCCAAGGAATATGGAAGTTGACCACATCCTCAACATACATGCATCTTGGAGTTCATAGGACAGAGGGGATCTCAAAGTGTGGTTAGAGGTAGCCATCTCCACTCTTATATGTCGTCGACACTGCCATTCTAACCCTATCATGTTGCCACTTTTTTCCAGGTGTTGGCCCTAATACCTTATATGGAATTTCCTTAGGGTATCCTTGCATGATGTTTATTTTTCCTTGTTATCCATGGATTTCAAACCCTTGTCATCTTCTTCATTTACCAGCCATATTTGTTGTGTCAACAACTGGGTTCTGTGCATGGTATTTATCCATGGCTTCAAGTATGGCATGGTATTGTTTTTCCTTTTGCATTTAAATATTTCTCTTCAAATACCATGACAAGGGTTAACCTATTCTCCTTTCCAACAAGGGTATGCTGCACATAATTATATTCATTCCCTAGCAATTTGTTTTACTCTAATTAAGGCTTCCAACTATTATTTGAAACATCTCTTTCTCAAACAATATGTTCTCATTTGACCCAATTTTTATTTTGTTGCAGGTAATTTCCACTTCCTCCTTCTTGTGGCTACCCTTTGCATGTGAGTTCAAAGTTCAAACAAATACTAATGGTTCCTCTCATGCACCTATTTTTAATCATTTAACCTTCTCTCATGACAGTTGTAATCCGTTTAATTCTTTTAGGACTGGCCCAGCTTGACTCAGCCAAGCTTTGCATTAGCTTATAATATTTTTTTTCCTAGAGGTTTTAGCTCGTGTCATGTTGGAATATTTGGTTTAGGTGTAATGTAGCAACTTTTATTTAATCCCCTGATCGGCGTAATACATGAGGGCTTCTTCTCTGCTAAGAATTGATAGTGTAATTATCTTTGTATGTTTTAAAGAGAGAAATAATTCCTCTGCTCAAAGATTCCACATGCATTGAGTCTTTTCCTTGAATATAAAATGTATTTACTTCATAAAAATGTTATAATTATATGTGTGCTTATAAATATAAGAAATGACTATATTCCTGCATGTGTATGTGGTGCTAAGAATGAAGGGATTTTTATGGAAAAATACAATATGGCTACAAATGATGTTGTGGTATTTATATTTTAATTTTCAATTACAAATTTTGCATTCTTGGTAAATTTTACTAATTTATAACATTATGTTTCTTTTATACAATTAGTTCTTCTCTGCAAATCCTTTATTTCCTCGAATTTGGAAGGGTACGAGTAAGAGAGAAATCCAAATTCTTGGATTCTGCTCATATGCTCTAGGTACAAGATCCTTTCAGAAATAGAAGTGGTATGTTTTCCCCTTGGATTCAATCTAGGAGTAATCTAACCTTCTTCTAGAGTGTTCCTTCTATTTTATTTATATCTTCTTGGATTTACTCTTACAAGGTCTAGCCACCATATTTGTTTTATTCTGCCACATATGAGTATTCGGTTCACACAATATTGTTTTCTTTCACAAAATAAAACAAATGGTGTTACTGCATTAGGTTTACATAGTATTTGTTACTTGTTATATGTTCCCATCTTAGATTAGTGAGCACAAGGAAAGAACCCTGCCTATTTATTCATTACTATTAATAGCATTTACAAAATATATATCTATATGTTTCCATAAAAATATTTGCTCATCTATTCACTATCTTAAATGGGTGAAATAAGAAAAATAACCCTCTATATAACCTTAATATTAGTACTAGCTTTCTATCTAGAACAAAATGTACATTTTCAAAACAATATTTCCAATTGGTTCAAATCTTTGTCAAGATACACATGTCCCTTAGTCATTTGAAAGAGTAATATGATAAACTAATCCAAATTTCATTTAGAAATTTCATCCATTTTCATTTCTCTACATAAAAATAAATAAATTTCATTAAGGGAGTTAACACTTATTTGCTCTATTCGGCTTTCTAGAGAAATTGACCAAGAACCGACTCGTTAACCAACCAACATGTGAGTTTGGAAATTATGTCCAAGCCTCCTAACTTCTAATGTAGTTAAAAATAGTAGCCATTCTAGGATCTCAAGACTCTAGTCTAGTTCAAATGGTTTTTTTCATGGTTTCCATTGGCTACTACCAGATCTAGAAGACCCCTGGAGTATTGCTATTCTTGAAAACGTCCTATCAAATAATTATTCTCTCCTACACCTTATTTTTTCTCTATTCCTCCACTTTTGGAAGAAATTTTTTCCTTTTAATCCCTCTAGGGAAGGAAACAATTGTATTTTTAACTACCTAGAAGCCAAGATCCTCTTAATCAAGTCTTTCTGTCATTTATCTAACTAAGAATGATTTAACAAAATACCAAAAATAACCCTAACATTGTTTTCCTATATTCCTCTTGGAGTATCTATTGAACTTAGATTACCAAATTATTTTCATGAAATAAAAGAAGAGCAAAGGTAAAATTAAATGTCAGTAAAAGTAAATGCCAATTTTCCTATGCTCAAGGTTGTTACATATTCCCCCGATTGAGCGAAAACACATCCTTAGTGTTTAATAATTCCCCTTGGAACAGGTGAGGATATGATTCCTGCATCCAACTTTTTTCCTTCCAGTTAGCCACTTCCAGGTTGAAGTGACTCCACTGCACTTTAACCTGGGTGATGGCTCAATTTCGTAACATTTTTTCTCTTCACTCGAAAATACAAAGGGTTTCTCCTAGAAAATCTATATCTGGTTCCACCTATTTCAGAGGATAATATGTCATCAATGACTAATATTTCATAAACATACTTAAACATCATAAAAAATTGATTAAGTAAACTCTTACCTGCACCTCTTGCTAGTTAATGATATATATATAAGGATACGTGAAACACATTATCAACTCATATGTAGGTGGGCAACATAAACTAGTATGCTACAGGTCCAATTCTTTCCAATATTTGAAAGGGTCCATAGTATTTGGGAGCTAACTTCGCACATCCCTTCCATTGTAGGGTCCTTTTCTAGGGTTTTACTCAGACATACACATGATCTCCTACCTGAAATTCCCTATAGTTTCTTTTCCTATCTACATATTCCTTTTGTATATCTTGAGCAAGCTTCAAATTTCGTTGGATTTTATTCACATTCATTTCCATTTATACTAATATATTGGTTCCCAACATTAGTTTTTCCTTTGGGTTATTCCAATTTATGGGTGTCTTGCATCTTCTTCCATAGAGATATTCAAAAGGAATTAATTTCAGTGATTCATGATAACTATTATTATAGAAAAATTCCACATAGTGGAGGTACTCTTTCCATTTATTGGGTTGTTGCATCATATGAATTCATAGCATATCCTCTAGTACTTTGTTTACTCTATATTTTCCAATCCATTTGTGGGTGATAAGAAGTGTTAAACTGAATTTTAGTACCCAAAACTATAAAGAGAATTTTCCAAAACATGGATGTAAATTTTACATATTAGTAAAAAATCATAGCCTTTGGCATCCAATGTGTTGAGAAATAAATGCAAGTAGATTAGGGTTTGATTCATTGTTGGGGAAATTATATGTGTTATAATTCTGACATTAAATTATAAGTCCGGGGTTGTAAGACTTAGAGGCACAAGCACAGGTAACGCAGGATCAGAGCATCTAACCTAAACTAGGGTGAGAAAATCAATTTGTTGTTTAAGTACATAATGTTATTTGTAGTGTAAAACTAATCAATTGAAAAAATAACATGGTCAAGCAACACGTATTTCTATTTCAAAAGAATATCAATCAACATTCAAATAATCTAACCACTATTTTAAACTGAACTATGATATCAATCCTATTGATCAGAATGTAAACAAAGGAAAACTGATTGTGCACACTTTAAAATAAAAATCTTTAAAATAATAATCTATCTACTTTTGAAATCCACTAAAAAAAAATCCAATACAAATATCATTGTGCACACCATCCTATTTCATAAATAACAGAGTTCATATTTGCAAAGAATAATGCTACTTATCAACTTAAAGAACTCACTCACTGCAAAACTTAAACTAGCATCTCATTCCTTACTAATTACTACTTTTAAATGTATGAGAAATCACTATTTCAACAAAGAAATTTTAATCTTGAACTCTTAAATACTTCCTAAAGGTTACCTTTATAACTCAAAACTTTAAAACCGAACGCAAAAAATCATTCTTCCTTGACAATGAAATCACACTAACATATTGATTATGCTTATGAACTACTTGCAAGATTAAAACCATGTAAAACAAAAAAAAATTTCAGTGAACACACTTTGATGCTAATCGAAACAAAGAATCCTATTCTAATTAAAAGTATGAAAAATATATCTAAATCTCATGTCTCACAAATCCACTAATTTTGATTCAATAAACAAAAATGCATATGTGAAATCTTAAATCTGAATATGTACTTAACACAAAAAATTCAATGTTAAATGTTTAATCTGATTCTGTACTTAACGCTAAGAAAACTCATAGTAAAGCAAACGTTATTTCCATTATGGTTTAATCATTCTCTCATTGTATTGGATTTGCAATCAAAGGAATGTGAAACTAGATATATCTGAACCTTTTTTTTACAAATATAACGCTACAGGAAACAAAGCATAAACTCAATTGATATTTTAAGATCGCTGATATTATACCTGTTAGGTCCCTATATTACTAGTATAGTCCCTTATTGTTGTTAGTGTAACCCCTTTATTGTTATTATTGTACCCCTGTAACCCCCATATTGTTATTATTGTGCCCTTAAATTATTATTGTTAGGTCGGCTAGGATTACATTGTGGCCCCATGGACTCCTATATATAGAAAGGAGGTTTTGTAATTTGAATAATCCAAGAATTGTTCATTTATGTAATGTATTGGAGGTTTCCCCCTTGAAGTGGCTTATTATAAGGCATTGATATCTCTTTTCTTCTATTTTTGGAGCTGGTTTCACAACATTTGGTATCAAAGCTTTGGATTCTAGGGTTTTTCTTCTCCAAACAGGTCATCGTGGAATTTTTTCTATAACTGTTTTTCTACAAAGGCTCAGAAGAAAAAATTTATAGGGTGCAAAGCCAAAATATTGAGGAACATCGTCGCAAAATTTCAGAGCTTCGTTCACAATATTTTCGGAGATATGATCTGTGGAAGGTAGGGCTTTTTGTAGGCTCCTGAATTTCACTAAAAAAGGTCATCAAGGCATTTTTGCTATAACGTTTTTTCTACGAAGGTTCAGAAGCCAAAATTTTTAGAGCATGAAGCCGAGATCCTGAGGAACATCGTCGCAATATTTTAGAGCTTGGTTCGCAATATTTTTGGAGATATGATTTGTGGAATGTAGGTCTTGTTTAGGCTCCCTAATTTCATCTCAAACAAGTGATCGTGGGAAAATCTTCATAACTCTCTCTCTGAGCATCGGATTGGAATTCTGTAAAATGTGACTAGAAGTAAATGGACTGTAATTTCTTATCTATATATTTTAGAGCCAAAGGAGAAAACAGTGACACGTGGCAAGTTGTACAAGTTCGCTCTACTAAACTAGTCCATAATTAGGTCATTGTGGGACATTGGACATAACTTTGTCGTGAAGAGTCCAAATCAAGTCAGACCTATGGCATTTGAAAGAAGCTTCAGAGGACTACTGCAAGGCAAAATTTTAGATATTGAGGATATGCAATTATAGAGATAATTCAGTTTCAATATAGAGCTCTGCAAAATCAAGTAAAAGGTGTGTATTTTGTTTTCCCTGAATTGCATAAGTCTTGTTTGAAGAATCCAGTGGAATTTATTTCAAGGGAATATTGTAGAATAGATATCAGTATTGGTTTCTAAAATGGCCCCTAAAAATAATTCAACACCCATTAAGCCTTTAGAAGGCTCTACTATGACTCATGAAGACGAAGAATGGAAACATGACATATCAAAATTACAAGAGCAAGTGCAACAAATTTCGCTCTCGCAAAGAGAAACAAAAAATGACATGGAAGTTTTGAAGAAAGATGTGGAAACTAAGATGGATGGTTTGAATAAAGGCGTGGAATCTAAGATAGATGGCATGGAAGCTGGCATGGAATCTAAGATTGATGACATGGAAGCTAAGATCGATGAAAAATGGAAAACATGAAGAATGATCTAAAAGCAGACATGGAAGGTTTGACAAATTTGATACAATAAATGTTTCCTAATGGTGAAAATATAGTAGAGTAAACTCATGATGAGAAAAAAATAAATGTTAATCATGATTTCTTAAACTCTAATATTGGCGGGAAGAACCACCATATTCCAAAAATGGATATGAGGAAGTTTGATGGAAAGGATCCTGTAACATGGATACTACAGATGGAGCAATATTTTGATCTCCATAATGTGAAGAACACACAAAAGGTACACATTGCAACTTTACATTTAGAAAAAAATACATTTGTACGGTATCGATGGCTTTGCTCCCGTAAAAAAATTGTCACTTGGTCAATTTTTACAAAGGAAATGATAGCACATTATGAGGATACAAAGAGCAACACCTTCTTTAGCCAATTGATAAATCTCAAACAAAAGGGTTTAATGGGGGAGCACATTGAGGACTTCCAAAAATTGAATATAAGGGTAACCGATATTCCAGAGGAACACAGGATTGATCTCTTCATAGGTACTTTAAAGGATAACATCCAACATGAAGTTCGCGTTTTGGAACCTGATTCATTGGAGAAGGCATTCAGGTTGGCAAGAAAAATCGAATGTAAAATTATGGCGACAAGGAAGCCTACCACTCACTTCTATAAAGAGGGAAGTGTTGCTACTCCTAGATTTCCACAACCTACAAGGTTGACACCACAACAATTGGAAGAAAAAAGAGCAAAAGGGCTTTGCTGCAGTTGTGATAGCAAATACACTAAAGGTCATAAGTGTGCTGAGAAGAAATTATTTTACATAGATTGTGAAGAGGAAGAAGAAAATGAAAAAGAAGAGGATATACACCAGGAACCAACCCTAGAAGAGGAAGAAATGAGTCCAACTGATGTAGGGGTACCCTTCTTACCGACATTCTCTTCTATTAGCTATGCATACAAAATGCATCCAAATAAAATGCCCAATTTAAAACTCAAAGTCTGGGAAATCTTACATGCAAAAGCTTTTCTCTTATGGTTCAATCCATAACATCATCTCACAACGTATATAAAATTCTCCTCTAATGTTATACCAAAACTGTGCTCATAGTGGCAGACTCACAATTTCATGCAGAAGCTTCTTTATCCCTTACCCTATGGTTATGAGACCATACCTATCGAAATTGTATATGCGGAAGCTGATTTGAATACCTCCAAGGTTATAACCCATTTTATAACTAATTGGACCAATTTCCAAACCTTGGTTTAAACTCTTCTTATGAATATTCCATTTAACATTGGAATAATACAACTATTCCAAAGTTATAGCCCTCACCTCGTATCATGGGCCTTTCAAATAAATATCCGCTTTATTATATGAGATTCTTATATAGTGGTCCACGCTTTAACACTCCATCCTTCGGACTAAAACCTGACATATCAACACTAGACTTAATTCATGTTAACTCCGACCTTGGTTAAACCCAAAGACCAACGTATATTAAAGTTATGGGTCCCACAGCCAGTTGTAAACGTACCTCTCCATTCGACAGCTAGAGGCTTATCGCATTTCACCTTACCAAATCAATGATCATCGTGCGACAAAATTGTGCACTCCTTAATGTCCCTCTTCAATCGTTAACACCTCCACAAATTCATGATGTGAACGCCATCAGATTTCAATTGCCGATGATCGAACACATATCGCAGTTTTTTCCCCACATAATTTTAACACTCAGAAAAAAACGCGAAATAGGCAGTTTCAAAATACCACCTCTACCTTACGTGTCAAACGCAGACCACATCGCATTCGAAAAGGTAATTTCCACTTACCACTTGAGAATAATGCGGGACCACTTGTTTTACTCCTCAAAACCGCTCTTACTGTTAATGCTTCACGGTTCCGTTCTCATGGTTCTATTTCTCACTATCGCTTAACATTCTGCTTCCTCATGTGTTAACCTTTGTTTCATTAACATTCTAATATGGAATTGTGATACAACTCCATCATTATAAATACAATAAAATCATCATATGTGACTTCAGGATCAGACTCCCATTCACAGTACATACACAATTGGGTGTATGAATCTCCCCTGAGATCGAACCTCCTCATATCTTTCAAGACCAAACCCTCGTTATATAGATTTGAGAATTATCTCTCCATTACATACTGACGGCAATTCAAAACCACACTCTATTCATACAGGGAATTCCACTTCGCCCTTATACATGGAATCATTATTCATTCATCTATCAATAAACACATGGAGTTCGATTTACAATTCTAAGCGCATTCAATCACAATATCGACATGAACGCCAGTTTCTTCAACGACACACATAAGGCATTTAAAAACCAAATTACAGAGGTTACTTTCTGCATTGCTCATACAATTGTATACTGGAATTTCAAAGCCCATTCACACCAAAATTAAATCAAATAATAATCGCATAGTTCTGTAACAGAGTCTTTCTTATATACAAATGAAACCTACTTACAAAATTCTGGTTTGGCCAGATCTTCAAGTCAAATGGCCCTTCTAATTCATCACTTTGTTTCCCCAGCTCTTCATCTCTTTAGCCGAATTCCATTGAGGCTTATAATTGTAAAATTTGGTAATCAATCGATTCAGCTTCTTCAATGACTCAACAAAAACTCTTGGAATCCTGAAATCCTAAATTTAGCCTAAATCCCTAGACAAACTGAAACTGACTCTTCACATTCCTAGCTAATCGACTTCTCCTCATGTTCTCCAATGAATTGGGAACATTTAAAATTTTCTCACTATATTTATTCAAAAATCACTCAAATATTAATAATTACATAAGAAAGCAAAAACATGAGACCCCCTATGTCTATTTATATACAAAGTATTTTCTTGAGCCTAATGCTCCTGCATCAGACTCCCCAGGTTAAAATGATTCATGATCACGTGCTTTTAGTCCTTGCCTTCCTGGATCCCACACTTTGTTCTAAAACTGATCATCTGTTGCAATATTCTTCTTTTGCACTCCTCCAGGCTTCCATATCTTATTTTGTCTTGCTCCACTAGCTGCAGTTTTACACTATCTTTTTGTCTTTCTCTTGTTGCTGCTTTTGCTTCTTTGTTTTCTTGTTGCTGCCTTCTTCTCAGACACTTTCACCATCAAACTCATCATAAATTCAATTTCTTTATCTAATATGTCTTCTGATTGCTGGGTGTTGCGCCATCTTGATTGCTGAAATTCTACTTCTGCTTGCTGAGTTCTTATCTGCTGAACTCTTACTGCCACCTTTGCTGTAGCTTTAGCCCCAGCTTTAAATTTAGCTTTAGCTTGTTTATTCCCTACTTCCACCCTAGCTGTACCTTTAACTGTATCTTTAGCTCTATCTCTGACTGCCACCCAATCATCCACACCCTCTTGTTCTCTGCAACATTAAAACTCTTCCTGATTGTCATCCATGACAATTTCTTCTCTCTCTGACTTCAGCAATCCTCTCGACTGGTATTTAAATTTCCAGTCACTGTCATCATCTCTTTTCCTCTCTTCCTGGACCAAACATCCTTTAGTCCTTCCATCAGTACTTGCAATCATAAAACAAACACCAAAATTAAAAAATCCTTGTGTCTCTTCCTCCTCTAACAACACCTCAAATTGTTTCTTTAACATTTCTTCTGGAAACACTTCAATCTGCTGCTCTTCCATTTCATTCTCTTCTCTAAATGTGTTCAACAACCAATTCAACCATCTATTTTCAAGAATTTCATCAATATGCTGCAAACTTGTTTCAGCATAATCTTCTTCTCCTTCTTCCTTGACAATCTTGAGTAATTGTCCTTCATCTCCTTGATTGATTCTAGCAACCAATTCAAGTTCTTCAAGTACCATGTCTTCTTCTTCTGCCAGAATAAAATTCTGATTCTCCACCACTGTAGCAGTTCCAAAAATTTGTCCTCGAGTCTTCTCTTTGTCCATCAGACAAACCATTTCCTTCTTGTCATCAACAGTAATAACAAGTTCCTTTACATGAGGCATGATAGCCTCACCTTCCCTCTTCTACAACAGTTCATCTTCCTCCAAGACAACTCCAAAAGATAGATTGTCTTCTGCCATACCTATCAACACAGCCAAATTATCAGTTTCAAAACCACAAGACCCAATTTTCTCAATTGATGATTCAATCACCAATTCCTTCCTCAGCAATCCTAAGTATCCTCCAAGACTCAGAAAGTCTTCACTATCTTTATTCCCTTGCATCTTCACATTCTGCAATCCCCAATTTTGAAATTGAGGTTCTACTTCCTGTACTAAATCCTGGTTCTTCAGCATAATCTCCAACAATCCAATTTCCTCATTCCATGGATTAAAGTCTTCCACAAAATTTTCCTACTCCTTTCTTTGGCTGTCCAGTGGTGTCAAATTTTCTCCATCACCAGCAAAATCCACATTCACAAAACAATTGTTAAAACAAAAATCATAAGGCCTCAGTGCCTTTCTTTCCTCTGCCAGCATTTCAGTATGCTGTCTTAAAGTTCCTTCCTTCTCTATCAGCACATCAGTATGCTAATTCCAATCCTTCAAACAATTCTTGATACTGTCAGTTAGTCTCTCCTCTGCATCATCCTCTTCAAGGATGTCTCCTTGTTCTAGTTCATAAAAATGAACTTTCTCATTCTCATTCATCTCTGCCTTTACAATCCGAACACTTATTCTCTGTGTTTCTATCCTCTGCTCCAAAACACTTAACTCATGCCATAAATCTGTCATCTCATCTGAGAAAACATTCGTACTATATTCACTATTTTCCTTTCTATCAGAATTCAAGTTTCCTGCTGTCACTATCTCCTCATCTTTCATCAGAATAGAATTCTGATCTTCCATCTCTGCAATAATCTCAATTATCTGTCCATCACTTTTCCCTTAGCCATTTAATAAAAGCAATTGGTCACTACCAGCATTAATAACAAATTCATCATCATCAAACATAACTGTCATGTCCCCATTGAAGCAATCTCTTTCATAAAACAAGGAATTTATGAATTCCTTTTGCTGCAATAACACAATTTGATCTTCCTCTGAAAGATAATCATCATATCTTGCTTGGAAATATTCAGCTTCATTTATCACAGTTTCATCATGTGAACTATCTTCTTTAATACCTGCATTCACACAAATCTTGTCAATTTTAAAATCATAAGACCCCATGGTCTCATTTGATGATTTGGTCATCAAATCTTCCTGCTGTTCCAAGTCTTCTATACATTTCAGAAATTATTCAATGGTATTCTCTTCAGTTTCTTCCAAATTTTCAATTGACCTCTCAAATTCGAGCTTCTGGCCACCATCATAAGTCCAATCTCCTCTGTTTCTAGTATGTTGGAAAACAAAACTTTTCCCCAACTGTGTATGGACATTTTCAAAATATCTAGCTGTGCCATTTTCCTCCTTTGTGAAAACATCAACAGTTTGTCCACATCAATATGTTTTTCCTGCAAACATACAAAATTTTTCAGATGTAAAGTAATTTGACCTCTTGGTCTCACTTGAAGTTTCAGTCTTCAAGTCCTTCTCCAAATACTCAATCATCCTAAGTAATCTCTCTTTCTGCTGAGCATGTATCATATGCTCTTTCTTCATCTGTAGCCTATTCCACTATACTTTCTTCTTCATAAGCCAACCAAATCTCTGGCTTTCCTCTATCATCATTACCAGTTTATTAAACTGTTCTCTAATCTCAGCTACCTCCTTCCAATATTCTGCATCAGTCAATTTCTTCCTTATGCCATTTGTCCTGGCATCTTCTTTATGTCTTCTGTTGTGGCCTCTGTCAGAACTTATGCTATCTCTTCTATGACTTTTGGAAGTCATCTTCTCCTCCATGAGTTCCTCACTCATCAGCTGCACCAAGCCTCTCCAATAGCAAGCTCTCTTGCTTCCACTTACCTCACCAATCCTTTCCTCCAGATCTGGGCTTTTGGCAAGTACTGGTCCTCTATCTGTTGGAACCTTTTGAGCACTCTCTTCTGCTCACTCTAGGCTTCACTCTGCAGCTTTTTTTTTCAAGAACACCTCTATTCTTCTTTCATCCAACCTCTGTTGGGAATTCTCCAGGTTCTGCCACACTTTCTTCTTCACTTTAGAATCCTCTGCTAGACTCTTTCATCACTGCTCTCAAAGCTGTGATCTACTTTTGCTGAGATTTCTTCAATTGTCTGCAATCTGAATTCTGCAAATAATTATTCAAACCAGAGTTAAGCACTGCTCATCAAATCACCTTCAAGATTCTGTATAATCTTACTTCTTCTTTCACCTGCATTGCATCTCTGTATGCTGCAATCTTTAAAACACTTTGTCTTCAAATTCAGAGTCTGCAAATCTGAATACCTTCCCTACAAACCTAATCAAATCTGCAATTTCTGTTAAATAGATTTGAACTTCAAATTTTCCTCACTGCTTCAGTACATATGCATTTCAAAAATTAAATTTTCAACCGAGCTATTTCAGCTCTGATACCACATGATGTAGGGGTACCCTGCTTACCCACATTCTCTTCTATTAGCTATGCATACAAAATGCATCCAAATCAAATGCCCAATTTAAAACTCAAAGTCTAGGAAATCTTACATGCGGAAGCTTTTCTCTTATGGTTCAATCCATAGCATCATCTCACAACGTATATAAAATGCTCCTCTAATGTTATACCAAAACTGTGCCCATAGTAGCAGACTCACAATTTCATGTGGAAGCTTCTTTATCCCTTACCTTATGGTTATGAGACCATACCTATCGAAATTGTATATGCGGAAGCTGCTTTGAATACCTCCAAGGTTATAACCCATTTTATAACTAATTGGACTAATGTCCGAACCTTGGTTTAAACTCTTCTTATGAATATTCCATTTAACATTGGAATAATACAACTATTCCAAAGTTATAGCCCTCACCTCGTCTCATGGGCCTTTCAAATAAATATTCGCCTTATTATATGAGATCCTTATATAGTGGTCCACACTTTAACACTCTATCCTTTGGACTAAAACCCGATATATCAACACTACACTTAATTCATGTTAACTCCGACCTTGGTTAAACCCAAAGACCAACGTATATTAAAGTTTTGGGTCCCACAACCAGTTGTAAACGTACCTCTCCATTCAACGACTAGAGGCTTATCGCATTTCACCTTACCAAATCAATGATCATCGTGCGACAAACTTGTGTTCTCCTTAACGTACCTCTTCAATTGTTAACACCTCCACAACTTCATGATGCGAACGCCGTCAGATTTCAATTGCCGATGATCGAACACATACCGCATTTTTTTCCCCACAAAATTTTAACACTCAGAAAAAACGCGAAATAGGAAGTTTCAAAATACCGCCTCTACCTTATGTGTCAAACACAGACCCACATCGCATTCGAAAAGGTAATTTCCACTTACCACTTGAGAATAACGCGAGACCACTAGTTTTACTCCTCAAAAATGCTCTTACTGTTCATGCTTCACAGTTCCCTTCTCATGGTTTTGTTTCTCACTATCGCTTACTATTCCACTTCCTCATGTGTTAAACTTTGTTTCATTAACATTCTAATATGGCATTGTGATACAGCTCCATCGTTATAAATACAGTAAAATCATCATATGTGACTTCAGGATCAGACTCCCATTCACAGTACATACACAATTGGGTGTATGAATCTCCCTTGAGATCGAACCTCCTCATATCTTTCAAGACCAAACCCTCGTTACATAGATCAGAGAATTATCTCTCCGTTACATACTGAAGGCAATTCAAAACCACACTCTGTTCATATAGGGAATTCCTCTTTGCCCTTATACATGGAATCCTTATTCATTAATCTATCAATAAACACATGGAGTTCGATTTACAATTCTAAGCACATTCAATCATAATATCGACATGAATGCCGATTTCTTCAACGACACACATAAGGCATTTAAAACCCAAATTACAGAGGTTACATTCCGCATTTCTCATACAATTGTATACTGGAATTTCAAAGCCCATTCACACCAAAATTAAATCAAATAATACTCGCATAATTCTGTAACAGAGTCTTTCTTATATGCAAATGAAACCTACTTACAAAATTATGTTTTGGCCAGATCTTCAAGTCAAATGGCCCTTCTAATTCATCACTCTATCTCCCCAGCTCTTCAGCTCTTCAGCTGAATGCCATTGAGGCTTATAATTATACAATTTGGTAATCAATCGATTCAGCTTCTTCAATGACTCAACAAAAACTCTTGGAATCCTCAAATGCTAAATTTAGTCTAAATCCCTAGACAAACTGAAACCGACTCTTCACATTCCTAGCTAATTGACTTCTCCTCATGCTCTCTAATGACTTGGGAAAATTTACAATTTTCTCACTATATTTATTCAAAAATCACTCAAATATTAATAAGTACATAAGAAAGCAAAAATATGAGACCCCCCTATGTCTATTTATATACAAAGTATTTTCTTGAGCCTAATGCTCCTGCATCACCAACCATATTGTGTAATGAATTGGCATGAATTACCACTCCTCAAACTCTTAAGATAGAAGGACATATCAATAAGAAAAAGGTAATAGTGTTGATTGATTCAGGTAGTACCCATAATTTTATTCATTGTAAGGTAGCCAAGGAATTGAATTGTTTTCTATACCCAGCACCAGAATGTCAAGTGATGGTTGCAAATGGAGGAACTATAATTTGCTCTGGAAAATGCCATAATATCAAGATAACCATGGGGGAGTATGTATTGAATAGTTCAATGCTTTCCATTCCTATGGGAGGTGTTGATGTTGTACTAGGAGTACAATGGTTACAATCTTTGGGGACGATAGCTTTTAATTTTCAAGAACGTTTCTTGAAATTTTTTTCAGAAGGAAAGGAAGTCGAATTATGGGGTATTGCAGGGAAGTCGAGAAAGATAATAAGCTCTAATTTCATGACAAACCTTCTAAAGAAAAAACACCGAGGCTTAATTGCACAATTATTCTCACTAGAAGTTCCATCATCAAAATCATCTATTTCTGCAGATCTCCAAAAAGTCTTGGACAATTATTCCAAGGTGTTTGAAACTCCCAAAGGACTCCCACCTATTCAGGATCATGATCATGCTATTCATTTGATTCCAGGAAGTGTTCCTCCAAAAAATATGCCTTAAAGATATCCTTACATCCAAAAGAGAGAAATTGAACGTATGATTGCAGAAATGTTAGAGGCGGGTATAGTTCAACCAAGTCAAAGTTCTTTCTCTGCTCCTGTAGTATTGGTACACAAGAAGGATGGATCATGTCGCATGTTTCCGGATTATAGGGAGCTCAATAAGCTCACCATTAAAGATAAATTTCCCATTCCCGTGATTGATGAATTATTGGATTAATTACATGGAGAAATTCATTTTACCAAGTTGGATATTCGTTCAGGGTATCATCAAATTAGAATGAAGGCTGAATATATTCCAAAAACATTATTTCAAACTCATGAGGGTCATTATGAATTTTTGGTAAGGCCTTTTGGCCTTATCAATGCACCTTCTACATTATAAGGGTTGATGAATTCCATTTTCAAACCCTTCCTTAGAAAATTTGTGCTAGTATTTTTTGATGATATACTAATCTACAACAGGTATGGGAAGGATCATGTTCAACATGTTGACAGGGTGCTCAAAATATTGCAGGAGAAACAATTATATGCAAAATCATCCAAATGTTTCTTCAGAATACAAGAGGTGGAATATCTGGGTCATATTGTATCTCACGAGGTGTTAAGATAGACCCTAACAAAATTAAAGCCATTAAGGAATGGAAAGTCCCCACAACCATAAAGAAGTTGCGAGGATTTCTCGGGTTAATAGGGTATTATCGCAAGTTTGTTAAGAATTATGGGAGAATAGCAACAAATCTAACAAAGTTATTGAAGAAAGATGCATTTTCATGGAATCCTGAAGCAACTAAGGCCTTTGAACATCTTAAAGAGGCAATGTGCCTAGCACCAGTCTTAGCTACACCAGACTTCACAAAAACCTTTATTGTGGAATGTGATGCCTCAAGAAATGGAATTGGCATTGTTTTAATGCAAGAAGGAAGACCCATTGCTTTTGAAAGTCATCCAATTAAAGGAAAGTATTTACAGAAACCTATTTATGAGAAGGAAATGTTAGCAATACTGCATGCACTAAAGAAATGACGAACTTACCTAATGGGAAGACACTTCAAGGTAAAAACTGATCATGATAGTCTTAAACACTTTTTGGAACAAAGACTATCTTCAGAAGAGCAACAAAAATGGGTCAAAAAGATGTTGGGTTATGACTTTGAAATAATCTACAAAAAAGGAAAGCTTAATGTTGTTGCAGATGCACTCTCAAGAAAGAATGAAGAGGTGGAAGCATTTCTTTGTTCCATTTCTATTATCCAACCAGATTGGATAACCGAAGCAAGAGATGAATGGAAGAAGGAAAAAGATGTATGGACACTCATTCAAAAGTTGCAGCAAGATCCTAGTACATCTGATACATTTAGTTGGAAAAATAATTCCTTATGGTACAAAGATTGCTTATATCTTTGTAAGAATTCCCAACTAAAACAAAAGATTCTTCTGGAATTGCACACTTCTCCTTTAGGAGGACACTCAGGATTTTTAAAAACTTACCACAGGGGGAAGAAAGAATTTTTTTGGGATGGCCTTAAATCTGATATTCGAAAGTTTGTGGCGGAATGTTTGGTTTGCCAGCAGAATAAAGTGGAAACAATTAAGACCCCAGGACTTCTACAACCTTTATCCATTCCAAGTCAACGTTGGGAGGAGATTTCAATGGATTTTATCACAGGTTTACCTAAGTCCGAAGGAAGAGTGTCATCATGGTGGTAGTTGATAGACTTACCAAGTATGCACACTTTTGTGCATTATCTCATCCATTTAAAGCAAGTACAGTTGCTACTACATTTATGGACACAATTAAAAAGCTACATGGAAACCCAAGGGTTATTGTGAGCGATAGAGATCCCATTTTTACTGGAAATTTTTGGACGGAGTTATTTTCTTGTTTGGGTACTCAATTAGCTCATAGCTCATCTTATCATCCTCAATCGATGGTCAAACTGAGATAGTAAATAAATGTTTGGAAGGATATCTTCGTTGTTTTGTATCTGATAAACAAACACAATGGGTCAAGTGGTTACCTCTTGCTGAATGGTGGTATAACACTTCCTTCCATGCTGCAGCAAAAATGACCCCATTTATGGCACTTTATGGATATCATCCACCATCCATCACATCATCTTTAAGAGAAAATTCGAAGGTTCAAGCAGTGGAAGATCACATCGAGCATCAACAAGAAGTTCTCCAACTCTTAAAGGACAACATGAATTTGGCACAAAATCGAATGAAACAACAGGCAGATCAACGTCACAGCGAGAGAAGTTTTTATGTAGGAGACCGGGTATTTTTACGGCTACAACCATACAAAAAAATGTCCCTCGAGCAAGCTAAGAAGGATAATAAATTATCGCCAAAGTACTATGGTCCTTACAAGGTGTTGCAAAAGATTGTTACTATGGCATACAAATTGGAGCTTCATGCTTCTTCACGAGTGCTTCCAGTTTTCCATGTTTCATGCTTAAAGAAGTTTATAGGTGAAAATATTCAAGTTCAAACAATATTTCCATAACTTTATGAGGAAGGAAAAATCATATTGGAACCTGAAGCAGTCACAGAAACAAGAACTCGACAGCTACGAAATCGATCAATTTCATAATATCTCATCAAGTGGAAAAACTTACCCACTGAAGATTCTACATGGGAGGATGAGAATTTTATACAGAAGCACCCAGAGCTACTCAAGCGGTGAGGATAAAACTTTTTTGAAGGATAGGGGCATCTTAGGTCCCTATATTACTAGTATAGTCCCTTATTGTTGTTAGTGTAACCCCCTTATTGTTATTATTGTACCCCTATAACCCCCATATTGTTATTATTGTGCCCTTAAATTATTATTGTTAGGTCGGCTAGGATTACATTGTGGCCCCATGGACTCCTATATATATAAAGGAGGTTTTGTAATTTGAATCATCCAAGAATTTTTCATTTATGTAATGTATTGGAGGTTTCCCCCTCGAAGTGGCTTGTTTCTAAGGCATTGGTATCTCTTTTCTTCTATTCTTGGAGTTGGTTTCACAATAATAACCAATATTTGCATATCCTTGAATTAAAAGTTACTTTTAAATACTTCTACATTATGGAATTGCGTTAAGAAAACTAGTGACATGTGAAGAACCAAAAACCTTTTGATCTTAATGTGGGAAAACTTGTTAATGCTATGCAAGCTCCCTCATTAGTATTAAAAATGTGTTTCTTATGTGCATAGGAATTTCACTCAGCTTTCAGATTATCACAAGGATTAATTTTTTTTTGGGTGTCTTTCAATATGTAATTCCATGAGTAGGTTATAGACATGAACCATTAATCACATGAAAGGAAAATACATCATACAACTACACACAATCCATTTGATGAAGGATTTCGCCCCGCCTGGTCTACATCTTCTTGAATCAATTCTAAGGCATGATCCATTGTTATTATGCTCCAATTTCAAAATGAAGAGTACATCAATGTGCTGAAAAGAAATAATAATTCTCCCCTAAAAAGAAAAAACTCCTGCAAAGTCCCTTTACCATACACTTATTGTCAGCAACACATGTGCATCTTACCAAGATCCCTTACTCAAATATGAAAGAGCATCAAATTTTTACTTCAATAAATATAATCACATCAATGGTATTATTCTCTAAAAAACATAAAGAGAAAAGATAAGAAAAATGCTAAAACACTGCTGCAAACGTTGTTGTTGAAATCATATGGAGGGTGGAAGATCATTGCAAGATCATATCCAACTCAAAGTCCTCCAAGAACTTGCTCAATATCTGAATGATCCATACGCCCTCTTGGTTGAAGATGTGATCTAAATAGAAAACATAAGTTAACAATGGATTCATAGCATCCATAAACCCCTGAGTAGCCTCTTTTGGTTCTTCAATTGGTCTACAGGTCTTCTTGGCATGGCCTCCTCTCATGGTGGCCCTAGGCATATTTTATCTTCAAGTAGTAAAAACACCATAAAGAAGTGCTCTAATGCCTATGCGAACTGCTCCAATGGATTCCCAGCATGCCAAAATGCTAAGAATGAATTTTCCTTAGCCCAATTTGGACGAATATTTCTCAAGATAGGCGTCATTTACTCCAGGTCTAGAAAACCTCCACTAAAATTGGAAGACTGGAATTTAAGTCCACTAAAAGAGGAGCTCTGCTGAATTTGTAGCACTTCGCCAAAATTCTACCAAATTAACTCGTGGTTTATTAAGGGTTAAATGTGTGATTAGTGATAATTAATCTGCACGTTAAGCACGATTAGCGCTGGCTCCGGTCTTGTTCTCCGCACTAAGTCACATGGGGAGGGGGCTGGCCCCACGAGTTAGTTCCCTCCTCCCTCGCTGTCGGCATAAATTTGAAAACTTAAATAAGTGTGCATCCTATAGTCTATTAAGACTGAACATGGTGGCTTGGTTGTAGTTGTTGGCACTAGTGTCGGGGAGGTCGCAGGTTCGACCTCGACCTCCGCCCCTCCTTGGCATATACAATTTTTACCTAATGAAACTTTAGAATTTCAGACTTAGGCTAAAATAAATATGCACCAATACATTTGGATTTCAACCTTGGACTTGGGCTTAAAATAATATATGTGCCAATACATTTCCATGGGTGGGTGGGGGGGCACATGGTAGCCCCCAGTTGCACCACATGTCTCTTCCCTATTGGCAAAAATTTTCCACCATATTAAAAAAATTTGGAATCCACCCACAATTCAAAAATTTGATCTTTGAGATTCATTGGGAAATTTTCTCCTTCCACAACTAAAATTGGTGAATCTGGTTTGGACACTTGTCACAGTTTCATTTAGCGAAAACTGGAGAATATTCCTGGAGTGCTTACTGGGCTACCATGTCATCAACCTGTCACTGTTTTGCATTTTTTTGCCTATTATAAATGACGATCAGCATACCATAACTCCTTCCTCCGAACTCGATCGAATCTTGCATTGGGTTTATATATATCCCCTCCACTTCTGTCACTCCTTAATATTGAATAACTTTTACTAAACTTAAGTTGTTATAAAAGGTGTGGACCCTCCTTACAACAATACTAGCAAGAATTATCATGTTTTAATTTGATATTGTTCATTATAAAAGGTACACACACACATATTGTATGTTGGTAAGGTTTTTTGTATTAATTAAAGAAATAAAAAACAGGACATAGATTGTGTTGTTGGTCTATTATTAGGGAAACCATACTAGTAACTAAAGAAAAAAAAGGAATGTTTTTTTCCGAAGTGTTTGAGAGGAATTATTAGTCCATAAGTCATAACAAAGAATACAAAAACTATGATAGCAATTCCTTAAGAGACTATCCATGGAGATGTAATAGTAAGTGATTCTAAATTTGAGAAATCGAGACAAAAAATTGAGAGAACAAAGCATGAAGTAACTTAAATAGGAGGGGAGTCGTCATTAGTGTGAGAAACCTAAACATAAGTTCCCTTGGATTTTGAAAGCTTGGAATCCACTATCTTCTTAGCCATGATTGAAACTTTGCAGTCAACATATTTAATTTGGAATTGTAGAGCACCCAATTGGAGTAGGATGGCTTGATATCCCTCACTTTGTTCCACTAGAATCTTGCTCACAATGGTTTTGATTTCCCAATGTAAGTCTATTTATTTGAATTACTTCGTGTCTCTAGTATTGAAGGTACCTATGTTTAGAACCAGCATAGATCAGTCTTAAGTACGTATCTAACATGAGCCAAGAGGGATCAAATTTCTTCACGTGAAAACTTCTTTAGAGTGTAAAACACAATGTGTTATTTTTCATTGTTTAAATTGTGTTTTTGAATGCTAGAGTATATATAGGACCAAATAAACGTTTTAACCATAAACACTTAATGTTTTCATGATATATACATTTTTTTTTTAAATGACATATATTGTATACCCAATTGACATTAAAATATTTTACATAACATGTACATCAAGACATTTTATGACACATGTTGATCATCTTAGCCCCTTGCTAATTTTTGACAAGCAAACAATGGGTCAAGCTGTCTTTGAGTTTTCAAGTAGTGGTTTCCTTCTGAGAAAGACATCATCCTTGAAGCCTTTCATGATTCCCTGCTCTTTAATTCCTTTCCCTCTGCTGTTCTGGAGTCAATAAGCCTCACCAACTGCTAAAAATATGTGCTTCAAAGGCCTCTACTTACCCCTTGTATATCTGCAAAACTCCCCATTTTTCCTCTTTTTCCCCATGAAACCGAGCGCTGATCCTTAAGGCGCTAATCGCATCATCGCAAACCCTCTGCTGATCACACCATCGCAATCGCAGCATTCATGTGTAGCCTCTCGATCGGTCCATTGCAAATATTTGTGATGCGATTGATCGCATCGCAAGTTCCTTCCCTATCGCAAATCACAACTTTGTAACGTGCCACCCCTCTGCTTCTTGCAATTGTGATCTCCCGATGTGATCTCCGCCTTTGATATTTCATTCCGATCTGACGACCCAGATCATATCGCATCGCATATCCACCTCTGATCGCAACTCCCCCTCCGATCACCATCCCTTGCGATTGATCGCATCACACATTCCCCAATTTGCGATTGCAATTAGTCCCCGCTCCCGATCTCCGATTGCGATTTGCGATTCCATATGGGTCCCACCTCATACGCATTTCCGTTGCATTTCATGTATGTCCTTTGCATTTCCACCAAAGTCTAAAGTTTCACATTTTGCATTAAAATGTAAATGTTTCACATGTATTCCGCCATGTCCATAAGTCACTCCGCTGACCAATCTCCACCGTTGATCTACGCCCCCGGGTCATGATCTATCGGCTCACGAGCATTTTCCCCTAAACCCTACTATTTGCTATCTACACCATATCAAAAGCATTTTCCATCGTCATTTCACATAAAACACTGTTCCACCGTCGCGCCATTGTTCTCCTGTCCTCCATAATCACCCCCGTACACATGTTTTTCTTAACGAGTTTGCGGATTTTTGCAGGAATACAGTTGCAGAAAATCGCCATAATTTCCAGCCCCCATTTCAGAAGTCAAGAACGCATCAAAGGACCATCTTTCAGAGGCAGAATTTATGAGGGAAATCTGGGAAGCTGTTACGACACAACTGTCATTAAAGAGGCAGGGTTGAAAATATGCCCTACCCTCTAGAGCCATTCAAAGCACAGATTGAGCAGATGAAAACATTAATGGAGCAGTGAAGAAATATCAAGGAAAAATCAAGGAATGCAGTGTCTGGCATTGAAGAATATAAATTCCAATTCAAAGTTGGAAGACAGAGAGTACAAAGCACAAAAAGCAATGCTTTCAAGGTTTTATTTTAGCCGGATTTTCTTCAGGAAAGGACAAAATGTTCAGGTGGATGTATCTCTATACTGGGTTCCTGAAGAGATTTTCTACTCAATGCATTTATTTCTGCAAGCGGATTTTCAAGTACATTCAGCATTTCATAGCCATCAAATAGTATGGGTGCGAATGTTTTCACCATTTTGTTTTAATGAAACAATTAAATGTTTTCACCTACTTCTTTTATGAGTTTTTCTTCTCCTTCTCCTATAAAAACCGAGAAGAAATACATTGTAAGGGTTCCAGATTTTTATCAGAGAATTGTGCAATGAAAGGCATTTTTGTATACATCTTGTAAATCTTTTGTATGAAGGCTCAGAGTCCGTAGGGTCTCAGTGAGGAGGAGTTCCATCTGTATTTGAGGATTCTGGTCTTTGGTATCCCACAATATGTAACTTCCTTTTATGTGTTTAATACAACATTTCATTTTATCCATCTTCTTGTATCATGTACTGGAATGCGAGTGGCTCACTGATTTTAGGTAAGGATTTATCCTAGTTGATACCCATACTTGGATCAGTCAAGCGCTTTAAATATTGCTCAGGCATGATATACTGTTTCATGTTCATTTCATCCATCTTTCTGCTATATTAGTTGCTTTGGGAGGGTGCTTTTAAAACGCCATTGTCATGTATGGATTCTTAGATTGATAAGCCCATATATGGTTCTGTTGTGTATCTGGGTATCAGACCAAAGATAACTAATATCTTTTATATTTCTTTCACCGCATACACCTTCTGATATTTGATTTTTGTGGCATATTACTTGAATTGGCCCTCTTTACAGTAAATTGTCTCTTAACTGTCTGATGTTTTTGTGTCGGAGCTTTGCATCTTGTATCTGCAACATTACTTTCCTTGTGGCAGTTTCTGTAAGTTCTGGTCCCATTTAAATCAATTTTCTTGTATTACAAGAGATAGCAGGAGAGCCTTTGGATTGACACCCAAGTTTTATTATATGCTCCTTGCTATGATAAGATGTCATAGGCACTAGTCTATGGAAACTCTAGGCTGTCTCTAGGAGCGACAACATCTGTCGACAACAACACAAATTAAAATATTTTTTTTATTATTAACATATTTTTAAGTATATGTCAATATTAACTTGTATTATAATATTTTATCAATAACCAAATTATAAGATTTAAACATAATACTCACACATTTTTTTTACTTCTAATTACTTTAGAACATATTCATTCTTTTTTATTATAACCAAAATTATTTTTCTTTCTATTTAGAACATAATTTTTAACTTGTATTTTAATTTTAAAGGGGAACAAATAGATGAAAAAACTTACACATTGTAACACCCTCTTCCCACATCTACCCAATTAACCACCAATGGGAGTAAACATGTGATGAGAGGCTACTAATATGAGATTAAACCTAGTCCTAGATGACCTTAAGGAAGTGGAACTGATGAAAACATGACAAACACACCTTAAAAAACATCAACAACATCTCCAGGAGGAAAACCAACCTCCCAAACCCCTGAAAAATGAAGGGGGGGGTGAATTTTGACCCTCTTGAGCCTTCGTTGCAGGCATATAAGGGAAAGGGAATGTCTATAGACCCTTATCCACAGGTCTGCCTTGGAAAGGTAGTGGCCATGGCCCAAAACAATTAATTCTGTGTGTGCAACTCCGAGATTTGTGCCACATTTTTAGCCCTTGAGCCCAGGTCATTGCCAAAAAATGTTGGGTGTGGAGCTTGATTATCTTGTTTATTTTGTATCACAGATGTAAAATTTCCTTGTAAAAGTATAGTAATTTCTAGTCAATCTGGGCCATTCATTAGGCAGATGATCTGACGGTAGAAGTTATGTTTAGTTTAGGGTTTTTTGCCCTAGAAGGCACCCCCTCTCTTGTATGACTGTATTGTATTGTGGCTGTGTATGGTATGTTTATTCTCGGAGCGAGAAACAGAGAGGGAGACTGTGAGAGAGAATAGAGGATATTACAGTGGATCTGTTGTAGGTTGTGCCTCTTCATTTTGCTGGATAATAGAAAGGAAGGACTGGCTGTTCGAGGTGGACGTAGCCAAAACTGGGTGAACCACATATATCTGTGTCTCTCTGGTTTTATGTGTTTTGTGTGCTTGTGTCTTCCGCATATTTTATGTGTTTCATTGCTCTGTAATATTTAATTTTCTAACAACTGGTATCAGAGCTGAAGGTCTATTTGGCTGATAAACTCACAGGAAAGAAGGGTTTCTTGGTTCGAGTGGGAGCAATGGCGGAAGATGGTAAATTTAGGGTCGATAAATTTAATGGCCAAAACTTCCCGTTGTGGAAGATTCAGATGGAAGATTATCTGTATTAGAAAGAGCTGTACCTACCATTGAGCGGAAAAACAAAGAAGCCGACAGCTATGATAGACATAGAATGGGAGATTCTTGATAGAAAGGCACTCGGAACAGTACGGTTGTGCTTCGCGGCATCAGTAGCCTTCAATATTTCGAAGAAAACAACAACAGAGGGTTTGATTAAGGCGTTGGCAAAACTATATGAAAAACCCTCGTCCTCAAACAAGGTTATTCTTATGAAATGTTTATTTAATATGAAGATGTTGGAAGGTGGATCTGTTGCAGACCATTTAAATGATTTTAATACAATTACTAGTCAGTTAAGTTCTGTAGGGGTAAACTTTGATGATGAAGTTAGAGCTCTGTTATTTCTGTGCTCATTGCCAGAAAGTTGGAATGGTTTAGTTATGGCCATTAGTAACTCTGTCTCTGGATCTAGTACTTTCAAGTTTGATGATGTTGTCGGTGCTATCCTTAGTGAGGAAATGTGATGAAAAATCTCCGGTGAGACATCAAGTAATGCTTTGAGTGCAGAGTCTAGGGGAAGAAGAATGGAAAGAGGAAAGAGCTCGGGATATCGCAGTAAATCAAGGAAAGGCAGATCCAATTCCAGATCGGGGATAATGTGCTGGAAATGCAGAAAGAAAGGACACCTAAAGAAATACTATAGATATCGGAAGGGAAAAGAAGGAGACACACAACAAGAAAACAATCATGAAGCAAATGTGACAGGTGATGTGTTACAAGATGCTTTGATTCTTTCTTTCGAAAATGTTACTGATTCTTGGGTTGTAGATTCAGGGGCTTCATTCCATGCCACACCTGATAAGAAATATTTTCATGACTATGTTCAAGGAGATTTTGGAAAAGTTAGTTTGGGTGATGATAAACCCTGTAAAATTGTTGGAATGGGTAAAGTTCTTGTAAAACAACAGAATGGAAACCAATGGCTACTAAAGGAGGTAAAGCATGTTCCAGATCTGAAGAAAAATTTGATTTTAACAGGGCAGTTAGGCGGTGAAGGTTGTGTGACAACTTTCACGGATAAAACTTGGAAGGTCACCAAAGGAGCCCCGGTAATAGCAAAAGGTGAAAAGGTTGGTACATTGTATTTATGCAAATGTATTTCTAAATCTGTTAATGCTTTAACTTCCAAAGGAGCAGATGTAGCATTATGGCATCATAGGCTCGGACACATGAGTGAGAAGGGGATGAAGATTCTTCACTCAAGAAATTTGTTGCCGGGTTTGAAGAATGTTGATTTGGATTTCTGTGAGAATTGCATTTATGGAAAACAGAAGAGAGTCAAATTTCTCAGAGTTGGGAAAGAAAAGAAGAGCGAAAAATTAGAGCTTGTGCATACAAATGTATGGGGACCTGCTCAGGTATCATCTCTTAGTGGCTCTCGTTATTATGTTACTTTTATTGATGATGCAACTAGAAAAAAATGGATTTATTGTATTCAAAATAAATCTGATGTATTTGATACTTTCAAGAAATGGAAAGCTTTGGTTGAGATTGAGACAGGAAGGAAGTTGAAGTGTCTCAAATCAGAAAATGGAGGTGAATATTGCAACAAAGAGTTTGATAGGTACTGTTCATAGCATGGAATTTGCAGAGAGAAGACAGTTCCAATAACACCACAAGAAAATGGTGTGTCGGAAAGGATGAACAGAACAATCATGGAGCGTGCAAGGTGCATGAGATTGCATGCAAGATTTCCTTTACAATTTTGGGTAGATGTTGTAGATACTGTTGTTTATCTAATAAATAGGGGGCCTTCAAGTTCCTTGGATGGTGGTACTCCAAAGGAAGCATGGACAGGTAAAAATATAAACTACTCTTTTTTAAATCCTTTTGGTTGTGAGGCCTTTGTCCATATTAATAAAGAAAATAGAACCAAGCTTGAGGCAAAATCAAAGAAATGTACCTTTATTGTATATGGTGTTAATGATTTTTGTTATCGCTTATATGATTATGAAAATCACAAAATCATTAGGAGCAGAGATGTAATATTCAATGAAAAGGTCTTGTATAAGAATCAGTTGTGGGAAAAGAAACAACAAAAAGAAAACAAAGAATACAGAGTTCTTGATGAGATCATAGAAAAGGTAAAGGTGCTTGAAAATAATAATAATCAATAGCCACAACAACAACAACCACCACAACAACAACAGGAACCTCAAACACCAGAATGTGGTGTTAGAAGATCTACCAGGATAAGTAGACCCCCTGAACGATACTCTCCATCATTATATTATTTATTGTTGACTGATTCTGGTGAACCTGAATGTTATAAAGAAGCAATGCAGGTTGAAATCAGGAAGAAGTAGGAGCTAGCCATGGAAGAAGAGATGGAATCTTTAATGCATAACCAGACTTGGGAATTAGTCACGTTGTCTGCAGGTAAAACTACATTGCAGAATAAATGGGTTTATAGGCTGAAGGAAGAATATGGAGGAAAACAGAGGTACAAAGCTAGACTTGTGGTGAAGGGGTTTGCAAAAAAGAAAGGTATTTATTTTGATGAAATATATTCTCCTTTTGTTAAGGTGACCTCAATCAGAACTATTTTAAGTCTTGTAGCAGCGGAAGATTTACATCTTGAACAGTTAGATGTAAAGAAAACATTTCTCCATGGAGATTTGGAGGAAGAGATCTATATGGAGCAGCCAGAAGGATATCAGGTCAAAGGGAAATAAAAATTAGTGTGCAGGTTAAAGAAGAGTTTGTATGGCTTAAAACAGGCTCCAAGGTAGTGGTATCTAAAATTTGACAAGTTTATGTATTAACAAGGTTATACTAGATGTCACTCTGATCATTGTGTTTATCTGAAAAGGAAAAATGATGACAGCTATATTATATTGTTATTGTATGTAGATGACATGATTGTTGCAGGGTCTAACATGCAGGAAATAAATGTGCTCAAAAGAAAATATGCAAATTCATTTGCAATGAAGGATTTGGGAGCTGCAAAAAAAATCCTTGGTACGAGAATAACTAGAGACAGGAAAAATCAAAAATTAACACTGTCTCAGAATGAGTACATACAAAAGGTGTTGAAAATATTTAATATGCAGAATGAAAAACCAGTTAGTACACCTTTGCTAGCCATTTCAAACTTAGTAAGGATATGTGCCCAACGATCCAAGAAGAAATGGATTATATGTCTAAAGTTCCATATGCATCGGCAGTATGAAGCTTAATGTATGCGATAGTGCACCTGAACGATATTGCCTGTGGTGGTGTAATGGGTGCATGAAATCCAGGAAAAGAACATTGGATGGTAGTAAAATGGATTCTCAGATATTTGAGAGGTACCACAAATCAAGAATTATGCTTTGGTGGTTCAAACATTTCTCTACAGGGATATGTTGATGCAGATATGGCAGGTGACAGAGATAACAGGAGGAGCACTATAGGATATGTATTTACTGTAGATGGAACAACTTTCAGTTGGGTTTCAAAAATCCAAAGTGTTGTTGCACTTTCAACAATAGAAGAAGAGTATGTTGCTGCTACAGAGGCTAGTAAGGAAATGATTTGGTTACAAAGGTTTATGGATGAATTGGGTAAGAAGAATGATATGGGAACGTTATACAGTGATAGCCAAAGTGCCATTCATCTTGCAAAGAACTCAACATTTCATTCCAGGACTAAACACATACATCTCAAGTACCATTTCATACATTCAGTATTGGAAGATGGACAATTGAAGCTAGAAAAGATACACACTAGCCAGAATTTTGCAGATATGCTAACAAAAGTTGTAATCAGGGAGAAACTGAGAATATTATTAGTTTCAATTGGTCTTCAAGGATGACGATGAAGATGAGAAAAAACCAGGTCCAAAGAGGAGTCATTGTCCAGCAAATGAAGCAGCAATGCAGTTGCTACAATCAGTCTCCAAGTGGGAGATTGTTGGGTGTGGAGCCTGATTATCTTGTTTATTTTGTATCATAGTGTTGGACCCTTGTACCTTAATGGGGCGGCAACGCCACCCATAATTAAACACTGCCTGGGGGGTCTAGGGGGGGCAGTTGCGACTTTATGGAGCCCCCCCTGGCGGGGGGTTTCAAGGGCAGTGCCCCCAAAGCTAAAAATAGATGTAAAATTGCCTTGTAAAAGTATAGTAATTTCTAGTCAATCTGGGCCGTTCATTAGGTGGCTTATCTGACGGTAGAAGTTATGTTTAGTTTAGGTTTTTTTTCCCTAGAAGGCACCCCCTCGCTTGTATGAGGGTATTGTATTGCGGCTGTGTATGGTATGTGTATTCTCGGAGCGAGAAACAGAGAGGGAGACTGTGAGAGAGAATAGAGGATATTACACCGGATCTGTTGTAGGTTGTGTCTCTTCATTTTGCTAGATAATAGAAAGGAAGAACTGGTTGTTCGGGGTGGACGTAGCCCAAACTAGGTGAATCACATATATCTGTGTCTCTCTAGTTTTATGTGTTTTGTGTGCTTGTGTTTTCCGCATATTTTATGTGTTTCATTTCTCTTTAATATTTAATTTTATAACAACTGGTATCAGAGCCAAAGGTCTATTTGGCTGATAAACTCACAGGAAAGAAGGGTTTCTTGGTTCAAGTGGGAGCAATGGCGGAAGATGGTAAATTTAGGGTCGAGAAATTTAACGGCCAAAATTTCTCACTGTGGAAGATTCAAATGGAAGATTATCTGTATCAGAAAGATTTGTACCTACCATTGAGCGGAAAAACAAAGAATCCAACAACTATGACAGACGCAGAATGGGATATTCTCGATAGAAAGGCACTCGGAACAGTACGGTTGTGCTTCACGGCATCGGTAGCCTTCAATATTTCGAAGAAAACAACAACAGAGGGTTTGATTAAGGCGTTGGCGAAAATATATGAAAAACACTCATCCTTAAACAAGGTATTTCTTATTAAACGTTTATTTAATATGAAGATGTCGAAATGTGGATCTGTTGTAGACCATTTAAATGATTTTAATACAGTTACCAGTCAGTTAAGTTTTGTAGGGGTAAACTTTGATGATGAAGTTAGAGCTCTAATATTTCTGTGCTCATTGCCAGAAAGCTGAAATGGTTTAGTTATGGCCATTAGTAACTCTGTCTCTGGATCTAGTACTTTAAAGTTTGATGATGTTGTCGGTGCTATCCTTAGCGAGGAAATGCGACGGAAAAGCTCCAGTGAGACATCGGGTAATGCTTTGAGTGTAGAGTTTAGGGGAAGAAGAATAGAAAACCGGAAAGAGATTTGGATATCGCAGTAAATCAAGGAAAGGAAGATCCAAGTCCAGATCGGGGATAGTGTGCTGGAAATGCGGAAAGAAAGGACACCTAAAGAAAGACTGTAGATCTCGGAAGGGAAAAGAAGGAGACACAAAACAAGAAAACAATCATGAAGAAAATGTGACAGGTGATGTGTTACAAGATGCTTTGATTCTTTCTTTCGAAAATGTTACTGATTCTTGGGTTGTAGATTCAGGGGCTTCATTCCATGCCACACTTGATAAGAAATATTTTCATGACTATGTTCAAGGAGATTTTGGACAAGTTAGTTTGGGTGATGATAAACCCTGTAAAATTGTTGGAATGGGTAAAGTTCTTGTAAAACAACATAATGGAAACCAATGGCTACTAAAGGAGGTAAGGCATGTTCCAGATTTGAAGAAAAATTTGATTTCAACAGGGCAGTTAGGTGGTGAAGGTTGTGTGACAACTTTCACGCATAAAACTTGGAAGGTCACCAAAGGAGCCCTGGTAATAGAAAAAGGCGAAAAGGTTGGTACATTGTATTTATGCAATGGTATTTCTAACTATGTTAATGCTTTAACTTCCAAAGGAGAAGATGCAACATTATGGCATCATAGGCTCAAACAAATGAGTGAGAAGGGGATGAAGATTCTTCACTCAAGAAATTTATTGCCGGGTTTGAAGAATGTTGATTTGGATTTTTGTGAGAATTGCATTTATGGAAAATAGAAGAGAGTCAGATTTCTCAGAGTTGGGAAAGAAAAGAAGAGTGAAAAATTAGAGCTTGTGCATACAGATGTATGGGGACCTGCTCAGGTATCATCTCTTAGTGGTTCTCGTTATTATGTTACTTTTATTGATGATGCAACTAGAAAAACTTGGATTTATTGTATTCAGAATAAATCTGATGTATTTGATACTTTCAAGAAATGGAAAGCTTTGGTTGAGATTAAGACAGGAAGGAAGTTGAAGTGTCTTAGATTAGACAATGGAGGTGAATATTGCAACAAAGAGTTCGATAGGTACTGTTCAGAGCATGGAATTCGCAGAGAGAAGACAGTTCCAGGAACACCACAAGAAAATGGTGTGTCAGAAAGGATGAACAAAACAACCATGGAGCGTACAAGGTGCATGAGATTGCATGCAAGATTGCCTTTACAATTTTGGGCAGATGCTGTAGATACTGTTGTTTATCTAATAAATAGAGGGCCTTCAATTTCCTTGGATGGTGGTATTCCAGAGGAAGCATGGAAAGGTAAAAATATAAACTACTATTTTTTAAAGCCTTTTGGTTGTGAGGCCTTTGTCCATATTAATAAAGAAAACAGAACCAAGCTTGAGGAAAAATCAAAGAAATGTACCTTTATTGGATATGGTGTTAAGGATTTTGGTTATCGCTTATATGATTATGAAAATCACAAAATCATTAGGAGCAGAGATGTAATATTCAATGAAAAGGTTTTGTATAAGAATCAGTTGCAGGAAAAGAAACAGAAAAAAAGAAAACAAAGAATACACAGTTCTTGATGAGATCACGGAAAAGGTAAAGGTGCCTGAAAATAATAATAATCAACAGCCACAACAACATCAACCACCACAACAACAACAGAAACCTCAAACACTTGAAAGTGGTGTTTGAAGATCTACCAGGATAAGTAGACCCCCTGAATGATACTCTTCGTCATTATATTATTTATTGTTGAATGATTATGGTGAAATTGAATGTTATGAAGAAGCAATGTAGGTTTAAAGCGGGAAGAACTGGGAGCTAGCCATGGAAGAAGAGATGGACTCCTTAATGCATAACTAGACTTGGGAATTATTCAGGTTGCCTGCAGGTAAAACTACATTGCAGAATAAATGGGTTTATAGGCTGAAGGAAGAAGATGGAGGAAAACAGAGGTACAAAGCTAGACTTCTGGTGAAGGGGTTTGCACAAAAGAAAGTTATTGATTTTGATGAAATATATTCTCCTGTTGTTAAGATGACCTCAATCAGAACAATTTTAAGTCTTGTAGTAGCGGAAGATTTACATCTTGAACAATTAGATGTAAAGACAACATTTCTCCATGGAGATTTGGAGGAAGAGATCTATATGGAGCAGCCAGAAGGATATTAGGTCAAAGGGAAAGAAAAATTAGTGTGCAAGTTAAAGAAGAGCTTGTATGGCTTAAAACAGGCTCCAAGGCAATGGTATCTAAAATTTGACAAGTTTATGTCTGAACAAGGTTATACTAGATGTCACTCTGATCATTGTGTTTATTTGAAAAGGCAAAATGATGGCAGCTATATTATATTATTATTGTATGTAGATGACATGCTTGTTGCAGGGTCTAACATGCAGGAAATAAATGTGCTCAAAAGAAAATGAGCAAATTCATTTACAATGAAGGATTTGGGAGCTGCAAAACAAATCCTTGGTATGAGAATAAATAGAGATAGGAAAAATTGCAAATTAACACTGTCTCAGAATGAGTACATACAAAAGGTGTTGAAAAGATTTAATATGCAGAATGCAAAACTAGTTAGTACACCTTTTTCTAGCCATTTCAAACTTAGTAAGGAGATGTGCCCCAAGACCCAAGAAGAAATGGATTATATGTCTAAAGTTCCATGTGCATCAGCAGTTGGAAGCTTAATGCATGCAATGGTCTGCACAAGGCCTGATATTGCACATGCAGTGGGATTTGTGAGTAGGTACATGAACAATCCAGGAAAAGAACATTGGATGGCAGTAAAATGGATTCTTAGATATTTGAGAGGTACCACAAATCAAGCATTATGCTTTGGTGGTTCAAACATTTCTCTACAGGGATATGTTGATGCAGATATGGCAGGTGACAGAGATAACAAGAGGAGCATTACAGGATATGTATTTACTGTAGGTGGAACAATTTTCAGTTGGGTTTCAAAAATCCAGAGTGTTGTTTCACTTTCAACAACAGAAGCAGAGTATCTTGCTGCTACAGAGGCTAGTAAGGAAATGATTTGGTTACAAAGGTTTATGGATGAATTGGGTAAGAAGCATGATATGGGCACATTACACAATTTCATCTCTGTTCGCAGAGAGGATTTACCTTCATAACAACACCCCACTAGCCTACATCTATCCTCAATTTGTCAAGATGTCCTCATTATTAACATTCCAAAAATCTTCTTGGGCTTTGGTGATGTCCTTAGTACTATATTTGTCATCATTATTTTCATCACAAATTATTTTTTCATGAGCTAAGTGTTATCTTATGTGATTCTTTAGCTTATGGGCACCTACATCTCGTGTTTCTCATGTTCATGAGTTAATCTTCTCTCCTCTTTGTGTTTATGCTTTTTTCTGATTTATGGTTTTTTGGTTGTTTACATTTAATCCTTGTTTATCTCTTGTATTCTCAACATGGTATCAGATTAGGTGTGAACTTTCCTCTTTGGATTCTCTCCTTTTTTCGAGGGTTTTCTAAAACAATTCCTCGGGTTTCACCCATCTTCAATGGAACAATGCAATTTTGATCCAGAAGTGGTTCAAAATCATCTTTTCTAATGTTTATTCCTTTTAGAGCTTCCAAGTAAGGCTCAATTTTTACTATTTTGATCAAGGGAATTACTTAGCGATGGAATTTTTTGGGTTAATTAGTCGATCTTTTAGACTAATGGCCAATGGCATTTCCCCAAGGGTTACAGGACTAGATTTTTTAGATCATCTTAAGTTTAGAGTTTCAAACCCTTATTTCATGTACACCTTCTTAGGTGTATGCAAGGGATCTCTTAGCCCCTTTTATCTTTAACTTTATACTTTTCCCTAATCAAAGTGGCTAGTTATTCTTGGGTAGATTTTATTTAGGATGCTACTAAAACACACTTATATGCACATATTTTACTGCACTATGCATGTTGGGCTCTACCCATTTCAGGATATGATGAGTTGGCTCATTCATCATTGGAGGATTTCCTTATTTTTTAGGAAATTTTTGTTTTATAGTGGGTGCCATGGTTGATGATGTAAGGCATATGTAGAAAAATTTAACTAGTTGGCAACCTTCACAATTTTAAGTTTTTTCTCAAATATATTTCCAAAAGTACCAAACTAGAAGGTCTGATATACTTGAATTAAACAAAATGCTCTAAAATGTTATTGTTACACAACCTATTAGCTTTGTAACCTATCCTGTTTTATATGCTCAAACAACCCTGCCTTGTGTCAGGAATTGTTAAGATTTTCACTGGCTGATAGGAACCTACTTTTGTCATCTATCAGTCTTATTCCCTTTTTTCTTGCAATATAATGTTTTATTAACTTATTTATAACTTTATATATATATATATATATATATATATATATATATATATATATATATATATATATATATATATATATATATATATATATATATATATGACATTCCCAACTCATTCGTTCCAAACTTGTTGAAAACTTGTTTGATTGTGATCGTGCAAAAGCAATTTTTTTAGGACCAAAGTAAATTGATCGTATAGTGCCCTGAAGCATTTGTTAATTTTTTTTAAGGATTGAGAAAGGGTCATATATATCAGTTTGTATGTTGTATAGGGGATGAATAAATGATCCATAAGTGACAAGTATGTGTCAGTCATTGCAAAACAAGAGTGGTTGAAATAACGATCAAACCCTTCTACCAATAGGAAAAGATAATTGTGCGAAGAAGGGGTAGCCGACATTTCGGTTGGTAGAAAAGGATCTACTAGTATCACCTCAAATGATCATGTAATTTTGAGTGCATTTTTCCAAGAGAGGTGGGAAGGTATGGTCAATAGTCGTTGGTGGAAGAATTGTGGCCTGCATGCAAGCTTGCACTCGACAAAAACAAAACCACAAGAAGCATAAAGTGGCAACTCATTAAGAAGGAAGAAACACGGGCTAGACTAGTCGACACCACTCAACTATTAAGAAATCACGAGGGAAAATACACACAAATGACCAATAGAAGGGAAATTTTCAGCATATCTTGTGGATGCAGGAGTGCTTCTCAGAGCTAGCTAGACCTATGTCAGTGCAGGTTTAGTAGCCACCGCACGTGGTCGAGTAGCCTAATTGAAGCTGCAGTGACAGGCCTTCAGGAACAATCTGACCGAGAATTGGATCAACTGCAGTTGACAAGTGGGGAAGCACATAGATCGTATTCATAGTTAAGCAGGTGGGCTGTTGGGTCCAGTGCAGGAACCTGCATCAAACTTCCCATGCCTACATCTAAAATAGTCTTGCCTTCAAAATGGTGCATGTTCTCAAATATAGTTGTTTAATAAGCATACATCCTCACGTGTCACATTTGCGAAAATAGTTGTAGGGAATCTCCACAATTCCCTCACTGCCCATGTCTTTCCTTGTACCAAATCACTAACATTCATGCACAACCTTTACTAAATAGAAGATATTTTCTCTCTTCAACATCTCATAATTGTAATGAACAATTGCCTCAAGATGTTGATTATCAATGAAATTTTTCTCATGAGAAGGTGTGTTATCTTGAGAAGAAATTTTCTCATCAACTGACCATTTTGAGGTAATTTATAAAGAGGATGATAGAATAAATTTAAGAGAGATAGTTAAAGATGACTTCATATTTCCCCAATTTTGTAGGGGAGGTGGGCAATGAGGAATTGATGGATCCAATATAAAAGGAAGAATTACAAACAATTTTTCATTGTTTCTGTTATGACCATAAATTTTTTTCTAAACTCTGAAGGTTTACCTTTTTTTTAGTCATGGTGTCAAATAGGTCTTGAGTCATTTCTTTTTTAACAAAGGGTAAGTGATAGGTTTAAAAATCTTAAAAACTTAGTTTTCATTTCCAAATAAGGTCTTTAAGTCTCATTTCATGGTTAACAAGTCCCATCATTCATTTAGAAGTCATGTTTTTAACCTTTGAAAAAATTCTCTGCAATTAGCCACAAAACCGCAGTTTCGTAGCGTGGTCAGTTCAAAAACTCAGTTTTGCGCTATGAAAACGCTGCTACTTTTGTAGCGCATATTTCCAAAATTTCACTAGGTGCGCTACGAAAGCGCGGATTCATAGGAAGGTCATGTCAAAGCATAAAAATTGTCAGAATCCATTAATTTTTCATACAAAGACATCATCATGAGTCAGTTAGGGGTCATTTCCAAAACATGTAGCCATTCATACTCATCATTGAAATCGTAGAGGTTTCATTTATGAAAATAAATTTCAAATTTGAAATGCTGATATGCGTTACTTACTCCAGTTTTCATAAAAAACAATGAAACATACTTGTTTCAAGTTTTTATCTTATGGTCATCTTACACCAAAGCTATTATTATCTACCATCAAGCGAGGCTAATTTTCCTATCAAGCGAGGCTGATCATTAAATTATGAAGGAAGCAGACACAAATTTCTGAAGGCAAGAATGACAAAGGAGAAAAAGAATCACAGGTCAGGGCATCGCTTGAGGTCAAAACCTGAAAGCACAGGAGCTCTAGCTAAAGACAAAACAGTGTTAGAGGCTTTTAGAAAGGTAGGATGTTTGGATTTTTGTGAAAAGTTGTAGGGAGGACACAGTCAGGTAACAAAAGAATTTGCTTTGCATTTCAGTGGTTCAAATACAAAGATTGGAATCTTGAATTTTTTAGTAACTCCTGAGACTATAGCCTTAGTAATTGAGATACCTAGAGGACAGGAGACATGGTTTAAGGGTTTCAAATTTGACATGGAGCCATGCAAGATGTTTTTAAAGCTAGAATTTACAGAGATGGATTTAAATAATGCAATTCATAGAAGCTACATTAAAGATAGCTATGCTAATTTACTCTTCAATATCTAGAGGTATTTCACATGCCAGGGTAGGTACCATAAATTTTATTCCTATCATTTCAAACTTCTATTACACTTTACAGGTATGACATCTTTAGACTTGCCATTTTTCTTGTATAGAAGCATTGCTAAGATGGCAGATAAGGTTCAAGTGAAATATGAAGGGTGTGAAACATCTCTTTTTCACCATGGTTTAATCAAACTGATGGTCTTGAATGAAATCCAAAATATTAATAGAGATTGATCATCTTTTCTATTTTTATGTGGATTTGGAGTACAAGCTCAAACTCCTGTAAAAAATCCTAAGGCAAAAGAATCTCTACCAGCAGAATCCAGCAAACATGTAGTTGCAAGGACAAAAAGGTTTGTGAAATTGAAGCCTAGGAAACAGGTAGAAAAGACACCAGTTTTCATTGCAGAAACTCCTCCACCTGCAAAAGAGAGGTTGAAAGAAATTAAAGAAACTACACAGAAAGAGACAGCTGGTAAACAAATTCTACAAAGACTGACTAGAAGTTAAGCTGCAAAAGCAAAAGGGAAAACAGTGCTTTCAGAAACAAGTGACAGTCCAGGTTTGAAAGGGAACTTAGATGATATTTTGCAAGCAATAGACATAGAAGAGTCTCCTTTAGTACAAGTTGACTTCATAAAAACTGATCAAGGTAAACAGAAAATGATGAAGTCATCTAAGAAGCTGGAGTTCAAAGATGAAGATGCAACATTTGTCTTCAAAGCTAGGAAGCCTACAAATAGACAGTCAAAGAGGATAAAAGAGCTTAATGCTGAGGTGGAGAAAAAAAATGAAGCACCCATTTTTTATGAAGAAATAATAGATATTTCTTCAGCTATATCAGAAAATGCCAAAAACAGAGTATTCTCAACACAAACAACAAAAATCAATTATGAAGAGATGGAGGAAAAATTAAAATTAGCCAATCATGAAATTTCTACGTTAAAGAAAAGAGCTAGAAAGCATGCCATTGAAAAAACAAGTTTCAAGAGAATGAAAGCCCTTGGGGAAGGTGAAAAGGTTTCTAGACCAAAAATACCCAGCAGTGAAGAACAATTTTTCACTTGGACTGTACTAGCCATAAAAGAAGTAAAATTTGTGAGAGTTATGAATACTCATTTGAGGGCGAGCAACAGGAGGTTAAGAAGATAAGTTGAAGACTTGGAGATTCAGCTAACAAGATCTCAAGAAAAATCAAAGGAACAGTGAAACAGAGTAATGGAACAGTGCAGAAAAATGATCAATTTATAAGTCAATCTTTATTAGGGTGAAGACAAAATTTGATGAAGATTATCTTTTTGAAGTTAAGTTACTATGTTTTTTGAGATAATATCAGCCCTTATGAATTTTAAGTATCCCTAACTTACAAATTTTGAATACTCTTTTGAAAATCAGTGTACACAGCAGTTTTGTAGTGCGCTACGAAACTGCTGAACAAATATTTTGCACATTTAAATATAAATTTTGGAGGGAAGTTTGATGAGATTTTGGTTTAAATCTGCTGGTAGAAGTATGGATATATCATATGGAGGTTATAATGAATAAAACATGTGAAAATATGATTAAAAGGAAAGCTTTTACACTTAGCTACAAAATGCGCTACGAAAACAAGCTACTTTCGTAGCGCAGGCTTATTTTCTACCCTTTTACATCATTTCAGAGATGGTTTCTACACAGCTGGAAGATTAAAGGATTTATGGGAATATTTAGCAAATATGACACATGTGAAACTGATCCATCAATGATCAAAGTGCTCAAAACTGACAATGAAAGTTAAGGGCTGAAAAGTAGGAAACATGTTTCCTAATTTTTAGGTCAGTTTTGTCATCATCAGTAGGATCACATCAAGGTTGGAGACAACATCAAAGCTAAAAATTATGGGATTGCAGCTGGCAAAGGATGAATTAAATACTAGATAAGGTTTTTAGAAGTATATTTAGGAGTTTCAATCCTATTATAATTAGGACTTTTCAAAGGCAGTATTAAGATTAGGAAAGGTGTCGAAGCACAAGAATTCGAATTCTCTAGTGAAGGATCAAAGAATCCTATATTGTAAATGTTATATATAGAGCAAGAAGTCGAATTCTACAAGGCTTGAGGCATTCTTATTAGCAAATACTGTGTGTTATTGTATGTCACTGCTTCTTCTTCACTTAATACAAAGATCTATTTTGACTACCCAAGATTCATAAGGAGTTTATGTTCATTATTTTTCTAATGGCCTTCCTTAATTATCTATTTGCAATAGTATTTGTATGTGATACTTAGAATTAATTTGACAATGATATAACTTCCTTTACATGCAAATAGACTGTGTTTTTCACTATGGACTATTTTATTCATTGACTTAGACTCCAAATGCCTTGACTTCCATGCTAAACAGATTGTGATGTTTTGTTGAAGATTATCTTGATTCCATGGCCCAATGAAGTTTGCTAATCTGTGATACAACCAGTTATACCATTTTATCTTTTTATCTTAGAGTTAGCCATATATTCATTAATCAAAAATCATAAGCCTTTGAGAGAGCCCTCTCAGGTTGAGGAGGCTAGGCCTCAGCCAAAAGATTGGTCTGAAAAAGTTACACAAAGTCTACTTGATGAGCAGCCTATCAGGGTCAAATTTTGTGATAACAGTTTCCAAAAGTATAAGAACCCTCAGTCACCTCGTAGGACAATAGAATTCTTCTAGTGGTTCTATGACTTACTTCAAACAAACTTAGAATTGCTGACAAATTAATATACACAAGAAGGATTTGGGAGCTTTCAATTCAAAATTTCTGGATTTAATCCTAAAAATTAGACAAGAATGAGATGATTTCAAACCCATATCACTATGTAATTTCATCTACAAAATCATTGCAAAAATTATTGCATGTAGGGTCAAAATCCACTAAGCTGATTCCATGTCATTAGAAAAATTTTGCATCCTTCCTGGGAAACAAATCCATTATGGAATAAGAGAAGCCCAAGAATTAATTTATAACATCAAACCAAAAAATTACAAGAAATGTTAGTGATTTTGTCTTTCGAAGGGATATGATAGAGAAAATTGGATTTATTTAGGGCTACTCATCCATATAGGGTTCAATGTGCAATTGGTTAACTAGATACTGAACTATCTTTCCTCTATATCTTTGAAATTCTAATTAATGGCTCAGCCTATTCTTCTATCATGCCTACAAGAGACCATGGGTAGGTATGACTAATGGATCCTCTACTATTTTTTACTATAGAGTAGGTGGTCTCAAAAGAGTTATAACAGAGTCAAAAAGAATTATAAGCTTGAAAAATATACAAGTAGGAATTATCCTAAATTTGACATATTTACTCTTTGTTGATTAAGTTTTTCATTTGGATAGTAGGACCAAGGCAGATGCAATTATGCTAAAGGACCCCACCATTGAGGAAATAAAATTCCTACATTAAAAACTACTAGAAAATGAGGAGCTACAAGAATCAACATCATTTTTTATTTGAAACGAAATAGCCTTATTATCTCCGAGTATTTCCCTAATCACAATGACCAGTAGATTCTCCTTGTGGATTATTTCTCTCATTCTATCTATTAGTAAAATCCACAAAATGTATCCCTACATTTGAATCTTGGGAATATATATATATATAATTGTTATCATTTAAGTTATCCATATCTCTTAGAGCCAAAAAATCCATTTGATTTGGATAATATTTATCTATAACCTCAAAAGAAACCCTATTATAAGCTGAAGGACCATTATGTCCTCTTGAGTGTTGAAAAAGTATGATGGAATGAAAATAGGTGAAGACCAGATCCAGGTTTACCATATCAGAACCTAGGTTCATTGAGATGACGACCTTGGTTTGAAGATATCCACCATACAAACTAGGACCACCTATACTTATCGTTTCCATATCTCTTTCATCATCAAGATTAACATACTGAGGACCTATAACCCATGGAGGCCCATGGTAGTCATTGCAATGTAATTTATTATAATTCATTCCATTTCTCATTATGATATTTTCCACATCTGAAAATGGCATCATTCACATCATTTTAAAGAAGTCTACAAATTAGGTAAACATAATTTTTTTCACATTTACAACTTCCCTCACATTTGTTGGTTCCTCAAGCTCGAGAAATTTCATAACAAAAATAGGCAAAGTCAAACAAAAAAAATGGTCCACTCTCTTTTCATTTGCTAATATTATAATGAAGTTTTATTAGACACTATTTTTTTTGTTTTGGTTAGAAAATGGTTTGCTCTTGGTTTTATGCGACTTTCAATTTATCGTGTGTAGCTTGTTGAGAAATGGGAAAGAATAATGTGTGACATTTATCTTGTAGAAATTGATGTTGAACGAAAGGATACATAGTTTAACCAAGCTATAGTTCACTTTGGTAAAGGCGGAGTAACATCTTAAAAATATGCTTAGGAATACACCATATACAAATTTTGAACATAAGTACTATATGCATTTTTCTTTTGTAGATATGTTCTTTTTTCTACCCAAGATATCACAACAAAAAAACCATCGACATTGTAGAAATTGTTTGAGGACCTCATTGAGGTCGATTTTTATGATGTACTACTTGATTGATACTTTCTCATATGTCAGGAGGGCTTTAAATATGAAGTAATATGTTCATGAAACAAATCATATTCAAATTTTATAGATATAAAAGATAAAACAAATGTCAATGTCTTTGTTTGATTGTTACTTGACTCTATTGTGGGAAGGTTACAGGAAATGTGATTGGAAAAGGATGGGGATACAATGCCTAACACGTGTTGGAAATGATTCATTTGTCATTAGAGATCTCTTAGCCACCCTAGCCATTGAATTAGTTGACATGATTATTCCTAAGCTTTCCCTGAAAGTTGAATACTAAGTTACTAAGGTGTTGTTTTCTATATATGGTGACATTTTATTTGCTTTGATTATACAGGTCATCTGGCCACTCTCTCCCCACTGAAGAAAGTGTGCTTGAGTTTCTTACTTGAATGGGGAAAAATTTCTTTGACATTGGTGATGTTGAGGTATATGTTGTATAAAATATTTATAGTCTAATTTAATTTATATTCTAGTGTTTAATGTCTTTAATTTCTTACACTTCTCATTGTATCTTCTTTTGTTTTTAGAAAATGAAATCAATATTGATGGTAAGAAGAAAGAATTCAAAAAAGAGGAGAGCAATAACATTGGAGCGACAAATGCAAAAAGAGAGAGAAGAACTAGTCTGGTGATACCCTTAGAGCCAATATCTCACATAAGACACACATATAAAGAATGATGATCAAGTCTTCTAAGTTGGTGAATTCACCTATAATGCCTTGACAACACAACGATAATGTTTTGAAGTGATGAAACATCATTTCATGTGTAAATTGTACTCCAACTATTATTAAGTTGGAAACTCATTGTAATACTTTAACATTTCAAATTTATTTAGTTAAAATTATTTATAGTTACACTTGATATTGTTTAGTATTGTAATTAACATATGCAATTTTGTGTTTTCATATTAGATGAACATGCACATTTTATGACATTTTTTAAATGCTACAATTTAATTTATGTTGA
Organism: Pinus albicaulis; assembly: GCA_034641835.2. NCBI lineage: Eukaryota > Viridiplantae > Streptophyta > Pinopsida > Pinales > Pinaceae > Pinus > Pinus albicaulis. The sequence goes on from CM076581.1 coordinate 1,440,200,488, forward strand.
TTAATAATGAACACAAAATCAATTTAAAACTACTAAATTAGTAGTTTATATCGATTAATGATGAACACAAATAAAATGAATATACGACTAAATTAGTCATTTATAATGATTATTAATGAAATTAAATGAAATGAATAGAAACTACAAAATCAATCGTTTATATAATGAATATGAAACTATCAAAAAAAGATAAATGACTACTGCAAATGATAAATTTTTGATTACAAATGACGACTAAATTTTTCATATATACAACTATTAGTAGCTAATTTACAGTATCTTATAACATGACCAAAATTTAGTCATATTTCTTTGGTCATTAATTGGTTTCAAACGATGACCAAAATTTGCATATATATGAATATTAGTAGCTAATTTACAATATCTTATAACACGACCAAAATTTAGTCATATTTCTTTGGTTATTAATTGGTTTCAAACGATGACCAAAATTTGCATATATATGACTATTAGTAGCTAATTTGCAGTATCTTATAACATGGCCAACATTTTGGTCATATATCTTTGGACATTACTTGGTTTTCGTAGGTGATCATATAGAAATATATTTTGTTGTATACTTGGTCATTAATTGTGACAATTAGTGACTAAATAAATGATTAAATCAATGACCAAATCAATGACTAAATTAATGACCAAATCACTGACTAAATTAATGACCAAATTAATGGCCAAATATACTACTAGACAACAAAATTTAGATAACCAATTAATGACTCAGCTAAAATGACTAAAAGTTGGTCGCGTTTGTTATAGCTAAATTTGGGCACCATTCCCAATGACCTGGTTAACTGGACATCGTCTCCAGGACCAATGAATAAGGTCTATCATCCCCTATCATTTCAGTTTCTACATGCCCTAAGACAAAAAGAAAGACAAATCATCCATGACTTTCATTTGCAAAGGTTTCCAAGATTTGAAGTTTATAATATATCATATGAGAGCTCACCAACACTGCCTCTCAAGGGACTAAGTACGTTGCATATGCAGGTAGCTCCATTCAAGGCTACTCTACAAAGCACTTCCCGACACTCATAGGTGTGTTGGTCACATTGGGAGTGAAATTCTCATTGTTCCAGAATCTCCACTTGGCGAGTGCCTTCTAGAAGAGTTCACATGTGTCAAACTTCGAATCCATGTGTCCATTTGACATCTACAAGATTGGGAACATGCCTTGCCTATTATTAGAAAGTCATTGATTATAAAACTACCTTCATCTCATCTATAAATTGAGCACAGATCCTAGTGCTTGAGAAGAAAGAATTTGAGTAGAGAAATGCTGGTGGAATTTCAATTGAGGAATTGATTTGAGTGACATGTTGCTGGAGAGATGTGCATTGTGATGAGGCTGGGATGCTGCTGGAGATGGTGACACTAAATCAATCACTAGGTCATAACCTCCCCTTCTATCCATTAATAAAGATTGTTGCTTACTTTCCCACATATGTATCTGTATAAGCTCATAATTTCCATATTATGAATTCTTATATAATGTATATGGTTTATGTTTTATTGATTTAACTAAATAAATTGAATAAACATCTGTATTATTTCTATCTTTTGTTGTTTAGTGTTCATTCTTGCAGGAAATATTTTTGGACATCTAGCTTGGATTTGAAGCTACAAAAGGAGAATAGGAAGCGCATGGACTCCAAGTAAGTTGTTTGATCTATTCTGTATGTCTATTTACAGTTAGGAAAAGTAGTTGCAAAGTCTTTAACCTGTTGTTCTAGATGAGCACTACATCTAGGGAAGAATGTTTCATCCGTAATCCATAATTCCACATAACAAATTGGCGACTCCGCTGGGGATTTTACCCTTCATCCTTAGTGTATTTGCCTTTGATTTTCTATGTTTATTCACACAGTAGCATTTAATCATAAATATTAGGCTTTTTGAAATCCAAATTTGCATTAGAAGCGTGTTAAACAACTGTGTTTTTCATTGTACACTGCGCCCAACGCACTGTTGGATAGGACACAATGCTTTGCATAGCACTGTCTCCCATTCAAGCCTGCTTTGCAACGCACTGTCTCTCCTTAGAGACTACGTTTTGCCCCTGAAACCATCCAAATTCAATTGAATTTTTCATTGCATTTTGTTTTCAATTTGGTCTCTGTTGTGTTTTGAAGAGCTTGAAGCCTTATATTGTCTAGTAACCTTATATACCTCTTCCTCCTTTGAAATAATAGTTTGTTCAATGTTTATTTAAAGTGTTTTTCTTTATCATTGACAAATCAATTTCAAATTATTTTCATTGTTGCATTAGATCCATTTTCTTTTGAAAAGGAAATTGTCATAAATTCTTCATTTCCTAATAGGAGAAATTGTTGTTAAATTCCTCATTTTTCCTTCAAAAGAGAAATTGTTGTTTAATTCTTCATTTCTTAAAAGTAAAAGGCATTTGTTTTATTAATTTGATGCACTTAGTTTCCTTTTTTGCATTCATAACATTATAGGGACTGAAAAGAAAACCCTGCATTTGCATGTAGTGGATTGTGTGTTTTGCAAAAGGAACAATTAGGAAAGTTGCATTTTAGTTTGTGCTCTTTGATTTGTTTTCTCTCAAATTGATTGCTCTTTCCCTCTAGTAGCCAGGATTTTCATTGAAAAAATAAAAGTGAAAGATTTCTTATCATTTTAGTTTGCATTTTAGGAATTTACAATACATCATCGTGGTGAACCTGGAAAGGAAAATTGATAAACAAGATCAACTTAAAATTTATCTCAATTTACATAACAAGCATTGGAACCATAACGATAACATTTAGAGGGTCTAGGCTAGAGACGTGTTTCGGCGCCGTAAAAAATAGCAGCTGTCGTTAATTATCTACGATACATTTCGAGTGTGATACCTCACTCCACGTACTTTCGGGTATATCAGGCGGTGTTACAGTACGAAAAGTATAAAGGGGTGCTCTCACTGTGCGGTTTCACATCAGACAACAGTAATATGGACTTGGGCTCCATGTACCTTCGGGTATATTTGGGAGGACAAATTTTAGGTGCTATCCATCCATAGTGAGCTGAGTTTTCCACCTTGTAAATTGTTATACACAGAACATAGCATTCGGGGAGATTGCCTGCCCGTACTTCCTTGTTCGCTAGGAGGTATTTTGCAGTTCACAGTTTCTTGGTAAACCTTTTGCCTAGTATTAGCATTTTATTTTGTTTATTTGTTTTTGGTTAAAACAAATCAGTAATCGTGGAAGAACAAAATCCTTTTCCCTATCATTCGCTTAGATTAGCATTGAACCACCTTTACCACCAGAAGTTACTCCTGGCCAGCGAAGGCGACAACATTTTACCGAATCATGTACTATTCATACCTTTGGTGAAGCATCATCTTCCCATATGCCAAAGTTAGCTCAAGTTGTTTTTACACATCCTGGTTAGTCTACTGTTGTCGAGACGGAGTCCTCACAGCTACTCGTGGTCACAATCCATTCAATCAATGAGACCATACCTTCTGGACCCAATGTTGTTCAACTAGAAGTTGATCAAGATCCTATCTCTTTTTTTCCAGAATATCTGAATCCCGAATTCGAACAACCAGAATTTGTTCCTCCATTGGTCATCCCACAAATTTCTATAGCCATTGAATCTCCCATATCACATAATCAACCTCCTGAAATATACTTTGGGCTTGATGGTGAAATACTTCCACTTGGTTTAATTGCGATTGAAGAAATACCACAAGACGAGACACCTTTAACTCCAACCCATTTTGGGGAGGAACTTTACCTGTACTAGTATTTTCCTCAATCACCACCCTCTTCTTTTGTTGATTCTGTTCCTATTCATATTCTCGGCGATTCAAAAGGGTATACATTTGGTCAAGTAACCATGCCTGAACCAACATCTTCGGTTGGGCCATCTGTTCCAATTACATCAATACCTACCCTCGCAACCCCGTCGATGTTTACAACCTCACCAGAGTCATATTTTCATGGTGGCCCTATGGTCCCATCAGGTTATAAATATTTATCTGGAATTTTCTCTGGCACATCTTCAAAACCATGGAATTTACCAATGTCATCATCCGGTATAACTGATAATCCTATAGTGAGTACTGAAAATCTTGATTATTTATACACATCATCAGGGAAATATCAAGCTAGTCCTTCTGGGTCTTTTCCATCTAGTACTATATCAACTAGACTCCCTGCATTTGGAGATTCATATTATTATCCTCCTCATGCTGGGGGGAAACCTTTGGTCACCCACTATGACAGTACTTCGTCACTTTTTGGTCAACATAATGTCTAAATGAATGTTTGTCAATGGCAGCCCACTCTGCCTATCCAACCACAAACAGTTGTACACTTGTATCAACCAGTTCAACCTGTTATACCCACATCACTCCCACTTGTTAATACATCTTTACCCATATTACAGAATCAAAATGTTGTACAACAACCTTTTCTGGCGAGTCCTTCAACTCAACACCCTCCGGTATTGGGTCCACAGACTCCAAATCCTTTGGTTAACTTACAACAACCTTGTACCTGGAATCATTTATTCACAAGCTGGTTTACCATTTTATGGGATGTCACAGCAACAAAAAGGTTATACATATCGTCAACCGAATCCAGATTATCCTAATTTGGGTTATAACATTGGTGGACAAACCCCTTGGCAGCCTTAAGCACAAATGCCTCAAACTTCATTTCAACAAGTATCATATTCAAGTTTTGATCAACGGGATCCTCAAGCGTTTGCTTTTAAAAACAACCCCTATCTGGGTTACCAACAACAGATTCGTTATGTTGGTGCTCAAAGACCTGTTGCTCAAGAAATTCCATCATACCCTAGCTATGCTCAACCTAACCTTAATATATAGTTGCCCTTTGTTGCAACGTTAGAGTTACCAGATTTAAATCGGCTAACCAATGATCCAATCAAATATGCTCCTTGGTGGCTAGTGATACCTCACAATTTACCCTTGGATATTCCTAAGTTCAATGGAAACCTTGGGGAAGACCCGTTGACTCATGTCATGACTTATCATTTGTGGTGTTCATCAAACTCCCTAACTGATGATTCTGTTTGACTACGTCTTTTCCAGCGTACACTTATAGGTCCAGCTGCAAAATGGTATATTGAGTTACCTAGAGATTCTTTTGATAATTTCACTGCCCTAGCTACTGTATTTTTGACTCACTTTCAGTTACCCATACGATATGAAACTAGAACGGTACTCTTGACCAACTTCAAATAGACTAATGCTACTCAAATTTTTGATCATATTCATGAGTGGCGTTGTCATCGTAGAATGTTTAAGGAATTTGTTCCGGATCAAATCCTTGTTGAGTGGTTCATTAAGTCCCTGTTACCATCTATAACTAAGGATGTGGCTAAGAGTGGTGTTGTCACAGAAGAGAAAGTTATCACTTGTTCCCAATATTTAGACTTGATTTATACTCAGTCTGACATGCTCTATGAAAAAATTCCTAATGTGGCGAGATCACATTTTACTATTCCTCCTCAATCAAAGGACTCTCATGCTGGAGACAGCTTGATTGGTACTGCAAACACACATCATACTATTGCATCTTATCCTGCTCCTTCTTCCAAAATTAATGTCGTGTCATTTGAAAAAGGAAAAAGTGACAAGCAACCCAGAAGTAAGAAAAAAGCGAAATCTAAGAAAAAGAAAACTTCTAACCCACTGGAAATATCATCTAATCAATTGTCTGGACCAAGAAAAACTCATTATCCATGAATAATAAGTAATGAGGAAAACTTTTTTTGGGATTTTCCTCACCGCACTGAAGTCTATAAAATCATTAAGACTTCTCATGTGTCAACTGTGTTGATAGATCCATTTCCTAACTTGGCCACAAATTTGGTTGCCACAGATCCAGCTTATAGTTCCCAAGTACTTATGTTATCTATCACAAAACCTGCATAATAAAGACTATGGTAGTCAGGCCACTGATCAGCCTACTACCTCGACTACGAATCTGTCTACAGAATCGGTACCGCCTACTGTTATTCCTGAATTGACGATTAAGCCACCAACGGGAGTCATTCATAAATAGACATATAATCCTTGAGCAAGAGCTCCACAAAATTATAATATAGTTGAAGACATGGCTCAATCCCATTTAGCTATGTCTGCTCTTGAGGCATTACAAAATTGTCCCTCCGAAAAAATGCTTTATTGTCAGCTATTGGTGGAATCGATCCCACTGATTCTAATCTCGTCGTCTTTAATCATATAGGCTATGTGCCGCAACTACCAGAAGAAATGGCATTCTCCATACAAGTAAATTTTCTCGATCACCTTGTTCATCGTACTATTATTGATGAGGGAGCATCTACATGCATTATGTCTCTAAATTGTTGGAAGTCACTTGGTTCACTGCACTTATCTCAATCATCAACGACATTGAAGGATTTCGATGGATGTATATATAAGCCTTGTGGTATTATTAACCTTCATGTTGAACTAGGGGGAAAAATAGTGAATTTTGATGTCGCGTTTGTTGACGGACCCCTTGACTATAATATTCTGGAAGGCCATGGGTATATGCTATGACTGCAATTGTTTCTACATATTTTAGAATGATCGTCTTTCCATATAAAGTTACAATTACAGTCCTCAATCAACTATCCTTCTTTGCCTCTACTTCGCAGGTAACTAGAATGTTCCATTCTTTCACATACCCCAACTAGAACTTTAGAACATTGGCGTAGGACTCTTAAAGGATTCCGCTCTCATGGGAACCTTTGCATTACCACCGCCTGCGATGTCAATAGAAATTGCAAGTATAGAGACCTGCTACATGATCTCTTCCACTCCATATGGCCTAAGGAAGAGACGGATGATTCTGAAATTGTTACGTTGGATGAGTTTCTACCATCCAGTCCTATTGACCTGGTATAGAAATCAATCTATCTGGCTTGGGCAGCGAATCCAAAATCAGCGTCGCCGGTTGTTTGGGTTGATTGTTTCTTAGATTTTGGTACTCCTTATGATCCTTTTTCCTCAATGTTCTTGACAGATGAGAATATTTTGGAAGCGATGATGTCAGAAGGAGAACCATGGGAAGATTATCATCATCGTTCCCATATTCCTGATTATGAAGAAAACAATCTTAGTGAACTATATCACCCCTCAATCAAAAATTTCTTTTCGAATTCTTTACCAATTATTGCAATTGATTCTGAGAAAAATCTGTCAAATATTGAAGAAACCATTTTTATCAATATTTTGACCAGGGTAGTACAAAATATTCATGTTGGTGTATCTTGTTCTCTATCAGAAATTGAATCATATCACTCTCTATTTTTTGAATTTCGTGATGTATTTTCTTGGTCTTACGAGGAAATTCCAGGCATAGATACTAGTATTGTTGAACACACTATTAATATGTATCCTGATGTCAAATTGGTGCGTCAACGCCTTTGTCTTGCTCATCCAAAGAAGGCTATTTCCATCAAAGCAGAAGTTGAGAAACTTTTGCGTGCTGGTTTCATTTACCCCGTTCCGCTAACTGAGTGGGTTTCCAACATCGTTCCTATTATGAAAAATCAAGGAACCATTAGAGTGTGCATCGATTATCGGGATGTCAATCTTGCTTGTCTAAAAGAAAACTATCCTAATCCCTTTATCGACCAGATTATTGACGATTGTGCTGGATGTGAACTCTTTTTGTTCATGGATGGATTTTTCGGCTACAATCAAATCAATATCCACCTAGAGGATCAACATAAGACAACATTCATCTGTCCCTGGGGCACATTCGCTTATAGGAAACTTCCGTTTGGTTTAAAGAATGCTGGGGAAATTTTTTATAGAGCAATGGATTATGCTTTCAATGACATCAAGAACATTGTTCAACTGTATTTAGATGATTTACCCGCGCATTCACGAAATCAGATTGATCACCCGATGCATTTGAGAGCCATATTTTTATGCTGCTGACACTACAAAATTCGCCTCAATCTACATAAATGTGTGTTTTGTGTTGGTTCTGGTATTTTTCTTGGATTCATCGTCTCAAACAAAGGAATTCGAATCGACCCATTGAAGGTTCAGGCCATCCTTGATTTGCATGCACCATCAAATTTACTTCAGATATAGAAACTTCAAGGAAAGGCTAACTTCCTAAGGAGGTTCATTCCAAACTACGCTGAAATAGCTAAAGGATTTACTAGACTTTTGAAAAAATGGGTTCCCTTATATTGGGACCAAGTTGTGCAAGCTTCTTTTGATGCTGTCAAGGATATTCTTATCCAAGCATCATTAATGTATCTCCCTAATTATCAGAATGATTATTTCCTATATATCACTGTGACTGAAACAACCATTGCTATAATTTTGGTCGAAGTAGAATATGGAATTGAACATCCGATCTATTATTTGAGTCGTAATCTCAATGGTACGGAAGCTAAGTATTCATACATCAAAAATTTTGCCTTGGCAGCTATTCAAGTTGTCCAAAGATTTCGCCACTATATCCTGCTCTGAAAGATCATTGTCGTTTCGGATTGCAACCCCATGACTTATATCTTATCACGTCAATTGCTAGGGGGAAAATATTCAAAATGTATTGTCATTTTGCAAGAATTTGATTTGGAATTCATCAAATCCAAGTCAAATAAGTCTTTAGTTTTTGTTGAGCTTCTCTGTGACCTTCCCTCTGATAGTACTGCAACTACGTCAGAACCATCAATTCTTGATGAGTCTCTATTTCTGATCAGATCATCTGATCCTTGGTATGGAGATTTCATCATTTATCTCCAAACTCAAACTTTTCGGCCTGATACCTCTCACTCTGAACAATGATGTATTCGATACCAAGCCAAAGATTATCTGCTCGTTGGTGATACACTTTATCGACGTAGTGTCGATACAATTTTAAGAAGGTGCCTCCCTCATGAGGAGGCCAAAAAGATTTTAAATGATTTTCATGTTGGGGTTTATGGTGGAAATTTATCTAGATACGCTACTCCGCAGAAGATACTTCGTGCCGGTTACATTTGGCCTACCATATTTCGCGATTGCATTCGCGTGGTCAGAAGTTTTCATGCGTGCTAGATTTTTTATCGTAAAATTCACAAACCACCATCACCAATGCATAATGTTGTCTCTGTGGGACCATTTTTGAAATGGGGTATTGACTTCATGACCTGTAACCCTCGTTCATCCGGGGGGCATGGTTATATTATTGTCGCAGTTGACTACTTTACCAAATGGGCTGAAGAAATGCCTACATTCAATAACACAGGATAAATAGTTGCATTGTTTTTCTTTAATCATGTTATTGCACGGTTTGGGGTCCCACAGGCTATAGTTACAGATCATGGGAAGCATTTTTGTAACCACATGATGGCTGAATTGACTGCCAAGTTAGGATTGTCACATGATAATTCTACTCCTTATTATCCATAATCAAATAGACAAGTTGAAGCTATCAACAAGATTCTTAAACGTATGCTTCAACGAATGATAGGAGTTCATAAAAGAAATTGGAATTTGATCCTGTACTCTGCCTTGTGGGCTTATCGGACCTCTGTGAGAAACATGACTCGATTTACTCCTTTTCAATTGGTGTATGGTCTGGAAGCTATCTTACCAATTCAATGTGAAATACCGTCGTTAAAACTCACAATCGACTTGTTACTTGACACCTCAGAAGAAGAAGCGCGTCTTTTTAACCTCATCCATCTTGATGAAATGTGTCGTGAAGCCCAATTTTCCAACGAAGTGCATAAGAGGCTTATAAAGGTGCAATACGACAAAAATCTCCAGCCTCGTATTTTCTCAAAGGGCGACTTGGTCCTTCTTTATGATCAAGAAGCTGATGTAATAGGTATAGGAAAATTTGAGCCATTATGGCATGGCCCCTATATTGTCAAACGAGTTCTTGCTAAGGGTTCCTATGAGTTAGTTGATTACGATGGAATTCCATTGGCGTAGCCCAAAAGTGGGTTGTATTTGAAACGTTACTATGCTTAATCATGATCATAGTGATTTTTTGTATTATATTGTATATAGATGTTGTTGATTTTCATTCACTATATTAGTTTGTTTTATAGAGTTTTCTTGACATTAGTAATCCACTTTACATTTCATTGCAGATGTCTAAATCTTCGGAACCATTTGTTGGATATGCTAATGGTGCTATTCGTAGTACGCAGAATCTATCCTCTACAGCATGGGCCATTTTCACTCCGAACGACGAGTTAGTGCGTTTTCAAGGGATTCGTATTAGTAGATCGACGAACAATATTGCTGAGTATAGCACGTTGATTGAAATTCTCTCTGATGCCATTTCATTTAGTATTAACCACATAATCATAAGGTTAGACTCACAACTTGTGGTATTACAACTTACTAATGTTTATACTGTTAGAAATCCAATACTGCATTGTTTTTTCCTAAGAGTTCAACTTTTGGAAAGACACTTTGATTTTATTCAATATCAACACATTTCTAGAAATTTGAACACATTAACTGATTCTTTGGCTAATCAATTTTTAGACAAACATTTGCAACACATGTAAATAAAACATTCACATCGTTGAATAGGATTGCACAATAAACATAGGAAAACACTAAAATCGAATAGATAGATAGTTATAGGTTTTTACAAAAAATTGTGCCCAAGACACATTAGCCATATGACCTCAAAATGTATGCAAAATGTCAAAACTAAACTAGTGGTGCTCATGGTAACATGCTATAGATCTAACTATCCTACGCAGTAACTGCATCCAACGGTTAGGAACACCTATAGTGTGACGTTGCAGTCGCATGGGTAACTCCTCGATTCGGAAATGCGGAATCTCGAAGGTCAACCCCTCTATGTGCTGCCGAAGTTCAGACAGAGTTTCAACCATATCAAGATCCTGAAGGACTACTCTCCCGACAGCCCTCTGTGCTTGCACATCCACTTCACGCTCTGGTTCCTCCACTGGTTGAACTCGACCAACATCTGCATTAAATCAAACATTTAGTTTAGTCTTGGGAAAACATCAAAATATAAAAATATTGTCTAAAACTTAGAAAAATAAAAAAAAGCATGGTCAAAACATTCTTACCTATTGCACCCCATTGAGCACCTTCTGGTAAAGCTAAATCTAGATCTCCCAAGAAATTAACACCTGCATATGCATACTCACCGATGGCGACAATCTGTCATCTGAACCAGGCAAAGAATGCAGTCGAGAACACAATGGTCGATTGGCCTACATGCCTACCCATTAGTTCTACCCATCTCTGCATCCATGGATCTATAGGATTAGACACATTCAATGTCACATATTGTGGTTGCATCAGTGGAATCCATTCCAAGGCAAATGATATGAGGATTGAACCATAACTGAAGTTCTTCTTCCTTTCTTTGCTTTGTTTAGTTGTTCCTTTATCTGAGAAAGTACAACTTTAAACCAATTGAATACTGTTGGTTCCATACATTCTAGCACGTAATATTGCATATACGATCTATTCGCTACATGTAATGTAATGGTGCAAACAAGTTTTGCGATTGTGAAAATGTTAGTTCTTAAAGGAAAATATCTAACATCCTGGATGTTTATCTTTCCATCTTTGCTTGGCTCTGCCCTTGGATAACAATGTTGCAAAACATAATCCCTCACTGTCTCTCCTCCAAGAATAGACCCTGAGAGCAAAATAGGCAAGCCTCTCCTCGAAAAACCTGTAAGTAAGTATACATCCTCCACTGTTATGGGAACCTCTTCATTCTTAATATGAAATGCCTCAATAGCTGGATCCCATGCTCGAACTAAGAACTCCAAGAGTTCTATTTGTTGCCTCATCCCTGACAATCGAAAGTACTTTAGCAGTCCACAATCTATTAGGGCTCTTACTGTGCTCTGATCGTTTAGGGAAATCATAAATTTCTTCATGTTCTATTTCCCTCCATGTAATCTTCATTATAATCCGATGGAAACCTTAAATACAACCATAAAGGCCATTAGATTCCATTCAATGCAAAAAACTGGGCAAATTTTGGGCATGATGCAAAAAACAAAAATGAAGATTGCACCCAATGCAGGCTCTAGCAAAAGATAGTGCATTGTGTATGCAAGTAGCCTTCAAATTAGCTGCCATGCCATGCACTTTTCGATATCTAAGGGTGTGTTTCCCTCTTTTGGAGCAGAATTTACCCTAGGGACCCCAAAACCCTAAAAATTTGTAGAAATTGGAAATGAAATGATTATTGAAGGAAAGAGGAGGTTCATTTCACTAACATGGATCAAACGGCGAAGAAATCCGTCCACAGAAGAGATCACAATCAGCAGCTGAAGTTCGGTGGAAAAATCAGGTTTAGAGCTCCAAAATGAAAATGGTAACTATGGAATGGTAAAAATGAATAGTAAAACTACTTTTAATAGTCATTTAATTGTTTTCAAATCATATTTATTGCTATGACTATGGTTTTATTATGTTTTTATCATGAAATAGGTATTTTTAATCCATTTGATGTTGTTCTGAACAGGGTTTACAACTGATTAATAGATTAGTCGTGCAGATTTATTTCAAGAATGATTTGACCATAAAGCATATTTTTTCTCCTTATTTTTCGAGCTTTGTTAAAAATGAAAAATAATTTGAAGCACACTTTTATCTCTTTTTCGAGCTTCTATAACAATGAAAAAGGAATCCTTGGAGTCTTCTTTCAGCTCTTTTCAGACTCCGATAATGTGAAAATATTACCCGAGCACTTGTCTTTTCGAGGTCATAAAAGTAAATGAATTGATATCTACTCAGTATAAGTTTAACCCTTTTCTGGGCTGAGATAGATTTTTTACGAAAAAGGAATACCTTGGTCGAACATGACTAAAGAGGTTCTCTCAGATATTATTTTGCACTCTTTCGGATCTAAGCGACAATTTTACGAAAAATTACTTATGGAGTTTTCTTTTGTCCAATGTTTCAAACTCTCTAAATATGAAAAAGGACCAGGCTATCATTGTCGTTAAGCTCGTTAAAACATAAAATAGCGACTGGCTTGTGGATCATGGCAAGAATTGAATTTCATTCATCGCTAGACTCATTAAATTATTAAATAGCAGTACTTTATTTTCCCGAAGGGTTGAATTATAGATCAAGAATATGTTATCCTCCTCAAGCTTGTTAAAAAATAAAGAGGTACTAGTCGACAAATAACCAGGGAAAATTTGGGAAAGTGAAAAGAAATTTTTACGATAGCAGGTCGCTCTTGAAGATGACACTTCACTCCATCACTGTGACTGTTTGGGTTGGGTAATATTCTTGACGGTTCATTCATACCTATGGTTCATCATACCTTTACTTCGGTTTTGAGTCAATGCTGCCAAATCATCTCAATGTCATCGATATGTTCAAGAGAAGTCATCCAGTGAATATTCATCCTTCTGCAATACTCATAAACCTTCATTCTGATGACCGTCATCCTTGAAAATTTCTATATCAAGTCATATCTTTGTCTACGAAATCAGTAACTCCCGTTTCGCAATAAGGTGACTTCCTGTCAATGAAAAATCATTATCCAGGAATTTCACTTAGAAACATCAGATTGCAGTACCATGAGGCTTGTTACAACATCGACAAGATCCTCGCTTCCGGACTTTTGACCGAAATATTTTGTTTGGCGTTCAACATCAAATCATCTATTCACGCCTTAAAAAATGTACTGCAGTACCTTGAGGATCATTGACATCAATGGTGATTCTCTTACGTTTGTTAACAACTCACATTATTGGCTGGTAATTAAACGATGTCTTACCATGTTCAACTACAAATCATATATTTGCATGGTTAGACTTGTACCCGAATGACTGAGTGGATGAGATAAGAAGACCTCGGATCTAGTTTCATACATCCGGGCTGTAATTTTAGGATTTTTGTACACATCATCTATACAGTGACTTTACATACAGATCGTCATACGAACATGGGCCTATATCTGTAGGCATGTCTGTTTGGGCAACATTCCAATGTAGACGACTTTCTGAATTATGTACATGTTATTAGATTATTTATGTGTTGAAAATGGGAATGCCTACCCTCAGTAGTTCGTGGTCAAGAGGATATATCATGATGTAATGTATTGTAATATTGATATAGGTCGCCACTCCGCTTCATCTCTAGCCCATCACAGTGTAAAGCATATCAATCAAAATATTGTTATTATTATGAATTCATGCTTTAGGGGGGAATTTTTATAGGTCAATTGGGCACCATTCCTAATGACCTGGTTAACAGGACATCATCTCCAGGACCAATGAATAAGGTCTATCATCCCCTATCATTTTAGTTGCTACATGCCCTAAGACAAAGAACAAGAAAAATCATCCATGACTTCCATTTGCAAAGGTTTCCAACGTTTGTAGTTTATAATATATCATATGAGAGCTCACCAACGCTGCCTCTCAAGGGAATAAGTGTGTTGCCTATGTAGGTAGCTCCATTCAAGTCTGATCTTCAAAGCACTTCCCGACACTCACAAGTGCGTTGGTCACATTAGGAGCGAAATTCTCATTGTTCCAGAATCTCCACTTTGCCAGTGCCTTCTAGAAGAGTTCACATGCGTCAAACTTTAAATCCATGTGTCCATTTGACATCTGCAAGATTGGGAACATGCCTTACCTATTATTAGAAATTCATTTATTATTAAACTACCTTCAACTCATCTATAAATTGAGCACTGATCCTAGTGCTTGAGAAGGAAGAATTTGAGTAGAGAGATGTTGGTGCAATTTCAATTGAGGAATTGATTTGAGTGACATGCTGCTGGAGAGATGTGAATTGTGATGAGGCTAGGATGCTGCTGGAGATGGTGACACTAAATCAATCACTGGGTTGTAACCTCCCCTTCTATCCATTAGTAAAGATTGTTGCTTACTTTCCCGCATATGTATCTGTATAAGCTCATGTTTTCCATATTATGAATTCTTATCTGATGTATATGGTTTATCTTTTATTGATTTAACTAAATAACTTGAATAGACATATGTATTATTGATATATTTTGTTGTTTAATGTTCATTCTTGCAGGAAATATTTTCAGACATCTAGCTTGGATTTGAAGTTACAGCAAGAGCGAAAGAAGGAGAATAGGAAGTGCTTGGACTCCAGTTAAGTTCTTTGATCTGTTTTGTGTGTCTAATTACAGTTAGGAAAAGTAGTTGCAAAGTATTTAACCTGTTGTTCTAGATGAGCACTACATCTAGGGAAGAATGTTTTGTCCATAATCCATAATTCCACATAACAGCATTATAAGATACTGTAAATTAGCTACTATTGGTCACTGAACGAAAAATAGTCGTTTATATGCAAATTTTAGTCCTTTTTTTAGTAATTAGTTAGCCATTTTATACTAGTGATAGTAACATAAATACGATGGATATAACATCAATGAAATCTACATAATAACCAATACATTTTCATACCAAATACCAAAGTAATGTGATTCTTGTTAATGCGTGTGAAAACCAACCGGAGATGAGACTTACACGTTCCACCTGGCCATAGATTGGTTGAGCCAAATCTCACTTCAGCCAATCACCCTCGTGCCATATTCCAATCATGAATGTGGGACTTTATCAAACACATCAATCAACACCAAAAGAGGTCTCGAGAGACCAAACCGTCTCAACCCCAAAACCAGTAATTCAATCTCACGATCGCACATGATCACTAACCATGACGGATTGGTCTCCACCCAAGCTACTCCAGGGATCTAGAGAATTTGTTCCAACCAAGGCTCCAGGACTAGTAACTCAACCCCAACTATTCCCATGCTTCAGAGTGTTTGTCCAACCAAGGCTCCAGGAATAGTAACTCAACCCAATAGCTGTCCACTAGGCTCCAGAACGTTTTTCAAACCAAGGCTCTAGGAAATAATAACTCAACTCAGCAACTAAAGGAATCATGAGAACCAACCGTAAAAAAATCAATGAAAATAAACCCACAACACCATGGCTATCCAGGAAATGGCAAGGCTAGGAAAATCCACATGCATACACCATGCGTGCCAAAACTAGTGAGGAAAAAATCCATGCAACTCGGTACCCACACTTATAACTTGTTGTAGATCTTTATCTTGATGTACTCTTGTGCTTTCCCGCTCTTTACTTCTTGCTCCAAATCACTAAGTATCCACACTCTCCAAGAGTGCTCCAAGAAAAATCTAAGTATCCAAAAGTATTAGAGAGAGGGAGAATAATGAGAGCTCCACCATAGAACTGAAAAAAGCTTACCAACTGATCTTTAGAAGCCTTTTATTAATGAGGCCTCTATTTTCTTAATTTTCCATTATTTTCCTTCATTTTCCTCCTCACATGCAACTTGTGACCTTTTACCTTCATTTTCTCCTATTTTCCATTATTTTCATAAATAAAATTCCAATTAATGCCTCACACCTTTCCTTTACCTTTTCTTTTTCCTTTGCCTTTGCGTATTTCCTTTAGCCATAATAACTGAAATGAACACCCGCTAGGATGTTTTTCCCACCATTCAGCTTGGAATACGCGCCCATCAACCATGGTATTATATATATTTTACATGTATTTTTATCAGGGCTATTACAGAACCCTCCCCCTTGGGGGAACACCATCCTCAGTGTTCAATGACACCTACAAACCAAAAAACCACTAAAAACAAAACATATTGTCTATGGAGCTTTATAACACAGCTCATTGCAGTAGTTACAATGAATAACCTTCTCAAAAGAAAAAAACCATCATCACTATCATACCGCATACTGGAGCTTATAACATTACTTAATAAGGTATTTCAAATAACAACCACATATACTTAAGCATATTTTCTTCAAAAAGAAATTAACCATATTGTATGTGGAGCTTTATAAACCAATTCGATACAATATTTACAATAATATACACATACACACATATACACATTTTCTCAACCAGAAAATAAAAGGATACGATGCCTGTATCAACAACAAGGGAATCCAAAGGCTCACAACTCCATCCTCAAAGTATTACCAGGATTGAAATCCTTTCCAGGAAATCTAGAATCCATTTTCAAAGTGAAAGATGTATCCAATGTCCAACTCTACAATCTTGCGCTACTTTTCCTCTCATTGAACAGTTACCGACTCATTGCTCCAGGGCACACTCCCAATGCACATTTGATTCCATTTGGCAATGCTAATGACCAAAATAAATCGATGTCAACCTTCCCTTCTCTGCTACATAGTCCCTCGGGCAATCCAGTCACCCCCTTCAATGTAGTCACACACCTTTCACGTTCCACTGGCACCCCCAACCTGGACAGTCCATCCCGTGGCAACACTTCCTCGCATCAGAAGGTCAAACAACTAGGGCATATACCTACCTAAAAACCATCATATGAGCCATAACATGCTCATGGAAATCAATGGACACTATTGGGGACTAGGTACCACAATGGCCCTACTCCTAAAATTCTTTACCAACATACTGCTGCATGTTCCATTTCCTTTTTTTGTTGCTGCTAATTCTTGTAGTCAGTTTCAACCTTCCCAAACTTGTCATTACATGATTTCCTATACCAAGCACATAATTTCCATTAGAATAAAAAAAATAAATTGAAATAAACTTAAATCATACCTCATTGGTAGCTTGTCAATAAGTTACACTTGCAATTTTGTTCACTTCCTGTCACAACAAGTCAAACCAATTGTTTGATCAAATCATCATGTATAAACATATCACATTCAGTTAGCTCAAAACAAAACCATCATAAATTAAAATATTGAATCACATGAAATACTCATATACCATAGTCATAAATCACATGTAATCATCATAAGTTAGAATGACAGATCACAAGCATAACAAGACTGAAATAAAATAATGATACTTATCCTTCATTGGTACATAATTCTTCCTTTGCTCTTTCTGTACACACACTGGATCGGTTGCCACACTCAACAAGCACTTAGTGTCCTTGCTTCTCTTTATTCACGTACACATACACATAGTGTACATCACAACACATACATCCACACAAGGCATACAATACCACACAATGCATACACCCACATTCGGCACACAACATAACACAGAAACCTACACTCAGTGTACAACACAACACATTCACTTACACCTACACCAACGTACAATGTAGACATCTACACCCAGTGTACAATACAACAAAATACATATGCCTACACTGACATACAACACATACACCTACACCCAGTGTACAATACTTCCCAACACATATACATATATCGAGTACAACACAACAAATACATATGTCACGATACTACAACTACACCATGCACATACATGGTACTACATGGCCACAACATTACACGTATGTCATGCACGTAATACCAAATGTATACCAGTACTATATGCACAAAATGTACACAATACCACTTGTACACGACATCATCTACATAATGTGTACACAACGCCAAATGTACACCGCACCACCTATATAATGTGTACACAATACCACATGTACACAACACCACATGTACACAACTCCACATGCACGACATGTACAAAACACCACCTGCATACAACACCATATGCACAACATGCACACAACACCATATGTACATAGCACCATATGTAAAACACACACACAACACCACATATACAACATGTACATAACACCATACATAAACAAAAATTCATATCCAACATGTGCACAACACCATATATACAACATACAGACAACATCATATGTACACAATACTACATAGGTTACATGCACACATCACCATATTAGGTACAATTAATGAATATACAACATATCCGGCATATACACAATCGTATTATTTCATATCCATAGAACACATACTGACCCCACAAGAAATCTTGCTTCTAGTGTCTTTCCACTATCCATGCTTATCCTAACATGCCGCAGAACACACTACTTTCACTTCATTGATGAACCCCTCAACATTACCTATCCATAATATAAACATAGGCAGAATACAAGCATATAACATTAAATCATATCCATGTGATACCGATCTCATAGATATGTCATATTTACTCTTCCCACTTGATTCTTCGTAAGATCAAGAACCTCTTAATGCCATTCACCTGCATAAGAAATCATTCCTCCACAAGAATTATCCTTGAAAACCCTATTGTATAGTGACATAGATACATATATCATGCATACATATATATAATCATTAGCATAAAAAAATCATGATACTATCAAACAACGACAAACATACACACGTATATACATATAAACATTATAATTAAATAATCATGATCCATGACGACCCTGTTAGATGCGACATGCATATATACATACTGGTATACACATATAAACATAAACATAAAACCTTCATGATCCATAAAAACCCTGCCAATCAACAACATACATACATACATACGTATATAAAATCATTAGCGTGAAACAATCATGATCCATGACAACCCTACCTATCAACGACATAATCATGATCACAACACAATCGTTACATATCATAAGGTCTAGGTTAAGAGAACTTACTTTATTCATCCAAAACATGCACAACGTTGAGAACAATAATTCCCAACATAGCCAAGGCATATGTTACCTTAAGCTCATTTACTTTACCTTTCCTATCACCTTTCTCATGTATGTATTCACATCGTCCATTTACCCCAACGGACCCAACCAGTCCAACCGAATGCCACATTCTTACCTTCCATTATGATTACTCATGCACTGAGCTCCATTCGGGCCTTACATTACCTATTGGATTTCATTCATATTTTCCCAAGCTCCATTAAATTCCTCTTTCCCCAAAAAATTCCGAGACTCTAAAAACATAAAATACAACCACAAGAAACAAAAAAAGAAGACCATGAAAAACCAAAATAAATACAACACCACAACAAATAGGCATAGATATGCACCAAACATACATAAGACCACAAATCAAGCTCACAAATCACAAAAGAACAAAATCAAAAGACTATAAATAAACACCATGACTCAATTCCCCATGGTTTCCAATACTTCCAAAGGAAAGCTCAGTTGGATCATTCTTCAAGATTTCATGGAAATCTCTTTACCATGTGTTATCACAAAATTAGACCTAATAGGCTACTAATCTAATCAATCTCATGTAACTGTTTCAAACCAATCTTCTGATTAAGGCTTAGCCTCCTCAACCTGAGAGGGCTCTCTCAAGGGTTAATGATTTTTGATAGAAATATAGATGGCTAACTATATGTGGGGTAATAACTAGATAAATGATAAAATTTGGTTGAGAATCACATCAGCAAGTACACATTGGGCTTATGGAGTCAAAATAGTTTCAGTAAAACCAAACAATCTACTTAGCATGGAAGTTGAGGCATATCAGAGTTTTAGTCAAGAGATACACATGTGAAACTGTAAAAAACACAGTCAGTTTGTCTATGTAAGAAGTCACAGAACCAAAGATGAATTCTGAGTAACATAAGCAAACACCACTGCAATAGGATAGTAAAAATATGCAATTGGAACAATAACATACTAGAACTCTTTATGAATCTCAAGTTGGCTAAGTAGAAATCTTTGTATTAAGCTGAAACCAGTCACTTACAATAAACACAGTCTTTTGCTAAAAATTTCCAACCCTTAGCATATTCGACTTCTTTATCTTTTATAGACCATTTACAACATGAGGTAACATTATCTAATGCTATATACATCAAACTCCTGACTCTTGACACTTTCCCTAACCATATGACATGGTATTTATTACAAAAAGACAACTGCTAATCTAATAAACAATCCTATTACAAATAGAATTAAAACTCCTTATATCTACTCATAACAACCTTATATAAAATAAATTACATCATTTTCCAAGTGTATTCACATATGGTAGAATCCAGATGATAAGCTTCAAAAATTTATGACCATAATGCTGATCTCCATTAAAGTAGAAAATTGTCCCCTGTTTTCTAGGCATAGGGTCCTTTGTATTCTTGAGATACTCTGACCATCATGAACTCATCACTTTGAGGTTATTTGCTGTTAGAAACTGAAGTAACACCTGCCCAAAATCTTCCCTAAGTCCCAGCTATCCAAAACCATCATCAAACTATTCAAATGAGCTGAAATAAACTTGTGCTACAAAAACAACACAGTTTTGTAGTGCAGCTCTTTTGCCTTTTTTCCTTCAAAATTTTTATTTCTTTCCTCCAAGATTATCTTCATTATCATTTAATACATCCTCCCTAGCAATTTCAGGTCATAATTCACACTTTTTCCCTTCAAAATTTTATGAGAAAGAGTGAAAAAAGCTGCTACAACAGTTTCGTAGCGCTTTTCACTCTTTTTACATTGTTTGCACTACAAAAATGTTGAGTGAGCAGTTTTCTCCAAATTTTTCATAATGCAAACTATAAATGTGCCAAAACTCAAAATAACACTGATGTCATCAAATAAAAAAGCCATATGAACTGAAAAACACAGTTTACATGAGGTTCCTTCTTAATTTTCACTCGATTTAGCTTTTGACTTTTTAATGATTGTCATTCTGTACCTTTGTTCTTTAACTCATCCTGAGCCAATTTCAGTTGCTACTCCAAGTCCTCCACTTGATCTCTAAGTCTTCTGTTACTGGCTCTCAAGTGAGTATTTATTACTCTAACAAATTTAACTTCCTTGATGGTTGGAACTATCCATGTGAAAAATTGTTCTGCACTGTTTGGGGTTTCAGAAATAGAACCAGTTTGACCCTCCCACAGTGCCTTCATTCTTTTGAATTATGATTTTTCAATACTGTGCTTCCTAGCCCTCTTTCTCATCACAACAATTTCTTGGTTTGCTAACCTCAATTTCTCGTCAAGATGTTGACACTTTGTCATTTCTTCTTTTCCATTCTTTGTTCTACTGGCTGCATGCTCTACTATTGGTGATGAAAGATCAACCACTTATTCAGGGGCTTTAACTGTTTCAATAGTTTCTTGAACTTCCTTGCTGCATTCCTTTCTTCCTTCCTTGAGTTTCTTAGCATGCCTAATTAAAGGTTTCCTTGCTTGAAAGATGAAGGCTGCATTTTCACCTTCAAACTCAAGCTTCTTTGCAGACTTAACCTTTTTCTGCTTGTGTTCATATTTTCCAATGAAGTCAGCTTGCACAATGGGTGTATTCTCTATATCAATTGCATGAAGGATGTCATCTAAATTTCCCTTAATTACTGGGTTTTCCTCTGAAACTAAAACAACTGTCTTTCCTTTTAATGCCACTGCTTGGCTTCTTGTCACTCTTTTGACTTCCTGCTTGTTGACATCCTTTTTCTGTCTTGCCTCTTTGACACTCTTTGACCCCTATTTTGTAGGTGATGGAGTTGGTGTAATAAGCACTTGTGTCTGCTCTTTCCTTCTCTCAACTTGTTTCCTTAGCTTCAGTTTTATAAATTCCTTTAGTTTTGTAGCCATAGGTTGACTAGACTCTGCTATTGGTGGTGAAGGATTTCCTTTAGTTTTAGGGTTTCTAGCTGGGGTTAGGGTTTCCAGCTCAAAGCCATTCATAAAAAAAAGGGATGACCAATCCCTGCCTATCTTTTGAAGCTCATTCAAAATCAATAACTTCATCAAACCATGATGAAACAAGGATGTTTCACAACCATCAGATTTGGCTTCTACTTTATCAACCATTTTGGCAAGACTCCTATGCAGATAAAAGGGAAAATCGAGTGAGATCTTACCAGTGAAATGTAGAAGAAGCTTGAAATGATATGTGTAAAGCTTATGGTATCTTCCTTCACATGTACAATATCTTTTAATGTTGAACAACAACTTTGCATAATTGTCTTTGATGCAGCTTCTAGGGATTGCATTATTGAGGTCCATATCTGCATACTCAGGTTTCATGAATTCCTGGCATGGCTCCATATCAAATTCAAAACCTTTGAACCAAGTTTCTTGTCCCCTTGGTATTTCTGTCACAACAATAATAATTTCTGGTGTAATTGGCACACTTAGCATCCCAAACTTGGTAGTTTTTCCATTGAAGTGCAAGGAAAATTCTTTAGACACCTGTATGTGGCAACCCTGCAGCTTTTCACAAAACCAAAGAAAACCTACTTTGTTGAATGCCTCCATAAATGTTTGGTCTTCAATTATGGCCTTCATATTTTCAGGCTCATATCTTAAGCAGTGTCCCCCTCTGTGGACTATATTTTCCTTTGCCATGCTTCTCAGGAACACTTGTCAGCTTGGATTGAATATCTGAAATGACCTCGCTTGAATATATGAAACAAACTTGCTTGAATAGTTGATATCAGCCTTGCTTGAATATATGAAACAACCTTGCTTGATTAGGATGAAGAAAAACTTTGTATGAAATAGCTACAAGTTTGGCTTGACACTTCAAAGTTTAGTCATTCGAATGGAGGCAAGAGAAATGAGTATGACCAATTAAGCAAGATTTTGAATTTGAAGTGTCATCTCATAACTGAATTATGCCTCATACATGCCCTATCATGAGTACATCGAATCTCATCATTAACTGACCTATCATACCACTAACCTACCATTTCCCAACGAATTTTGACAATTTATAGCTCAAATGACAATATGGTTAAGAAATCGTGCTTTCGTAGCACCCGCAGTGTATTTTTCCTAGTTTGCGCTATGAAGCTATTAGCACTTTCGTAGCGCAAATCAACTTTTTCGAAGACCTCAGTCCTTTCAAATGAAGGACTATTATTAATTGCCAGTTTGACCAAAACACTATGAATGACTCCCGAAAATCGATGATGAATGTTTGACATGAACGAACATTAAAGAAGGCTTTATTTGAACCTTAAGATGAGCTTTAAACTATAAAAAATCTAAAACCTTCCCTTGATAAAACCTAAAATGAATCCTACAACCCTATTTTGACTCATACCCTATTTTGACTCATGAACCTTTAGACCTTGAAAAAATTATGTTTGAATTTTTTGAGTGATAACACCATGAAATTACCTACATCATATTGTCTTAAATATATCATACATCGGTGTATAATATAAACATAAAATATACCGGTTACCTTACTTTGTTGTGCGGGGAGTGTCTTTGACTTGTAACTAAACACACATGTCACCCCTATGTATCAACATCATATGTATCAACATCGAGAAAACATATCTAAAAATTTGAAATCAACTTTTACCAAGACTAAAAACCATGTCATATTCAACAATCAACTCACATTCATCGGTCATAATACATAATTCTACAACTATCAGCTACTTGCACTCAAGTATATACCAACTTTTTATTGCATACATGTTCTTACAACCATCTTAAAGCAAGATCATTACTTCATTCAATATTACAGACACATATACTCATATCATGCGATTAGTCAAACACTCAATCTAACTAGAAATGTACCATGTTAGATAAATCAACTAGACGACATAATGGACATCAAAAAATCAACAACGGATAGATGACATAATCAAACAATCAAACATCAAGTACAAATTAGATGACATAAGAAAGTTCATACCTTATTGTATCTCAGGGGAAGCTACCTTATCTGCATAATCAATCTAGATTAGCAAAATATGACTTCACAACACCTCAACTCAACACAAATAATATCAGGATATTCATAAAAGTAAATAACTAACACATTCACATCATAAAATCATAAACAATGTTCATTCATGCATACAATCACATATGCACATTCAGTCTAGACATAATGAAACACACTAT
Source organism: Pinus albicaulis (assembly GCA_034641835.2). Classification (NCBI taxonomy): domain Eukaryota; kingdom Viridiplantae; phylum Streptophyta; class Pinopsida; order Pinales; family Pinaceae; genus Pinus; species Pinus albicaulis. Next base: position 1,440,225,151 of record CM076581.1, read on the forward strand.
CATAATTAGGTAGTCATGCCTAAATTTCATAACCCTAACCATATGCATGGCCAATCAAAATTAGCATAGTACATTTTATTCCTTTGTCCTCTCTTTATGAAAATCTCCATGAGGCCAGGTGATTTAAATCATCACATTCCCTCGCCTGTCTTGAAAAACCCTTTGGTTGTCTATAGTTGCCCTCTCGCTGCCTTTAAAATTGTATTTTTAATTGCGAGAATCCATATTTATGAAATTATATTGGGCCCGACCCATGCTCCCGCTAACCCGGCGCCTTTTTCTCTCCATGTGACCCGACGCCGTGACCGAAGCGTTTCCCCCTGCCCAGGGCTTTGATCTATCTATAGGGTCAAACCTTGGTGCCCCCGTAGTTGACTCCCTCGGGATGGGTGAAGACTTAATCTAACGGTACCTTTTTCCTATGGGGGGTTGCTCCAAGTCTGCGTATCGTGCACCTTGGCCCCCCGCAGTTCATCTCCGCCGTCCGATCAAAAGCCAATCGACGGAGCGGAGAAGCTGTTTTCCGTGGTGGTCCACCGCGCCTACGTTCATTGTGTGGCTCGGTGGTTTCATTCCGCACACCCATCCTGGCGGCGGTATTTCCCGCGGACCCGGCGATTCATACGTTGGGTGACGTGTCCGAGAGCCATGATTCCCGAAACACCGCCCATTTCGCGCATTATTGTTCGGTCGAAGTCGGGCAGCGGAATTCATTATCCGTCACAGATCTGGCTGTTTGCATCGCGACGATGGCTATTCTCGAAGTTGCATGGGTGTTAAATAGTCGCACTCTCCCTGACACCATTTCATATTGGTTCATCGTCACGCTGCGTCGATTTTCCCCCAACGATCGAACGGTCTGTATCAAAACCTCGCTGCATCACCAACCCTATAGCTCCCACGTCATCTTTCCACCCGGTTCCCGTGCATCACGTACGATTATACACGTGTTCACCGTTCATCCCTCCCGTATGAATATATATATATATATATATATATATATATATATATATATATATATATATATATATATTATTCATATATACATTTCATCATTTTCCCTAATCAACCGAGTCCACCCTCCACCATCGTCCCTCTGTGTTTCGCCACCACCGCTTTTCTTTCATCATCATCTCCATTAACCCCACCATATCGCCATCCCTGTGATTGGTTCAATTTAACGAGTTTTTGTTTTTTGCGAGTTCCCATGGCTAAGGTATCATGAATTACCGTCATTTCATTACAAAGGCCGAGTACGCATTGAGGGACCATGTTTCGGAGTAAAATTGGTGGAAAAGATCTAGGAGGCATATGATGTGTTCATTAAAGAAAGCAAGGATTTGCAATTGTAGAGCCCTCGAGAGAAAATCAAAGGCGATTTGGGTAGGCGAAAACATTAATGGGGCCGCATGAAATATCGGTGAAAGATCGAGGAAATACAACGCCACCATTAAAAATTTGAGATTTTAATTCAAGGTAGAGGGCCAAGAGTACCATGCACAAAAACAAGCAACCTCAAGGTTTTATTGTAGCAGATTTTCTCTTCCCTCAAGTACTAGAAAATGTGTATATTTTATTCTTTATGTCTTGTTCATGAGAGATTTTCATCCTTAGCATTTATTTCATGAAGTAGTAGCGAGTACTTGCACCGGTTCGGCACCGCAAACGACGCAAGGCGGAGTTTTTCTTTCAAATTTGTTTTTAAATAAGATCATTAAATGTATATCACCTACCTCACTCTCTAGAGCCTTCGGTTTTCTCTTATAAAAATGAGGAAAAAAAGACATTCAGCGGAGGTTCTAGATTTCTATCGGAAAAATGTGCGGTGAGAGCTTTTTCCTTCATCTTGTAAAGAGTTTACGCTGTAGAAGGCTCGAGCCCATGAGGTTTGAGTGAGGAGGAGTTATAGCTGTAATGAGGATTTTGGTCTTTATTCATCCTTGATATGTAATATTTTCTTACGTGTTAATATAACATCTCATTTCATACTGTTATCTTCTTGTATCATGTTCTAGAATGCGGTAGCTCCTTTGGTCTTAAGTAAGGATTCATCCTAGTCATATCTTTGTCCCATGTTCATTTCATCATATTTTACGCTATATTAGTTACTTGAGGAGGGTGATTTTAAACGCCATTTTCATGTATGTGCTTAGTTGGATAAGCCCATATGTGGTTTGTTGTTGTGTATACGAGTATCGGCCTCATGTGTAACTAGTATCTTCTTCATGTTTCTTCAACCGCATCACTTTACCGATATTTGATTTCGTGGCATATTATTTAGTGGCCCTCTTTGCGATGGTATCTCTTCGCCCCATCGATGCTTTTGTATTAGATTTTTGCATGATGTTCGATATTCTTATCTTTGTATCAACTTCGAGAGAGTTTGGTTCCATTTAAACTAATTTCACTTGTTTTGCAAGACGAGTAAGGAAACTTTGGATTGACAACTTAAACTATAATGAGCTCACTTGCTATGATAAGATGTCTAGAACGCGGTCTGCATGGAAACTCTGGGAAATTTTGTCTCTGGGGGACGGAATTGTCTACAACATCTTTACGGCACCATTTCCGGTGAACAAATTTAAGAATATCAATTTCCACAGACCTCGACAAATCATATCCACTCTCTAATCGGGTGAGCACGGAGAGTTGAAAATTTATATCTCTCACCTTGGCGACTCCAGCCGGTATTTATTTGATAAATCTATTGGTATTCTGTCCTCGTAAGCACATTTGAGATCGAGATACATCTTAGTCAAAGACACCTTACGTGTCGACCCGGAAGAAGATCATTCATAAAAAGGTTTGGAAAGAGAGAATTGGTTCGTCTTTGAAATCACACGAATGATGCACCAAAATATTATCGCCCTCTTCTTCTCAAGAAATCAAGACCAAACATCCCGATTCAGGAAAATCCCGAATATTACTCGAAATTCCACTAGGGGAAGTGCGAGATTAAGAGGATTTTTCGTCCTACTCTTAATTTGAGGAAATTAAGAAATTCTGAGAGGTAGCCTTTGTTAATCGTGAATTGTTTCCATCCCACCTCGGACCTCTGTACAACACATTAAAGGCATTATACATGCTCACTACCTCTTCCTCCCCTTCCTCCATTTGTACCAGTTGTTGCTGACCCCCACCTCCCTCAATGGCTAATGTACTAGCTTTCTATTGAACAAATATGCTCCTTTGGCCTTACCCCAAGTGCTAAATGATATACCACGGGGATTATTTGAATTACGCCTGAATTTAATGGAAAAATGAAATTGATGCTCGAAACATCTTGAGACTTTCTACTCCTTTACGGAAGGAGAACCTTAATGTTGAACATTTGGATGTAGTCTTAAGATTGTTTGTTCAATCTCTTGAGTGAAGCTAGAAAGTGGTTTAAAACATTATGGAGACCGCTCGGTTAATACAGGATAGAATGGAAGAGATTTTTCTATAGAAAATGGGGGAAAATAAAGATCATGGGATGTCTTCTTGGGTTAATACTATGAAGAATAAACATAATATTGAGGTACGGAAAGTTTATCAAAAATTTAATAGCGCCATTTGAGCACCTCTGAGATGAAGCCTCACCAAAGCTGGCATAAGGTGGTTTTCATGGCGACCTTTGATTCGGTTTTGGCTTCTCTACTGAGGGAAAGGAAACACACTTTACTTTAGATGATGCTGAGTCGGATGCTCTTGGAGTGAAGCAAACTTTGCCTCAGGAGAAAATTTGAACACGATACTGGGAGAGGCGAGGAGGTATCTACCTCAAGTCGAGGATAAGGACTCGGATAAAATGGAAATAAGAAAAATGATAAAGAATACGGTCAAGCTTGAATTAGAGCAAAGAACCCGCTCCCAAGAATTTTGTAATGCTCAAAACGGGAGGTTACAATCCTCGGTGGAAAGCCACCTACGCAGATATTGCGAGGGGAAGCAAACGAAAACGGATCGAGGTACCACACCCATTGTGCTGGAGAGGCCCGATAGATGACTCCACTAAAAGATGCTTCTTATCAATTAGAAGACTCAAATCTTGCTTTTTTTTCAAACAATGATGATATAGAATGCCGTACAATAAGAAGAAGAAGAACGGAAGATTGATGCGATGAAAGAAATTTGACACCATTTGATAGTCAAAAGAAGAAATTCGGTGACAGATTTTACTTATGGAATAGAAGAAAACGGAGTGCTGGAGATTATGTGAATAAATATGATTCAATACGGAAGAAGAGGAGAGTGAAGAAAGAGATTGAACGGAGTAGAAAACAACGGGCTTTCTCTTGAAAAAGTGGAAAATAATGGGCAAGCCTCTTGCTCAAGAATTCATGGATCTTTTCAAGGCTCGACGAGCGGGCGAAGAATATGCAGGCTCCAAAAGGACTCGGCTCCCAGTATACGATGAGTCCTCCGATTTAGAGAATGAAGAGATTCTCTCTCTCAAGAAGAGTCTTCTTCTCGATCCGGTGAAAGGAAGATAAAATCCTGGTTGAAGCACCACTTTTGAATGCTCTTAACCGGTATCATTTCATGATCCTTATGTGCATTCACCGCAAATATTTGAAGAGGATCAAGGATCCTTTCTAGCGACATGTTTCCGAGCGAGAAAATTTTTCAAAGGCACTATTGTGGAACAAAAAGAATAGATCCTTTGCCTTTAAATACAAGAAGAAGGCGATCGAGGCTTTAAGGAAACCATAATGAAGACAACGAGTGTGCAAATTAAGTTCTAGACAAAAAAGAAAAGTTGGACATGGAAATTGACGACATCGAGAAGGCGATGATGAAGGTGTCTGAAACGATAGTAGCAAGAAAGCGAGGGATGAAATTTAGTGACGGAAGAACAAGAACGAAGGTAGCTATGGTAGGAGGCAAGTTGCAAAACAAAATATATGGAAAAATAGAAGGGTAAGTTGAAGAATAATGCAACTAATGGATACCAGCAAATAAAAATATGGGACCCGGAGGCAAAGGCAGCCTGGTGTATTATATTATTACATTAGTTTTCTTTTTGTTTTGTCATTCTTTTAATAATGTGTGTGCTGATGAATTATAAAATTAAAACTAAGTGCTTGAAGAGCGGGAATTCACACAAAATGATGGGGATGGTGCAACGGGTTCTCGACATGTCCAAGGATGAACATACCATCCCAGAGATGGAGCCAATTTTGTTCTTTGTCCTCTCTTTATGAAAATCTCCATGAAACCCGATTTGATTTAAATCATCACATTCCCTGCATACTGTCTTGCAAAACCCTTTGGTTGTCTATGCGTTGCCCTCTGTTGCTTTAAAGTTGTATTTTTTAATTGCCGGAATCCATATTTGAAATTATATTGGGCCCAGCCCCTTCTCTTTTAACTAGCCAGCGCCTTTTTCTCTCCATGTGACCCGACGCCATGACCGGCGTTTCCCCCTGCGGGGGGCTTTGCACTCTATCCGTAGGGTCAAACCTTGGTGCCCCGTAGTTGACTCCTTGGGATGGGTGAAGACTTAATCATGACTGCCTTTCACTATGGGGGGTTGCTCCAAAATTCTCGTGTCCCAAGTACACCTTGCCCCACCGCCAGTTCATCTTGTCGTCCGATCAAAAACCCAATCGACGGACGGAGCCATTTCCCGTGTGTGGTGGTCCACGTGCACGTTCATTGTGTGAAAACCGGTGGATTTCATTCCGCACCACCCATCCATAGCCGACGGTATTTCCCGTGGACCGGTGATTCATACGGCTGAGTGTGTGTCAGTGTACGATTCTGCCCGAAACCGCCCATTTTGCGCATTATTTTGATCCAAAAGTCATGCGGCGGAATTCATTATCTCTCTGATCTCTGCGCTAGCACGTAAACGATGGCTATTCTGCGAGAAGTTGCATGGGTGTTAACAATAGTCCGCACTCTCCTGGCCCACCATTTCATGGTTCATCGTCACGCTTTCACCGTCGATTTTCCCAACGCGATCGAACGGTACGTATCTGCAAAACACCAAGCTAAAATCTGCCAACTACTGTGGCTCACGTCATCTTTCCACCGATTTCGTGCATCCACGTCAGCGCTACACGTGTTCACCGTTTCATCCTCACGCCCATGCATATATATATATATATATTTCATTCATATATATACATTTCATCGTTTTTCCCTAGTCAACCTGTCCACCTCCACCATCGTCCCTCATGTTTTCCGCCATACACTTTTCTTTCATCATCCTCTCATATCTGTGCCATCATCTCATTAACTTACCATGTCGCCATCCTGTGATTGGATCAATTTAACGAGTTTTTTTTTTTGCGGGATTCCCATGGCTAAAATTATCATGGTCGCTCATTGCCATTACGGAGGCCGGAGATGCGCGGCCAGGACCATGTTCAGATAGGTGAGGTGGGAAAAGATCCAAATTTCTTATGATGTGACCACCATTAAGAAAGCAAGGATTTGCAATTGTAGAACCCTCCGGAGAGAAAATCAAAGGGCAGATTCGGGTAAGTGAAAACATTAATGGGGCCGCATGAAATATCGGTGAAAGATAGAGAAATACAACACTACACGTTAAAGATGCGAGATTTTAATTCAAAGGTAAGAGGCCAATAGTACCATGCACAAAAACAAGCAACCTCAGGTTTATTGCGATGAATTTTCTCTTCACGTACGTCTGAACATGTGTATATTTTATTATTTATGTCTTGTTCATGAGGATATTTTACGCCCTCAACGGTTATTTCATGAAGTATGTGTGAGGAGTACTTGCACACGATTCGGCACCGCCATGACATATACGGGTTTTTTCTTTCAAATTTGTTTTAAATAAGATCATTAAATGTATGTCACCTACCTCACTCTCTAGAGCCTTCGGTTTCTCTTATAAAAATGAGGAAAAAGACATTGTGAGGGTTCCCCGGATTTCTGTCGAAGCGCATGCACGTTGAGCACATGTATACATCTTATAAAGTTTACGTATGAAGGCTCGGAGCCCGTAGGGTTTTTTCGATGAAGAGGAGTTATATTGTAATGAGTTCGGTCTTTGGTATCCCACGTTATGTAATATTTTCTTATGTGTTAATATAACATCTCATTTCATGCTATTTATCTTCTTATTGTCATGTTCTAGAATGCGAGTGGCTCATTGGTCTTAAGTAAGGATTCATCCTAGTTGGTGCTTATACTTGGATTAGTCAAGCACTTTAAATGAGCTAGTCATGATATACGCATTCCATGTTAATTTCATCCATATTTTCTATTTATATTAGTTACTTGAGAGGGTGCTTTTAAAACGCCATTGTCATGTATGGATTCTTAGTTGGATAAGCCCATATGTGGTTTTGTTGTGTATACGGGTATCAACCTCATGCTAACTTGTAGTATCTTCTTCATGTTTCTTCATTGCATCCACTTTCGATATTTGATTTACGTAGCATATTATTTAGGCAGCCCTCTTTGCGATGGCTATCTCTGCTTGTCTAATGCTTTTGTATTGGAGTTTTTGTCTTGTTCCTACATTATTCTTATCTTTGTCAACTTCGAGAGGTTGGTTCCATTTAAACTAATTTCCTTGTTTGCAAGAGATATTAAGAGAGATTTTGGATTGACAACCCAATGAATATTGGGCTCCTTGCTATGATAAGCTGTCCACAAACCTTGGTCTATGGCAACTCTAGGCCATCTCTAGGGGGACAGAATTGTCTACAACGGTACATATAACATCAGATGTTAATGAAATAATCCTAATCATCAAGTCACTAGCATGTAACAACAACAAGTTACATACCATGCTCATTAACAACATATAAAGTTATCCAACATAAAATAACAATAGCCATGCGTACCACCACGGAGTTGCTACCATTGAAATATCCGCATGTACATATAACCACATACCTAATAAACTAGAATATACAATGTATGTAACCATAACATGAATATAATGAAGATACTCATAACACTTAATGCATATATATACACACTGATCAACTAGTATTTATCCTATGTAGCCATAATAATAGAATGAAAAACATATAGGTAACCTAATTCTTACAACAACCATGAATCACATGCATACCCAAACATGCACACTTGTATAATGATACGATCTTGCCTCGAGGTCCAATGTTGCAACTTCCTTTGATGGTTTGTATCTCCTACTCTATCTTAGCCAACACATTATAATCATAACAAACCAATATCCTTGATGACCTAATTGCATACAATGACATATGCGCAACAACCTTCACCAAACCATTGCAAACTTGACCATATGCACCCATTTGACATGTATAACCAATCATGAATGACAATGCATGTTCAACATGACATTACACAAGAAAGCATACATGGATAACTGTGACATCACCAATATGTAACTACTAGCATAAGCGAGTCAGATGTAGCCGTATGTAGCATCGTATAAGCAAGCATACACGGTCAATAAATTAACTTGAAAAACACATAAACAATCATACACACATGACGACACATGTCCCAATGACACCAACAACATTCCAATGGCAACATCACTATAACTTTGACCAACACCATGCAAATGAAAAAAATCACACATAAGAACACAAGCACATTACACACGTGTTGTAGCCCTAATTTATTTCAGAAGCTAAAAAGTTAAAGAGGTTAAAGGAGTTCAAGGTTATCGAACAAGTGGCAAAATTTCAAAAACACAGCAATATACTGAAAGGATAACCACAAACTCAATGAAAATTTGTCATCACGAGTGCACTAGAACCAAAATCAAGGATGTAGCAACATTGGAAGTGTAATCTAAGCCGGAGGAGAAGTGGAGAGAAAATCATGCGAGAGGGCTAAAGTCGGGCTTATTCGGTAGCAGTTCGAATTCAAGATCCGGAGACCGATGGGCACGTTCGAACATTGCATAGTGAAAAGGTCAAAGTCAAGCTCATTCACAAGCTTAGGAGAGATCAATACTTGCAGGAATTGGGAATAAATTTCAAGAAGGATAGAGGAGTTGTAAAGCAGCCGGTAGAAAACGAAGAAATCGATTAAGACGAAACACTTAGAAGATTTTCAAAGGAGGAAATCGAACGACGAGGATTGAATCCATGAAGCTGAGTGGAGAGATAGACGACATATATTAAGTCACAAACCGTAATCGCAAGTTTGAAAGGACCAACCATGGGAGATAGTGCTAAAATCTACCGCGATGCGATGCACAGGAGGTGGGGCCCGATCGCAAGTCACAAGTCGCAAATTTTAAAAAAGGATAACCGTGGGAGATAATTGATAAATTCTCAAAGTGCGATGTGCGATGCACAGGGACCCACGACCGCAAAGTGAGCATCCCGAGACTTGGGAATATAAGTGTCGAATACAAGCTAAAATGGAGGTGAAATGATATGTGCGGGTAGATCGACGTAGTTTAAAGGTAATTCCAAAGGTTTCGGTACGAAAGTAAGTCATTTTCGTATGTTAAACCATGGTAGAGGGAAGAAAAGAGCATTATAATGTGAAACCGGTGAAATACCTTGGTAATGAAGAAATAGGCGAGAATGCGACAAAAAAACTCGGGTAAGTGACCGAAAGCGAAGAAAAAGAAGGAAGATAAGACTAAACACAACGGGCATGTGCGAAGAGGCGAGAGTTGGGTAGAAAGTAACAACTAATTGACAGCTTTCGAAATGAAAAAGCATGGGCTGATTGGGTGGAGATTCGTTTATGCGGTAGGACAGCACGGTAAAAATGGAAGGAGACACATAAGAAAACAAAGAGAAGACTTGGCAAAGGTTATATTCCAAGTGTGTTTGTTTTCTTTGTTAAGTTAAAACTACAATGGTGTCCTCGGTGCAATGTAATAAGTTGTTTAACAATTTGGCGATTTAGGGTTTCAGAAGCTCGAACGATTTACAAACTACTTTTGTTTTGTATTTGGGAAGAAAGGGAGAAAAGAGTGAAGTAAGGGTCGAGTTAGGGCCTCTTGGGGATACATTTTTGTACTTCTAACACCTTGATGGAGTAGCTGAAATAAGCGATGAGATTTCTTTCAAATTTTGATGGTGATTCATGTTTCTTGTGCCATTTTGTGTCTTTTCGTCTTTGAATTAAGTGAAGTAATGTAGCCGGTCGGTCTCTTAATTACATTTTGTGATGTAAGAGTTAAACAACCTTGAAATGCCGTGTACTCCTTGAATCCTTATCTTCTCCTTCTACAAATTCTCTGAAACTTAAAAGTGGTAGATTCTGTGTATTCAATATATTACTTTGGAAGTCTCCCCTCTCTTCAAAAAATCACATTGAAACTTTGAAGTAATAGATTTTTGTGTTTACAACATATTATTTGATTTTACTCTCTCCTTAAATTTCCTGCGAAACTTAAAAGTGGTAGATTGTGTATTCAACATATTACTTTGGGGTTTCCCCTACGAATCTTCTTGCCATTCGAGATATCGGCGGTGAATGGCATTATGAAATCTTACATTATTCCTGGTCATTAAGGGTTTTAGAAAAATAGTCTCAGGAGGGATAAAACAAGAACCTAGTGATCAAAATCATTTTATTGTTACACTTTTTAAATGTCTTAAGCAACGACTCCTTTCACAACCAAGGGATTGTCTCTTAGATAGAACATTTTTTGCACTTCCGTTGTGCCGGGGAATGACAATTTATTTTTCACTGGGTATTGAAATCTTTTCTTGATGGTGAAGATTTAGATACCAATTTGATTCGTAATTATCCACACAGCGACCCCATTGATGAAGGTTTCGCTAGATGAGAGTGTGGAAAAATGAGATAGTACCGTACAAAATACGAATGTGAGTTTGAATATTTTAGAAGTTTTACTTTTCACTATTAATTTTGGTGGTCTATTTCCCTCACATATCAAGAGAAGATTGTTTCCTAATTTATTTTATCGGGGAACATTATAAGACCCAAAATATACATTGTTTATTGGAGAAAGAAGAAGATTTTCTTCTGATTATATTGTATTGATCTTGACACAACTTCATATCCTAAATATGAAAGGAGAACGACTATTGCATTACTATTCACGAAGGTAATGTTTGTCACGGTGCGGGAATAAAGGTGAGGATTCATCATCTTTGGGTGATAACATTCTACATCATAATAAATACACTTCTTTCTAGCTTCAGCAAGGTTATTTTCAAACCCTTGGTGTTTCTAATCCTCCATCAATATCCTTGAAAGGATTCAAATTTTTGCCATGTTTTTCTGGGAAAGGGAGGGAAGATACTTCAATTGAGCTACACGATGAAAGCCTAGAAGATCATACAATTTTCATAATTTTAATGATTTTGTGAATAGAGAGAAACTAGTGGGCTTCTTGGGTGTATTTGCAAGAGGGGGAAGATTCTTGTCAAGGATTTGGCCTTATATGAAGAACATCAACATTATGAGGAACAAACCTTTGATTTATCTTTCCGGCCCTAAATGGTTATTAGTAGAAAACAACAATCGATCTTCTCACATACAACCTCAGTGAAGTCGAATAGTGAGGAAGATTCCATGTTCAAAGAAGTCTACATCATGAGGATGTTCAAGAAAATGAGGCGGCCAAAAAAATTTTCTCATCGGTTCTATGATCAGTGGGCGATTATATGACAAATTTCTTTTGTCGGCATCAGAAAACATTTATGCAAGGGTATGTGAAAATCTCTGTATCTAGAAAATTTTCATTGTACATCCCTATTTTGATTTTCAAATTTCCCGATTATGGGGGCATTAAGTCTAACATGTAGGTTTTGGATCGGTGCCATTGGAAGGCTAGCTTCACCTGATAGAGTTAGGGCATGAATACATATATGGGATTTATTGCATAAATAATCCTCGGAAAGTTGAGCATTATTAGTTGTAGAATTTTTATTGTTGTGTTGGAGTTTAAGAATAAAGGAAGAATTCCAAAAGTGTAGCCCGGTTTTCAAGAGGATTTCCTCTTTGGATCAACTCACATTTGGGATTGAATCCTTCACCCAATTAAGGCTATTGTTCTACAAATTCTATTTGAATCCACTTACCCAATAAAGGCTATTTTGATCTACAAGTTCTATTTGACTCCATGCAAATAAAGGCTACGATACTACAAGTTGACACTTTGTTACCCAAAGTTTTATTAAATTAGACGGATGTTGTAGCCTAATTTCGTGGAGCTAAAAGTAAAGAGAGGTTCTCAACGAGTTCAGTTTTAATGAGGAACAATTGTTTAAGTTTCAAAAAGACACAACGTAATATGCTCGAAAGGATAATCGAAAACTCAATGAGGATTCGTCATCACGGAATGCACGGAGAACCAAAATCAAGACGGCATCATTGGAGGTGTAATCTAAGCCAGAGGAGCAACAGAGAGAAAAGAGAGTATGCAAGAGAGGCTCAAGTCGGGCTTATTCACGCATAGAACGGATCAAGAGCCGGAACCGATGAGCACGTTTTTAACGACCCCACTGCTTAGGACAAGGTCGATTCGACGCTCATTCGCAAGCTTAGGAGAGATCAAAGCTTTGGGGTAAATAAAGCTTGGGAAGGATATAAGCCGGTTACGGTGGTGATGGTAGAAAGTAGAGAAATCGATTAAGATAGAAACATTTGAAGATTTTCCAAAGGAGGCAATCGAACGACGATGGTCGAATCGCGGAACTAGATCGAGGAGATAGATGATGGATATTAAATCAAAAACCACCAATCGCAAGTTTTAAGTATAACCACGGAGATAATTGCTAAAGAGTATGATTCTCGTTGGGGCCGATCTCAAGTTGCAAGTCGTGGATACAAGGATAAGCTGTGGGGAGATAATTGTTAAAGTCTGCGGTGTGATGTGTGATTCCCGGTGGGACCCCGACGCATATAGCATCGCAAGACCTAGAGGCCAAGTGTCAAAGACAAGCTAAAAATGAAAATGCGATGTGCGGGTGAATGCGACGCGGTTTCGGAGGGTGAATTCCAAAGGTTTTCGGTCACGGAAGTAAGTCATTTTCATGTGTTAAACCGTGTCAAAGGAAGAAAAGAGTGTTATAACGTGAAACCGATGAAATGCCTTGGCGATGAATAAATGGCGAATGCTATGAACAAACTCGGAGTAAGTGACCCGACTCGAGGAGAAAAGGGAAGAGAAGGCTAACCACGGCGAGCACGCACAAAGGGTAGATTTGGGTAGCGAGGGTGATATGATGACAACGTTCGAAACACAAAAGCATGGGCGAGTCGGGTGGACATGCGTTTATGTCTATTTGGACATCACGGCCAAAACGGAAGGAGACACATCAACAACAAATCAAACATATATGAGGATTATATTCAAGTGTATTTCGTTTTTCTTTGTTAAGATCGAAGCACAATAGTTGCCTTGGATTGCAGTATAATAGTAACTTAACGGTTGGCGGTTTAGGGTTCCCGGAAGCTCGGAAACCGATTTTAAACTACTTTGTTTTGTATTTAAGGAAGTGAGAAAGAGTGATAGGGGTGTTTGGACCTCTTGGGGATACATTTTGCACTTATTTTGCGATGGGTAAATGAAAAGAAGTATTATGTTTCTGAATTCTTGATGGTGATTCATGTTTCTTGTGCCATTTTGTCTTTTCTTCTTTGAATGAAGTGAAGTAATGTAGCAGGCTGTCTCTTAGTACATATGTGATGTAAGAGTTAAAATAACCTTAATTTTAGCTCCCTTCACTCCATCTCTTCTCCCTTCACAAATTCTCTACGGGAAATTTAAAGTAGTGGGTCATGTATTCAACATATTACTTTGGTTTCCCCTCTCTTCACAAACTCTGGTGAAACTTTGAAGTAATAGATTCTATGTTTACAACATACTATTTTGAGTTCCTCTCTCTCCTTGAATTTCCTCACGGAAACTTAAAAGTGGTAGAATCTATGTATTCATCATATTACTGGGTTTTCCCCTACGGAGTTCTTCTTGCCATTTAGATACTGCAGGTGAATGGAGATTATGAAATATTTTATTATTCCTGGTCATTAAGGGTTTTAGAAAACTAGTGTCAAGAGGGAGTGAAAAAAAGACCTTGTGATAAAATGATTTCCGTGACACACGTTTTAAATGTCTGTAAGCTTAGCCTGATTCCTTTCAAAACCAAAGGATTATCTCTTAAGATACAACATTTTGGCATTGTTTCCGGACGAAGGAAACAAATTTATGTTTCCTAGGTATTGAAATCTATTTTTGATGGTGAACAATATTTTAGATACAAATGTATTTGTCTATTGTCCACCTAGTGACCCCACTAATGAAGGTTTCATTAGACGAAGAGGTATTATGCGGGCAAGTAAATGAGACAACAACGTGGAAAATACGGATATTAGAGTTTCAATATTTTAAAGGAATTTTTTTACTTTTCTTATCGGTTGGTGGTCTATTTTCCCTCACATATCAAGAAAATTGTTTCTACCTTTATTTTATCAAAAGATAATAAGACCCAAAATGTACATTCTTTATTGGAGAAACAATATTTTCTTCCAATTGTATTATTGATCTGACATCTTCGTCTCCTAAATATGAAAGGAGATACGATTGTTGCATTACTATTCTGAAGGTAATCGTAGATGCAGGGAATAAAGGTGAGGATTCATCTGTCTTTGGGTGATAACATTCTACATCATAAGCAATTTGCTTCTTTCCGGCTTGGAACCAAGGTGATTTTCAAACTTGGTGCTACCCACAATCCTCCATCAATATCCTTCAAGGATTCAAATTTTCTCAGGGATTTTACCGGCGGGAGAAGATATTTCAATTGAACTATAGGCCCGAAAGTACGGAAAGATCATTACAATTTTCAAAATTTTAATGATTTTTTGAATAGAGGAGAAACTAGTGGAGTTTCTTAGGTGCGTTTGTAGGAGGGGGAAGAATCTTGTCGAAAATTGGCATTATGTGAAGAAAATAAACATTACTTAAGGAACAAACCAGGAATTTATATTTCCGGCCTAAATGGTTATCATCGAAGAAAACAAAGATCAATCTTCTCACATACAACGTCAAATTGAAAGTCAAAAAAGTGAAGGAATTTTCCTTTGTTCGAAGAAGTCTACATCGGTAGGATGTTCAAGAAAAGGGTATACGAAAATTTGTCTCATCGATTCTATGATTCGGTGGTGACTATGTGACAACTTTCTTTTGTCGGCAAAAAGCATTTAATATGCAAGGGTATGTGGAAAGCTTTGTATCTGGAAAATTTTCATTGTACATCCCTATTTTGATTTTAAAATTTCCACGGTATGGGGGCATTAAGTCTAACATGCGGATGTTGGATTGGTGCCCATTGGAAGCCTAGCTTCACTGATAGAGTTTAGGCATGAATACATTTGTAGGAGTTGTGCATAAATAGCTCGAAGTTGAACATTTTTAGTTGTAGTATTTTCATTTTGGTATTTTTCGAGTTTAATAATAAGAAGAAGTCCAAAGTGGCGAGGTTTTGGGAGGATTTCATATAGGATCAGCTCATTTGAAGGATTGGCTCCATGTCCAATTAAGGCTATTGTTCTACCGAGTGCTATTTGACTCATGCCCAATAAAGGCTGCGAGTATGCAAGTTCAATGTTGACTCCATGCAATTAAAGGCTACGATCTACAAGTTCTGGTACTTTGTTACCAAATGTTTGTCCCCAATTGGGCTAGATGTTGCAGCCTAATTTGAATTTGATGAAAGTAAAAGAAGAGGTCTGACGAGTTAAGGTTATTGAGGGAACAATTGTTAAAATTAAAAAAATACCTATATCATGAAAGGATAACCACAAACTAAATGAGATTAGGTCATCATAGGTGCATCGAACCAAAATCAAAGGAAGCAACAACATTGGAGGTGTAATATAAGCCGGAAGGGGAGCGGCGGAGAGAAAATCATGCGGGAGGGCTCAAGTCGGGCTTATTCATGCATAATAGTTCAAGGCAGGATCGATTGGCACGTTACGAACATTGCACTGCCCGGACAAGGTCGAGTCGGAGCTCATTCGCAAGCTCAAGAGAGATCAACACTTTTAAATATTGAATAAAGCTCCTTGAAGGATAACGGAGTTGCGGAGAAAGTGAGTGAAAAGCGAGAGAAATCGATTAAGACATAAATAGTGGGATATTTACAAAGGAGGGGGTGGACGAAGAGGATCGAGATCACGAACTTCGTAGAGAGATAGACGAAAAATATTAAATTGCAAACCGCCAATCGAAATTTTAAAAAAGGATAGCTACACGGAGATAATTGCTGAAGTCTCAGTGCGATGTGTGATGCTCGATGGGCTCGATTGAGAAGGAAAATCGCAAGTGCGCGGAGGTACAAGGATAACTACGGAGGTAAACTAAAGTCTGCGAGTTCGGGGAGAGTGCGATACCGGTGGAACCGGCGCATAGGCGATTTCCAAAGGTTTTGAGAGGTCAGTAAGCATTTCCATGTGTTAAACCTTGTCGGAGAAGAAACAAGAGTTATAGCGATGAAGCAGATGAAGCATACCTCGGTAGAGAAATGGGAAGGAGCAGCGGCGGACAAACTCGGGTAAGTGACCCAACACGAGAGAAAAAGGGAAGAAGACTAAAAATAGAAGGCACATGCGAAGAGGCAAAGTCGGTAGTAGGTGACATGATGATAGTGTTGAAATGCAAAAGCATGGGCAAAGTCGGAATTGGAGATGTGTTTGTCTGTTTACATTAGGACAACATGGGTAAAGCAGAAGGATACACATTAGCAAAAAATTAGACTTAGGAAACGGATTATATTCCAAGTGTGTTTTGTTTTCTTTGTTAGATCTAGCTACAATGGTGTCCTCAATTGCAATGTAATAGTAGTTTAACAATTTGATTAGGAGTTTCAGAAGCTCGAGCAGGTTAAAATACTTTTTTGTATTTGAGAGGGAGAAAGGAGTGATGTAGGGGTCGAGGTATGGGCCTCTTAGGGATTACATTTTTTACTTATTTTTCGATGGGTAAATAGAAAAGTAGTAAGTTTTCACCTGTGGCTGTTGATGGTGATTCGTGTTTCTTGTGCCATTTGTGATTTTTTCTTCTTTGAATGAGTAGTAATGTATCAAGTCGGTCTGTTAATTACATCTATGATGTAAAGTTAAATAACATAATTTGCACTCCTTCACTCCATCTCTTCTCCTTCCTGAAATTCTCTTTGAAACTTAAAAGTGGTAGATTATTGTATTAAAAATATTACTTTGAAGATTCCCCTCTCTTCACAAACTCCTCTTCAAACTTTGAATTGTAGATTCTATGTTTACAACATGTTATTTCAAGTTTCCTCTCTCTCCTTGAATTTCCTCTAAGACTTGAATGTGGTAGATTCTGTATTGACATATTACTTTGGGTTTCCCACTGAGTTCTTCTTACCATTGAGATATCAACCGGTGAATGGCATTGAAATCTTTATTATTCCTGGTCATTAAGGGTTTTAGAAAACTAGCCTCGAGGGATAGAACAAAGACCTTGTGATAAAATCATTTATGTGACACGCTTTTAAATGTCTTGAGCAACGATTCCTTTCATGACCAGGGATTGTCTCTTAAGATACAACATTTTTTGGCGGTACATTGCCGAGGAGACGAAGAAACAAAAGTTATTATTTTTCCCTGGGTATTGAAATCTATTTCTTGATGGTGAACAAGATTTAGATACAAATTTGGTTTTGTATTATCCACCTTGCGACCTTTGATGAAGGTTTCATTAGATCGGTGATACTGCAAGCAATAAAATGAGACAACATGGAAAATACGGATGTGTTTGAATATTTTAAAGGAAGTTTACTGCACTGTCGATTTGGTGGTCTATTTTCCCTCACATATCAAGGAAGATTGTTTCTGGTTTATTTTCTTAGAATGTTATAAGACCTAAAATGTGCATTATTTATTGAGTAAGATTTTTATTCTAATTGTATTATTCGATCTTGACACAACTTCATCTCCTAAATATGAAAGGAGAAACCATTGTTTCATTACTATTCTTGAGGCAATATGTCATAGTTTGGGAATACTGAGTGACGATTCATCATCTTTGGGTGATAACGTTCTACATCACAAGAATCCACTTCTTTCCATCTTGGAACCAAGGTGATTTTCAGAAGCCAGCAATTTTCCACAATCCTCCATCAATATCCTTCAAAAGCTGGAAGATCGTGCCAAATTTTCATAATTTTAATGATTTTTGAAATGAAAGGGAAAGCTAGTGGAGGCTTCTAAGGTGTGTTTGCGGGAGGGGAAGACTCTGTCAAAAATTTGCATTATATGAAGAACATCGGTAGAGAGCCGGAGACCTTAGATTTATCTTTTTGTCCTAAATGGTTATCGGCGAAGAAAACAAAAATCGATATTCTCACATACAACCAAATTGAGAGTCAAACAATGAAGAGGAAGTTGCCTGTTCAAATAAGTCTACATCATCGGGGATGTTCGAGAAAGGAGGCGACCGAAAATTTGTCTCATAAGTTCTACCATGATTCGGTGGTGACTGTGTGACAACTTTCTTTTGTCGAAGATCAAGAATTTATGCGAGGATATGTGCAAAGCCCTATATACGGAAAAATTTCATTCTACATCCCTTGTTTGATTTTCAAATTTCCATGATATGGGGGCATTAAGTCTAACACATGGATGTTGGATTGGTGCCATTGGAAGGTTGGCTACACGATGGGATTCGACATTAATACATATGTAGGATTTGTGCATAAATGGCCTGAAGTTAAGCACTTTAGTTGTAGTATTTTCTGTTTCGATGTTTTCGATTTTAAGAATAAAGGAAGAGAAGTTCCAAGTGTAGCAAGTTTTGGGAGGATTTCTCTGGATCAACTCACATTTGGGATGACTCCATGCTAGTGGGATATTGTTCTACAAATGCTGTTGACTCCATGCCCAATAATACAAGGCTACTAATCATTTTATTTGACTCCATGCCAAAATAAGGCTATTGATCTCTGAGTTCTCGGCCTTTGTTACCAAAGTGTTGTCCCCAGTGAGCCAAATGTTTGGCCTTCAGCTCAGCTAAGTCAGAGAGGTTGTAAGAAGTTCAGACGAGGAACAATTGTTAAAATTTCAAAAATAAGTAATATGATCGAAAGGAACCTCAAATTCAATGAGGATTCATCTGTCTACAAGAATACACACGAGAACCAAAATCAAGGAAGCAACAACATTGGAGGTGTAATCAGCCAAAGGAGTGAGAGATAAACGTGCGGGAGAGGCTCAAGTCGGGGCTTATTCACGTGCAAAAAGTTCAAGAGCTATATTGATGGGCCGTTCTAAACATTACACACCGGACGAGGTCGGGCTCCTTTTGCAAGCTCGGGGAGGAGATCAACACTTTTAGGGTGTGAATAAAGCTCAAGAAGGATAGTGGGTTGCAGATCGGCGATTGATAGAAAGAAAAAGAAATCGATTAAGAAAGAAAAACTTAGAATATTTCCAAAGGAGAGTGGAAGACGATGAGGATCGAATCGGGGTGGAGCAAAGAGATAGACGACGAAAGTTAAGTCTCAAACACGATACAACGAATTTTAAGGGGAGGGGAAGAATAAGCTGCGGGGGAATAATTGCTAAAAGTCTCCAAAGTGCGATGTGCGTGCGGTGGGAGGCGATCGCAATCGCAAGTCTGGAAAATTTTAAACCGCGGGAGATAATTGCTAAAGTCTCGAAGTGCGATGTGTGATGCTCGTGGGACCCGGCACGCCAGGGCGCATCGCAAGACCTGAATATAAGTGTCAAAGAGACAAGCTAAAGCAAGCGAAAATGCGATGTGCGGGTGGATGCGACATAGTTTCAATGTGAATTCCAAATGGTAGGTTACGGAAGTAAAGTAATTTCGTGTGTGTTAGCGGGTGTGGAGGGAAGAAAGAGTGTTATAACATAAACCAGGTGAAACCCCTTGGCAATGAAGAAAATGAGTAGAATGCGGAGGAACAAACTCGGGCTGGCGGAAGGCCCGATGTTAAAGTCTATATTAATAGTGTAGTCCCTTATTATGTTAGTGAGCCCCTTATTTGTTATTATTGTACCCATGTAACCCCATATTGTTATTATTGTGCCCTTTACATTATTATTGTTAGGTCGTAATTTTAGGATACATTGTGGCCCCACTAGGATTACATTGTGGCCCCATGGATTCTATATATGGGAAGGATAATGATTTCTCATTTGTATAATCCAATAATTGTTCATTCATGTAATGTATTGGAGGTTTCCCCCTGGTAAGCCTTTAAGGTGTTGATATATCTTTTCTTCTATTTTGGAGGCGGGTTTCCATGACATTTGGTATCGGAGCTTTAGATTCTGGGGTTGTTGCTCCAAACAAGTCATCGTGGCATTGTCATATAAATTTTTTTCTACACGAAGGTTCAGAAGCTGAAATTTTGCGCGGTGCAAAGCTTAAATCTGAGAACACCACAAAATTTTGGAAGCTTGGTTCACAATATTTTCGGAGATATTATACGTAGAGACAGGGAGTTTTACGGGCTGCTTGAATTGCTAAACGAATCATTGCGGAATTTGCACTATAAATTTTTTTCTAGAAAGTTTCAAAAGCTAAAATTTTTAGAGGACGAAGCCAAACGCCTAAAAGACGATTATCACAAAATTTTAGAGCTTGGTTTGCAATATTTTTGGAGATATGATACGTAAATTTAGGTCTTTAGAACTCTGAATTTCATCTCAAAGAAGGTTATGTTAGGAAAATATTCATAACTCTCTCTACGAGCATCGGATTTGTATGATGTAAAAGTGGCCACAATTACCGTAATTTTGTAGTTTCATTTCTATTGATTTCAGAGCCAAAATGAGGAGAATCGGTGACATGCAGCCGAAATCGTACAAGTTCACCATGCGGAGCAGGTCCATAATTGGGTCATTGTGGGAGATTGGACATAACTTTGTCTTGAAGAATCAAATCGGGTTAGAGCCATGGCAGTGAAAGAAGATTGAGGAGGAATTGCCCAAGGCAAAATTTCAGATATTGAATATCCTAAATCACGGGAGATAATTCAGTTTCAATATCAGCTCTCCTCAAAAGCAAGAAAAGGGGCGTATTTGGTTTTTAAAATTGCATAACGTTTGTTTGAAAAGAAGTTTGAAGTGATTCCAAGGTCATATTTTATAATTTTTATCGGTATTGGGTTCTATAATTCCTCCAAAAAAATAATTCCATACCCATTAAGCCCTCGAAAAGCTATACTATGATGCATGAAGAGGAAGAGCGCCAAGTATGAGATATCAAAATTACGATACCAAGTGCAAAAAATTTAGATCTTATGAAGAGCAACCAAAGATGACATAGATGGTTGAAAAGAAGAAATGGAAGCTAAGTTGGTTGGTTTGAAGGATCAAAAATAGCTAATATGGATATAAATTAGTGGAAGATCACATCGAGCATCAACAAAAGTTCTACAACTCTCAAAGGGTAACCTAACATTGGTGCGAATCTAATGCCAAACGATAGGAAGATCAACATCCATGAAAAGAAGTTCTTAAATGATCAGAAACAGAAATAGACAAGTACAATCAATTTCAGAGTATCTCGGCAAGTGGAAGAACATTCCACATGAAGATTCCACATGGGAGGATGAGAATTTTATATGACATCAAGAAATAATCTAGCGTTGAGGACAACTTGTTTGAAGGAGAGGGGCATGTTAAGTCCCTATATTAATAGTGTAGTCCATTATTATGTTAATTAGGCCCTTATTGTTATTATTTTACCCTTGTAACCCCATATTTTTATTATTGTACCCTTACATTATTGTTAGGTCGAGCGCTGGATTACATTCAGCATGGCCCCATGGACTCCTATATAGGAAGGATGTTTTCTCATTTGTATCATCAAGAATTGTTCATTCATGTAATGTATTGGAGGTTTACCCATTAGCTTATTTATAAGGCATTTGTATATCTTTTCTTCTATTTTTTAGGTTAGTTTCACAACATTTGGTATCGAGCTTTGGATTTTAGGGGTTTCGGCGCTCAGAAAAACGGTCATCGTAGAATTTTAACATTTTTATACAAATATTTAGAAGTTGAAATTTTTGTGAGTCTGAAAACTTAAATCTGAGAACATGGGCGTCGCAAAATTTGAGGCTTGGTTCACAATATTTTCGAGATATTATTTGTGGAGCCCAAAGGGATTTTGGGGCTCACGAATTTAACCTAAACGGTCATTGCGAAATTTGCGCTATAACTTTTGTTCTACGAAGTTTGAAGCTGAAATGTCTAGAGAGAAGCCCAAAATCAGGAACAACGTAGGAATTTTAGAGCTTGGCTTGCAATGTTTTCGGAGAGATCATGATACATGGAAGTTGGGTCTTTCGAGCTCCTGAATTTCATCTCAAGGGTTATCATGGGAAAATATTCATAACTCTCTGCGAATCGGATGGAATGATGTAAAAAGTGGCCATAAGTAAACGTATGGTTTCTTGTATATTAATTTTTAGAGCCAAAGGACAAGCAATGACATGTGGCAAGTCGTACAAGTTCACCTATCTTTGAACTTGATCCATAATTGGGTCATTGTGAAATTGGACATAACTTTACCTTGAAAAATCCAAATGAGGTTAGGCTTTGTGTGGCATTCGAAGAAGATTGAGAGGGTTACTTTAGGGCCAAATATCGGATATTAAATATCCGAAATCACGAGAGATAATTTAGTTTCAATATCGAGCTCCTCAAAAGCAAGGAAAAGGTCGTATTTGGTTTTAAAATTACATAACGTTTGTTTGAAAAAAGAAATTTGAAGTGATTCAAGGGAAGCATATTTAGAATTTTCATTAGTATTGGGCTCTATAATGCCTCCAAAAAATAATTATGCCATTAATCCCTCAAAAAACTATACCTATGACGCATGAAGAGGAAGAACTATAGTATGAGATATCAATGCAGTACAAGTGCAACAAATTTCGATCTTACGAAGAGCAACCAAAGATGACATAGATGGTTTAGAAAGTAGAAATGGAGGCTAAGTTGGATGGTTTGAAGGATCAAATAATAGCTAATATGGATGATAAATTAGTGAATATCACATCGAGCATCAACAACAAGTTCTACAACTCTCAAGGATAACCTAACTTTGGTGCAAAAATCTGAAACAACGGGGAAGATCAACATCACATAGAAGAAGTTCTGAAGTAGTCACGAAATAGGAACACAAACCAAGTACGGTCAATTTCAGAAATATCTACTACAACCAAGTGGAAGGACCTTTTCGTGGAAGATTTCACATGGGAGGATGAGAATTTCCTCTGACATCCCTGATAAATAATCAGAGTGTTGAGGAACCCAACACTTGTTTGAAGGAGGGCATGTTAAGTCCCTATATTAATGACGAATTCACTATATGTTAGTGTAGCCCCCTTATTGTGTGTGTGTACCCTTGTAACCCCATATTGTTATTGTGGCCTTGCTACATTGTGCCAGGTTATTATAATTAGGATTGCCAGTTACATTGTGGCCCCATGGACTCCTATATATAGGAAGGATGTTTTGTCATTTGTATCATCAAGTATTGTTCATTCATGTAATGTATTGGAGGTTGCCCCCTCGAAGTAGCTTATTTATAAGGTGTTAATATATATTTTCTTCTATTTTTGGAGCTAATTTCACAACACCCGACGCGAGCAAGGGAAGAGAAAACTAAACAAAGAAGGCACACACAAAAGAGGCAGTTAATTAAGAAGGTGACATGATGATAGCGTTCAAAACACAAAGCATGGGAAAAGTCGGGTGGAATGTGTTTATGGGCCCATTAGGACAACATAGTCAAAATAGAAGGAGACACATATGTAACAAAACACACTTAGCAAAGGGATTATATTTAAGTGTATTTTTCTTTCTTTGTTAAGATCAAAGCTACAATGGTGTCCTCATTTTCAATGTAATAAGTAGTTTAACAATTTAGGTAGTTTAGGAGTTTCAGAAGCTTGAGCAGGTTAAAGCGCTTTTGTTTGTATTTAAGGAAGGGAGAAAGAAGAGTGACGTAGAATTAAAGTCTGGACCTCTTGGGGATTACATTTTTACTTCTTTTTTGATGGGTAAATGAAAATAAACGATGAAGTTTCCTGTTGTTGATGAGAGTTCATGTTTCTTGTGCCATTTTGTGTCTTTTATTCTTTGAATGAAGTGAAGTAATGTAGCAGTTGGTATCTTAATTACATATGTGATGTAAAATTTAAATAACCTTAATTTGCTCCTTCCTCACTGTCTCTTCTCCCTTCAAAAAATTCTCTAAGAACTTAAGAAAATTAGTGTGATTTTGTGTATTCAACATATTACTTTGGGTCCCCTCTCTTCACAAACTCTGTTGAAAATTTGAAATAATATATTTTGTTTTTACAACATATTATTTCAAGTTTCCACTCTCCTTGAATTTCCTCTCAAACTTAAAAGTGGTAGATTATGTGTATTCAACAAATTACTTTGGGTTTCCCTGTGAGTTATTCTTTCCATTCGGATATCAATAGTGAATGGCATTATGAAAATCTTTTTATTATTCTTGGTGCGTAATGGTTTTAAAAAAAAAGTCTCCAGAGGATAGAACAAATACCTCGTGATAAAATCCCCTTTTCGTGACACACTTTTAAATGTGCATGGCAGTTGCTTTCACAACCAAGGGATTGTCTGCTTAAAATACAACATTTTTTGGTGCCATTTATGGGGGCAGATAAACGGAGTTATTTTCACAGGTATTGAAATCTATTTCTTTGATGGTGAACAACAAGCTTTAGATACAAATTTGGTTGTGTATTATGCACAGTGACCCATTGATGAAGAAGGTTTGATTAGATGAGGTATTCTATGGGCAAGAAAATGAGACAACACCGTGGAAAATACAAATATCAGAGTTTGAATCTTTAGAGGAAGTTTCACTTTTCACTATACATTTGGTGGTCTATTTTCCCTCACATATCAGAAGATTGTTTTCTGTTTTATTTTTTCTCGAAGGAATTATAAGATCCAAAATGTAAATTCTTTATTGGAAAATATTTTTTCTTCGATTTTATTATTGATCTTGACTTCTTCATCTCCTAAATATGAAAGGAGAGACGACTATTGCATTACTATTCACCGAAGGTAATGGAGTCACGATGCAGGAATAAGGTGAGGATTCATCATGTTGGGTGATAAAATTCTACATCATAAGAAATCACTTCTTTCTAAAATACTTGGAACCAAGGTGATTATCAAACCCTTGGTGCTACACAATCCTCATATTATCCTTCAAAGAAAGGATTCAAATTTTCAAAGTTTTTCTAGAGAGGAGGAAGATACTTCAAGCTGAACTACATGCGACTGGAAGATCATTACAATTTTTCATAATTTTAATTATTTTGTGAATAGAGAGGAGAAATTACTTTGGAGCTTTTCGGTGTGTTTGCGGGAGGGGGAAGACTCTTTTCAGAAGGTGGAATTATATGAAGAACATCAACATTATGAGGAACAAACCTTATATTTATCTTTCTTACACAAATGATTTATCAATAGAAAATGACAATTTCTCTTCTCACATACAACCTCAAATTGAGAGTCAAACGGTGAAGGAAGCCCTTGCCTTGTTCAAACAAGTCTACATCGGCGGGGATTTTCAAGAAAAGGAAGACGGCCCGAAAATTTGTCTCATCGATTCTATGATACAGTAGCTAACTATGTGACAACTTTCTTTTGTAGGCAACAGGTATGCAAGGGTATGTGCAAGCTCATCTTGGAAATATTTCATTGTACATCCTTTTGTTTTGATTTTCAATTTCACGGTATGGGTGCATTACGTCTAACATGCACATGTTGGATTGGTGCCATTGGAAGGCTGGCTTCACCTAATAGAGTTAGGGCATGAATACATTTGTAGGAGTTGTGCCATAAATAAGCTCAAAATTTGAGAATTTTTAGTTGTAATATTTTCATTTCGGTATTTTTAGTTTAATAATAAAGGAAGAAGTCCAAAGTGTAGTAGGCTTCGAGAGGATTTCATACTAGAGCAACTCACATTTGGGATTGACTCCATGCTTAATTAAGGCTATTGTTCAACAAATTCTATTTGAATCCATACCCAATAAAGGCTATTGATCTACAAGTTATATTTGACTCCACTTGAAAAATAGAAGCTGCGATCTACAAGTTCTCAACTTGCCTTTGTTACCAAAGTGTTGTCCCCAATTGGAGCACGATTTTTGTAGCCTAATTTTAATACGAAGCTAAAAGTCAAAGAGAGGTTCTCGGCGGTTCAAGGTTATTGAGGAACAATTTTAAAATTTCAAAAAGACACGTAATATGCTCGAAAAGATAACCGCAAACTCAATGAAAGTTGTCATCACGGATGCACTGCAAAATCAATGAGCGACAGCATTGGAGGTGTAATCTAAGCCGGAGGAGCAACGAGAGGGAAAAGCGTAACGGAGAACACCCCAGGCC
Organism: Pinus albicaulis; assembly: GCA_034641835.2. Lineage (NCBI taxonomy): Eukaryota > Viridiplantae > Streptophyta > Pinopsida > Pinales > Pinaceae > Pinus > Pinus albicaulis. The sequence goes on from CM076581.1 coordinate 1,440,251,491, forward strand.
CATTCCACGCATATAAAAATTCAAGGAAGGACCGATGGGCACATTACACGAACATTACTGCACGGACAAAGATCAATTGAGCTCATTAGCAAGCTGCGGAGAGATAAAAATTTCAAAATTGAATAAAGCTCGGAAGGGTAGCGTTGTTGCATAGTGGTGATGGTAGAAAGAAGAAATCGATTAATATAGAAACACTTAGAGAATGACACCAATGGAGCAAGCATAGGCGAGGATCGGGTACGACTGGAACGGAGAGATAGAGCCGAGAGGGATCAGAATTTCTTCATGTGAAAACTTCTTTAGAGTGTAAAAGTAATGTGTTGACGGCTTTCATTGTGTAAATTGTATTTTTGAATGCTAGAGTATATAGGACCAAATAAAAATTTTAACCATAAAAATTAAGAATTTTTATGATATAATTAAATGGTCGCATATAATGTATACACAAGCGGCATTAAAATATTTTATAAGATGTACATCAAGACATTTTATGACAAAAATTAAAATGATTTTTATTATTAACATATTTTTAAGTATATGTCGGTATTAACTTGTATTATAATATTTTATCAATAACCAAGTTATAAGATCTAAACATATTACTCACACATTTTTTTTCCACTTCTACTCCGAGGGATCACAGAGCATTTTGTTCCAACCAAGGCTCTAGGACTAGTAACTCAACCTAGTTCTTCTAGGATTCGGAGCGTTTGTTAAACCAGAGCCTAGAATAGTAAATCAACCCAACAGGCGGCCATGCGATGGAGGCGTACATAGGATTTTGTCGAACCAAGGGCTCGGGGAAATACTTTTAACAGCAAAGGAATCATGAGAACCAACCACAAAAAATCAATGGAAATAAACCCACAACACCATGGTTATCCCGGAAATGGAAAGGCTACACAAATCCACATGAATACACTTGATGCATGCCAAAACTAGTGAGGAGAAAATCCATGCAACTCGATACTGCACTTATAACTTGTTTTAGATGTTGATCTGATGTATTCTTGTGCTTTCATGCTCTTCCTTTGCCTTCTTGCTGCAAATCACTAAGTATCCACACTCTCCAAGAGTGCTCAAGAAAAACTCTAAGTATCCAAGAGTATGAGAGAGAGGAGAATAATGAGAGCTCCACCATCGGCCCTGATTAAAAGCTTACTGGCAGTCCTGAGGAAACATTTTTATTAATGAGGGCCTCTCTTTCTTATTTTCCATTATTTTCCTTCATTTCCTCCTCCCTTGAAACCTATGCCTTTTACCTTCATTTCCTCCCTATTTTCCATTATTTTCATAAATAAAGTATTTGATTAATGCCTCGGAATCTTTCATTTGCATTTTCCTATTTCCTTTAGCCATAATACCCAAAATGAACACCCTCTGGGATGTTTTTCCACACCATTTAGCTTGGAATACGTACCCATCAAACTGTGGTCTTATATATATTTTATATGTATTTTTTACCGAAGTTTGACTCTAGGTACTCACTTTGAACACCTTCCTCGGTGTTCAATGACACTAACAAACCAAAAAATCCTTTAAAAACAAAACATATTTCCTGCGGAGCTTTATAACACAACTCATTACGATTATTTACAATGAACTAACCTTTTTAAAAAGCAAAAACAATCATGACTATCATACCGTGTGCGGGCTTTATAACATAGCTCATTATAGTGATAACAATAACAACCACATATACTTAAGAATATTTTTCTTCAACAAGAAATTAACCATACTTTATTTGGAGCTTTATAAACCAACTTGATACGGTATTTTTAATAATATATACATACACACATATACACATTTTTCTCAACCGGAAAATAAAAGGGATACAATGCTGCATTATCAACAATAAGGGAATCCGGAGGCTCACACTCCACCCTCAGTAATTTTTAGGATTCAACTCCTTTCCCGAAAATCCAGAATCCATTGTTAAGGAAAGTCAAAGCTACATCCAATGTCCAATGCTACAATCCTATGCCACTTGTCACTCTCGGTGAAACGATTCTCGCGGCTGTTGTTCGGGGCACACTCCCAATGCACATTTGATTCAATTTGGAAAATAAATCCATGTCAGCCTTCCCTTCTATAGGGAAACACGACCCATGGGCAATCCGGTCACCCTGCACATCGATGTCACACACCTTGCAAGTTCAGCTGGTACCCCCAACCCGGCGGTCCATCCCTTCGAAGCAACGCTTCCTCCCATCGGAAGAGTCAAACAACTAGGGCATATACCTACCTCAAAACCATCATACCAATCATAGCATGCTCATGGAAATCGATGGACTGTTGGGTACCGGTGTCCCACAATATTGCTCCTAAAATTCTTTACCAACATCGATGCATGTTCCAATTCCTTTTTTTATTCACACTAATTCTTGCCGGTCAGTTTTCAACCTTCCCAAGCTGGGCATTGCATGCTTTCATGTAAACACATAATTTCCATTAGAATAAAAAAAAATTAAAATAAAATCAAATCTCATACCTCATTGGTAGCTTGTCACCAAACTACTTACAATACATTCACTTCTTTCCACAACAAGTCAAACCGGTTGTTTGATTAAATCATCATGTATAAACATATCACATTGAGTTAGCTCAAAACACAACCATCGGGAAATTAAAATATTGAATCGCATGAAATACTCATAAACCATAGTCATAAATCACATGTAATCATCATAAATTTAGAATGACGGATCATAAGCATAACAAGGCTGAAAATAAAATAATGATACTTATCCTTCATTGGTCCATAATTCTATCTTTTTCTCTTTTTGTACACACCAGGGATCGGTTGCCACGCCCGATGACACCTAGTTCCTTACTTATCTTTATTCACGTATACATATACATAGTGAAAATCACAACACATGCATCCACACAAGGTGTACAATACCACAATGCATACACCCACATTCGCACACAACATAACACAAACACCTGAACTCGGTGTACAACACAACACATTCACCTACACCTACACCAACATATGATAGCAACCCTCTACACCCGGTGTATGATGCAACATAATACATATGCCTACACCAATATACAACACATACACCTACACCCGATTAATAACGATACATCTTAACACATATACATATGTCAAGTACAACACAATAGATACAATATGTCACGATACTACGACACAGGTGCACACACATGTGGTACCGCATGGCTGCAGCACAACATGTACGACATGCACACAATACCACATATATATACTGTACCATTTGCACAACATGTACACGATTACCACTTGTACCGACACCACCTTCACAATGTGTACAATAGGTTACCTTTGCACCACCTATGTAATGTGTACATAGCGCATGTACACAACACCACATGTACATAATGCCAAATGCACGACATGTAAAAAACACACACTGCATACAACACCATATGTACAACATGTATAGAACACCACATGCACACAACACCATATGTACATAGCACCACATATACAGCATGTACATAGTACCATACATACACAACACTTCATGGCAACATGCGCACAAAACCATATATACAACATACAACAACATCATATGTACACAATACTACATAGATTTACATTCACACATCACCATATTAGGTACAATTAATGAATATACAACATGTGACATATACACAGTAAGTAGTATTGCACATCCATAGACCTCATGACCCACATGTAATATTGCTTCTAGTGTCTTTCACTATCCATGTTTATCCTAACATGTGAATCACACTACTTTCATACATTGAACACTCTCAGCATTGCATCATAATATAAACATAGGCAGAATACAAGCATATAACAATAAATCATATCCACAATCTTGACCTCATAGATATGTCAGATTTACTCTTCCCACTTGATTCCTCATGTACAAGAACCTCTTCATGCCTGCATTCCTGCCTACATAAGAAATCATTCCTCACAAGAATTATCATTGAAAACCCTATCATATAGTGACATAGATACATATATACATACATATATACATATAAAAAAATTCACGATCCCATCAAACAACGACAAACATACACACATATATACATATAAACGACCCAAAATTAAACAATCACTAGTCAAAGGAAACCTTCAATCAATGACATACATACGTACATACATACATACATATATATATATATATATTAGCATGAAATAATCATGATCCATGACGACCTACCAATCAACGACATAATCATGATCACAACACAATTGCTAGATATATCATAAGGTCTAGGTTAAAGAAGAACTTCCTTTATTCGTGCACAACATGCACAACGTTGAGCATAATAATTCCCAACATGGCAAGGGATCTATTACCTTAATCTCATTTACTTTACCTTTCCTATCACCTTACTCATGTGTATGTATTCCCACCGTCCAATTACCCCAACGGACCCAACCAGTCCTACCGAGTGTCACATTCTTACCTTCTCTTGTGCTTACTCATGCAGGCTCCATTCGGACCTTACATTGCCTATTGTATTTCATTTGGGATTTTCTTGAGCTCCATTAAATACTTCTTTCCCAGACAATTCTGAGACTCTCAAAACATAAAATAAAACCACAAGAAACAAAAGAAGAAAACCATGGTAAAAGAAATATGACACCACAACAAAGTGTCATAGCTATGCACCAGAACATATACAAGACCACAAATCAAGCTCACAAATCACAAACTACCAAAAATAGAAAGACTAGAAACAAACACCATGACTCAATCCTACCATGGTTTCCAATACTTCAAAGAAACTCAATTGGATCCTTCTTCAAAATTTCGTGGCAATCTCTTTACCATGTAATCTGCATCATATTGTCTTAAACACATAACTATCGGTGTATAATATAAACATAAAATATCACGGTTACCTTACCTTTGTACGAAACACAACGACTTGTAACTAAACACATGTCGGCCTATGTATCCAGCATATATCTAAAATTTTGAAATCTACTTTGCAAGACTAAAAGCATGCCATAATCAACACATTCATTGGTCATAATACACTTAATGCTACAACTATCACCTACTTGCACTCAAGTATATAAATTTTAATGCATACATGTTATTACAACGAAATCTTAAGAAAACAAGATCATTACTTCATACAATCTTACAGAACACATATATTGATATCATGTATTAGTCAAACACTCAAACAAACTATAAATGTACCATGTTAGATAAATCAAATAGACGACGGACACCAAACACTCAACACACGGATAGATGACATAATCAAACAATCAAACATCAAGTACAAAGTAGATGACATAAGCAAGTAATTCATACCTTAATGTATCTCAAGGGAGGCTACCTTTTCTGCATAATCAATCTAGATTAGCAAAATATAACTTCACAACACCTCAACTCAACACAAATAATATTAGGACATCCATAAAAGTAATTAAATAACACGTTCATATCATAAAATCATAAACAATTGTCATTCATACATACAATCGCATATGCGCGATCGTCTGAACATAATACAATGCATTATCATAATTAGGTAGACTCATGCCTAAATTTCTATAACCCTAACCATACGCACGGCCAATTCAAATTAGCATGGTACATATAACATCAAGATGCTATTGAAATAGTCTAAATCATCAAGTCACTAGCATGTAACAATAACAAGTTATACCATGCATGTCAACATAACATATAAGTTATCTAACATAAAATAACAATAACCATGCATACACGATAAGTTGCTACCCATTCAAGTACTCCAGCACATATACATATAACCACACTAATCAACTACCACCTACAATGTATGTAACCATAACATGAATATAATGAAAGAATACTCATAACCATAATGCATATAACTAGACTCGTCAACTAGTATTTATCACATATGTAACCATAATAATAGAATGAATGACAAACATATAGGTAACCTAATGCTTACAACAATTATTAATCACATACACACGCATGCCCAAACACGCACACTTGTACGACAATGCAGCTCTTGCCCTCGAGGTCAATGTTGCAACTTCACTTTGATGGTTTGTATCTCCTACTCTATCTTAGCCAACACCTTATCATCATAACATACCAATATCATCATGATGGCTTTAATTGCATACAATGAACTTATGCACAACAATATTCAAGACAATGCAAACTTGACCATATGCCATTTGACATGTATAACCAATCATTAATGACCAATGAATGTTCAACATGACATCTCTAAACAAGCATACAATGATAACACCGAAGCATGCTTGATATGTATTTTAGCATACATGACATGGCATACAATGATAACCTTTGAAGCACATCAACGTATGTAACCTAGCATAAACAAGCAATGCATGTACAATATGTGGCATCATGTAAGCAAGCATAAATAGTCAATACATAAATGTGAACAACACATAACCTATCATACACACATGACGACACATGTCCCAATGACATAACAACTTTCCCATGGCAACATCACTATAACTATGACCAACACCATGAAAACGTAAGAATCGGACATTGAACACAAACATAAATACACACTCATGCCATCAATATAAACACATGATACACACACCACCACCCATTGGTTGAGAGTTGAATCGATGATACTTTTATGATGGTATATAAATGGTTCTTTAATTTATTAGATTTCCAAGTACTTTTTATAGTGATATATAAATGGTTCTTTAATTTATTCGTTACGGGTACTTTTTACGGTGGTATGTAAATGGTTCTTTAAACACTCCTAAAGGATAGGCCTCCTTTCCACCCATAAATGGAACACTCTAAAGGATATGCCTCCCTTCCACCTTTGTAGGGATCCCAACCTCCTCCTTTTCCTCTATATAAACAAGCCTTCTCCCTTTATGAAAGCTAGCTAAACAAAGAAATTATACGATTGAGCGTTGAACTTGAAGGACTGAACATAGCTAAATAAGCAAGGTTATTGAGAAGGTAGAACAAGGAGGAAATCCATCAAGAGGGCCTTTGTCCCATCTGAATTTACGACAAGCTTTGAGATGTGTTTCCCTTTCCGAATCTGTGGAGAACCGCAACATCGAGCATGGTTGTATCTCTTCTTTCTACCTAGTAATATAAGAAGTGACTATTGGTTGGTTCCCATCTTGTATTTTGTCTTTTATCAAATACAAAATGCTTAGTCTTCTGGTGACTAGTAGTTTTTGAATGAAATTAGTATGTGAGTATGTGTGGTTATCATTTTACGATCTGTGAAGGTGTCAGGAAATTGCAATAAGCAAAGGGATTGTGACTTGCAAATCGGAGAAAGAAAGTTCTCATTGCCACTACGATTGCCGACAACGGCAGTAGACCATAGGTAGGCCATCTTATCGCATCCTCTTTCATTCAAATATCTAGGAACCTACACTCTAACGCGGGATTCCTTGTTACTAGGCCCACACCCTAGGGCTATATGGATCTTCTCTGTCCGTAGAGACGATTTACCTACATATCCAACAATAAGCAACACGAAAGTCAAAGCATCTAACTAACCTAGGAGTGAAGAAAATCAATTTCTTTATTTTCGATGTGGAATTTTATTTCTATTTTAAAACTAATCAATTGACAAAATAACATGCTCAAGCAACACAAATTTCTATTGCAAAGAACATCAATCCAACGATCAAATAATCTAACTTACTGTTTTAAAGCGAACTATGATATAAATCCTATTGAATCAAAATGTAAACAAAGGACAAATGATTGCGCACACTTTAAAATAACAAGCTTTAAAATAATAATATCTACTTTGGAAATCCACTCAAAAATAGTCAATACAAATATCATTGTTCACCATCATGTTCTGAAAATAACAAAGTTCCTATTTGCAAATAATAACGCTACCTATCAGCAAAGAACTCATTCCTTTGTAAAACTTAAAATAACATCTCATTCCTTACTAATCACTACATTTAAGTGCCGTAAAATATAACTACATAAAAAGCAATCTTTAAGCATGAAATACTTCTACATGTACTACCTTTATAACTCAAAACTTTAAAACCAAACACAAAAAACCATTCTTCCTTGATAATGAAATCACAACGACATATTGACTACGAAATTCTTATGAACTACTTACAAGATTAAAACCATGCCAAAAAAAAGAAAAATTCGGTTAGCACTTTGATGCTAATCGAAACAAAGAATCCTATTCTAATTAAAGTATGAACACTAGATATAAATCCGTAGGAATCTCCATAAAGAATCCGCTACTTTTGATTCAATAAGCTTAAAAATGCATATGTGAAATCTTAAATCTTAATGCTTATGAAAATTTTATATCAATGCTAAATGTTAAACCGATTATGTACTATGAAGCCAAGCATAACAAAGACCCAAAATTTTGGGTATATTTAAAATTTTGGGTTCCCCCTCTGCTCGCTTAGGCGTTAAAGTCTTTCACCCGACCTGTTATTAGCGACATCTCAGTGACCTATCCCCAACCCCTCATGAGTTGTCTCACCCTGATGATCAGGAACTGTTGTTGAAATCACGCCATGTGGGAGAGATTGCCATGTATACACTCGAAAGGAAACTTGTGTGTATTTACATTAAGAGCACTTGCATCATGGATTGTCCAGGCACTCTGATTTAGCACTTCGTCGAGCTCATATTCTAATGTTTATTATCTCAAAGTACCCATTCTCTAAAAGGAAACACTGTGAACTAATTAGTGCTATAATGTTACGTGAGTGTATGACCTTACGTATGATATACCAAACGATGTCACTATCGCTGGGAGGAAGAGATTGGAAACCCAACTAATAAGAGCACAATGCCCCGGGAAAATGGATAACGCTCTTGAAGACGCAGAGTGGCTATCATTAGACTCAGATGATGGTCGCCGCGTATGCTTAAGAGGGACAAATACACTTTATCGCATGGAGAAGATGATGTTCTTACTCATCATGGAGGAGGCAAATTAATAAGCATAATCAAAAGGGAAGTTTTTGAGGTCCTTACACAATACCATCTAAAATGTCGATGGGTGCACACAAGAGGGAACATATTTCACCACTCCGACAAGTCTAGCCCGAAGTACACAATCGCTCAACCAAGGCCTCTGTGAATAACATGCTAGAGAATGACACCTCCACCAACCGGAGGCATTCTCGCGTCGGGCAGCAGTGCGAAAGTGCACATGTTGATGTCGGCAATACGATGGCACAGCAAAAGGGGTTTCTTCTATTTTCCGCAGTTGAATGAAATGGTTCACGGGTTCGAATGGGTCTTGATAAGCATCGAAGAGGTCATCACTGTCAATTTGGTGATTCAGTGTGAATTTGCTTCTTTCAGTGCCTCATCATCCATCAAAATACAGAGGTAGGTTTGTTGGTGAGATTTAGGGTTGATTGTTCAGGCAATTGGTGCATTAATAGTGTTGGCACAATTTCAATATCTAAACGCACCTTTGAAAATCAATTCTTTGTTAAACCCAAGCTTCACGGTGGGTGCAAAAGTTATGGGTTTTATACAATTAAACCAAGGCAAAATTCATGTGGTTTCAAAGCCATAAGAGACCGCGGGGCAAAACTATGTGAGGACATTATAAGTTGGTGCACTTTCGATGGACCAAGGTGACGGTTTGACACATTAAGTCAAGGCGCAAATACATACGGTTTCCAAACCATATGGAGGAGCAAAATCATATAAAACTATAAGAAAGATGTTACCATTGGACTCGAATATGTTTATGCCAAGGTTTTCAACTTATGTTAAAAAGTTTAGTTTCAACATGGCAGCGGATATAATAATGACTATGGTGCGATGCATGATGATCTACAACTTTGTTTTAAGCATAAAATAGATTGAACATTCCTATCAGCGCTAATTACAATTATTGCCAGCTGTCCCCTTTTTCTACGTGTCTTTTGTTATGAAGGCATGCAAAGCTTTTTTCGCTTTTGTTAAAGACCGGCAGGTAGGGTGGTGGATGGTTATGCGTTTAACCATGGAGCGCAGTAGAGGAACGTTACCAATAGGCTAGAGTCCTTTTCACCGGAGTCTTAGTCTTGAAGCAGATATATACATAGATAGCGGTCAACTTTGGTGCGTTGGAAACATGGCTAGACATGCATGGACACGTTGCGCAAAGTTTGATGGCACGTTTCAACTTATGATAAAACATTTGAGCAGATATATTATACAACAGTCAAAGACTTTAAGTTCAAAGCATGGAGCAAAACGTTTTAAAAAAACCTATAGTGGCCAGCGTTGTAACTACCATCAAACAGTTTGATCAGAAGAATTGCAGGATTATATGAAAACATCAGCGCGATTTTTCAACCTATTTTAAAAGTTTAGAGCCGATATATATACGTTCAATAGTCTAAAGTCGTGGCTACGTTACAAATGAAAATTTTTATACATATACGTGGCAGTTAACTTTTCAAATTAAAACTTTTCAACGTTTATACATGTGGGCCTTACGGAGAAACATAAGGAGTCTGCTACAACGTTTGAAAATACAGTTCGAGCGCAAGTGATCTCTCAGTTACAAAAGTCAAATAATTCTTTTGGTTTAAGTTCCTTTGTTACCGAATAACAGAACAGATAATAGACTATTGTCAAATGGTAGCGACTCAGAAGAAGTAATGCAACCACAGAGCAGTATTGAGGACCAGAAGTTGAACATACATGAACTGATGGGAAAGTTATGAAGGTTGTGTTTCTACTTCAAGGTCATCTCAAAGACGGCGGTGCATTTCTTCATTGAAGGGAATGGCGCCAGCTAATTTTTCAACAGAGGGACGGTCTCGTGTGCTAGACAGTGTAATAAAGGAAGTAGAAAAGTTGAACAGTCTTGATGTCTAGATATATGATCATGCCCATACATATACATGGAGCGGTGTGCAAAGGTTCGATGGCGCAGGTTTGGAACGGATATATTTTACGGTCCAAAGGTGTGTTCATACGTGGCAGCGGAATATTATAACACGTTGAAACTACATAGATGAATCTGCAACATATCTACCTCCAAGTCTGCATGGCAACCGTCGTGCTGGAATGGAAATCGAATGTTTTATGCGTTACGACTGGAGTCATGGACTGAAAAGCCAGCATGAAATCCGATTTTGTATCCCCAAGGGCGATATTCCGGGATATAATCACGCTTCAAATTTGCTATTAATAACCTACGCTAGTCCCGTTTGGAAAGATGTTATCGTTACATGCTCGTTGGAAGCTGAATTTTCGATGGTGCCATTCCTAACCACATCGAGCTATCTCTACAGAGCTCCATTTTCAATAATTCCTAAAGCGTTTGCTTTTACCCTGTCCAAGGCGCTGAAAATCCGGATCATACAGTCATACCGTGTCATGCAGGGAAGGGTAATATTTTCATGTCTAAATTTCATGGTCAGAGATATTTTTTCTGCGCACTGTAGTCATCCCACTATCGAGAGCCCTGTCCTCACCATGCTCTCAGTGATAATCATCTAGGCCGCAGGCACTCGACTGAAAGGAACCACCAGGCCTGTCCACCGTTTTTTATTGCATTTCTAAGTCTTTCAAATGTATACCGATTCGTTTCTGGCCGAAGCAAACGTAGTGGCAGTCATGATTCATTGATTCACCTTAGGGTCATAGGGTAGGTGAAGAACAGAATAGCAATTGCTGCGTGTTTCTGCTGATAGACTAACGAGGTCCTGTTGGGCAGAATTACATGCAAAATTGCTGCACTGTAATCCCCTCAGATATTTATGGCTTATCAAAACACACCTTCGATTCGAGAAAGAAGCATTCGTTAATTAGACTGCATTTATCGTTGGGTCCGCGTGGCTACACACTCTGATCAGCACCGTTTTGTTCTTTACAAGTGAATGGCAGCGATCCGCCACTTACCTTGTCTGCAACATAATTTTGCTTGAACTCCAAATACTATCACCGCCACTGCATATTTCTATAGCTGACATGAACAAGAAAGTTCCCTGGTATTGATCGCATAACTTGGGTCTTGACACACTGGTAAGATCGAGCATTGCATTTCTATTGCAATGCGGCGCTGGTATGAAATGAATATCTATACACTGCAACTGCGACTATGAAACCCATTTCGTCATCCTAAATGTAATTGCAGCCAAGGTACACGGGTCGCCAGGTCACGGAACGGGCAAGGCGAAGGAAGATGCGGCCAGATTAAATCGCGACCCCGCGACCTGTTGAGGTCACATCCCACATCAAGAGCATGATTGCGCGACCCCCAAAACAATTCGTAGTTTCTCTCAGTCGCAGGGTCGCATAGCTGATAGAGTGAGTGAAAATGCGACTTGCGACCCCTCCAGGTCGTTGAGTCGCAATGCACGCTACTGGACAAAAAATGTGACCATGCGACTGTGCGACCCCTCCAAGGTCGCAAGGTCGCAGAATGATATGTCCACTAGAGGCTGCGACCCATGAAAGCTCCGACCATGCGACCCCGCTTAGGAATGGCCTCTTTTCTCCAAGCATATATCACCTACAGAACAGGACTACTCAGGGGTCCAAGCTAATCGTTAAAATCCCTTGATGTTATATGTCAATATGCTTTTTATGCATCTGCGTTTTCTTTTATTGTATCTTTATTTTTCTTCAACATGCATAAACATATGCATGCGGATGAGGCTAATGGCTAATCTAATGTGTTTACACGTAGGTAACATGAGAATATTATGATGACCACCCAGACAAGAAAGTTTGTCGCTCACCCAGGAAGAGCTGGTTCATATGGCGGGAGCTAAGACTATCTCAACAGGAGAAAGGTGGAAAGGATAAAACTCCAGGTCACATGACTGCCGAGGTCGCGAGGTCGCAAATCCCAGGAGGTCGCAGGTCGCAGATCTGGAGAGGTTGTAGGTCGCATAACTGTCGAGGTCGCGAGGTTGCAGATCCCAGGAGGTCGCAGGGTCACATTTCTGATTTTTTCCGAAAGTTGCGACCCCGCGACCTAGTGACCTAGTCGCAAGGTCGCATGTTCATCCTTTTGATCCGCGACCATGACCCCGACCTAGTCGCAAGGCCGCGGTGGTCGCACCTTGGCCATTTTCCTACAAACTGCGACCCTGTGACCCAGTCAGGTCGCAGGTCGCAACAACAGCTCAGGTCGCAGGTCGCAGAAAATACTGGGTCGCAAGGCAACCCAACGGTCAGGAAGATGAAAGGTCAAGGAAGCCCAAAGGGCAGGTTTTGTATTATAAATACTCCTTCGGGAGCTTGTAAAAGGGGATCTTTGGTTTGGGCCTCGAGCCGAGTACAGTGTATTACCAGTAGATTATACATTTAATGATGAATACAAGCATTTTGTAAAACCCATTTTGTGGATCTGGTGTTGTTTTATGTATGAGCACTGTTGAGTATTACGTTTTCAGTTTCTGAACGTCTTTGTACTAAGGGAACTGTATTTTCAATTCACATCACAGTTGCATAACAGTTTGCTGAGTATGTTAATGGTGGTTGAGTTTATTTCACTTTCTTAGCGAATGTTGATGACTTTGTTTATCTGCGTTTGCGTTATCATTTAAAATTTTAGAAAGTGAAGGGTGTTCTTGCTGTGAGGAATTGTTTCCTTTGCGGTCAGAACAGTTTACAAGCATGACCCCATTGAAGTGTTGCTAACAACACTTCCTTCGGTCTTCATGCTTTATTATTTCTTCTTGCTACTCATCGTGCTGCATGTACATTTAATGCATCAAGCATATGTCTTGTATCAGTTGACTAGGTGTGTATCCACTGTTTTATAGAGTTTAAGCGAGACCCAAAGCAAAGGAGAAATCAGTGGTAGCCGGACCCACACCCCGGACGGGATCCCTATTCCAAACGGTTCAAGGTCTAATTGGGACCTTTTACCGGGGAGATCCCCTGCTGTTGGACGGGACAGATTTTCCCGTCAACAGAATTGGCGCTAGAAGGAGGTCCAGATGACAAGCTGAGCCCTTAGAGCCTGCAGTTAATCTCATATCTGTAATGGCTCGTTCCCAAATCATTCTCCCGAGATGTTTGTCGGAGTTTTGTGAGCCTGAATACTTCATCCTCGATGAACTTATGTATCACTTGTCCCAGTGATGAACTTATGTATCACTTGTCCCAGTTAAAATTTGATGGTGAAAATGGGGTGTCCATAACCCAAAACCTTTTAGATTTCTGTGACTTTGGTGAGTGCTATGAAATTGACGATGAAGGTTTGATTTGTTTTCTTTTCTTCCTCACTCTCGAAGGTCACGCTAAAAAATGGTGCCACACATTGCTGGAAGCTTCCATCCATTCGTTTGAACAACTCGCCAGTGAATTACAACAAGATTTTCACAGGTACGATTTTCAAAATGTATTGATAAAGCTAAATGACATCAGAATGGAACCTCAGGAACCTCTAGATGAATTTTCCATTAGATTTTTTCATTATTGTTTTGAGTTCCCTGAAGAGGATGTCGATTGGAAGTTGTTAAGTGAACAGTTCAGCTATGTGATTTTCATTTCCCTTGAACGATTTCAGTTAGCAACCCAGCCTGAGCCTAGTGTTCCCTATGATGACCCGCAAGTCAATGGTTGTTCTAACTTTGAGTCTTTCACGCACCATGTCGAATCAGAGTTTGAAAACCCCAGTGGCTCATTATCTCTCTCGGTTCATGAAACCTACCTCGAGCCCACTCGATGTCTCCTTGGACACAGTCCTAAATCTAATTCACATACGGATTATGAATCGACTCCTATCCCAGATGCAGTCGTTTCCCTTACAGGGCCTGCTAGATCATTGTGTCCTTGAAATGACACGGATGTGCGTGTTGAAAAGCCTTGTATGGTTAATGCCCCTGCGACTCAATCTGTTCATTCATTATTCCCCGGTTGGTTTCTCGATCCCGCCACACCAGTAATTTATTCGAGACATTCAAAATTTCCTTATACTGGTATTGGCGACAATCATAAGCACGCAGATGGTGCTTCACAATCACAGTTCAAAATCGATGAATCTTTTAGATCTGATCATTCTCACTCAGAATTTTTAGATAGCCATAGGAGCAGTTTCTTGTCTGGGCAACCTCAAGATGTCCTCTTTATTGATCCATCCCAGTTGGTAACTTCGGGGGAGCCTAACTTGCCAGATACCCAACTTGATCAAATCAATGGTTACAACGATCCCTGCTTATCATAGAACATATTCCATCATACCGCTGAGGACTATCACTCGCATCTCTTTGCCGACCATATGGAAACACCGAAATTCGATGATTCGCTTTGGGAAGATTCAAGTACCCATAGGAAAATCAAAGCGCCTCAGCTTTTTCCGCCCGTTTCTCAAATGACGATCCCCAAGTACCATGCTCCTCCTAGCATAACCGCATCGAATTCACTCCACCCTGGAAAATCTAGAGAATTCGATACTTTGGGTTATCAATCTGTCAATGCGCAAACATTTGACCCAATTGATACAAAGCCCACTGATATTTTGTGACTCACCACAATCCATGATCACATCCATTCGCCTGTTGATCTCGCCAAACCATCAAAGTTGGGAAGCCCCCCGCTCAAAGGTCCAGAGTTTGTTCAAGGCGGTGAGGAATTACAGCCTACACTGAAAGTGGATTTGGATCCTCATACCCTTAACCAAACCCAAGAGCAACCCCGAGCTAAGGTTTTCAAAACTAGGATTTCTGCACTTGGATGTGCAAGCATCTATAATTCACCTGACACCTGCTTGTTGCTTCCACCCCGTAGAATCAATCATCCTCACCACCACAATGATGTTGCTAGTTGGATCGACCAACCTTATCCGGTTGATGTGCCTGCAAATAGGCAATGGCTTACCCAGCGCCCATCAGACCCAAGATTGTGCATGAATGAATGTGTTTCATTTATAAATATTGAATTTAAAGAACATATTGCTGTGTATCGAGATAAGAGTGGGGTTCAGCTTACACGATCTATTCTGGCATGTTCTTTGGTGTGTATCCATGATCTTCTTGCTGTTGCACATGCTCTTCAGGTAAGTCTTGCGATTGGTGCACCATTTGGTATGATGGCTCTGATTGCGAACATTGTCTTTCTTGCAGGTCAGGAACTAATGTGGTGGCTGCACTGGAAAGCTGATTTCACATAACCTGACCACATTATTGGTTAAGCTAGGGTTTTAGGTGTAGGCTAGCTAGGACCTGTTAATAAATTTTTTTAGTTCAAAGTCTTTAATTAGATTTACTTGCCAAATTTTTATGTTATAATTTAAAAGTGCGTTTGTTGTTTTGTTTAATGATTAATATCTTAGGCATCATCATGTTACAAGTATTTTCCACTCATTTTTTTTTTTTTTAGTTGCTGGTTGCTGCATAAATAATCATTGCTTGTATTGCACCTACAACTGGTTGATCGTTCTCGCACATGGCGTTGCTTTACATCTTGAGCCTCGTCTATTACATTGCATCGTACGCTCTCTTTCTCACATCATTTTTGTCATATCGCCTGCCACTTCATGAGCCCTCATTGCAACCCTACCACCTTGTGGTCTTGTTTTTCCCCAACGGCTGAAACAATAACCCCATTTTCTATGTGAGGTTGCGGTGGCTATCTCAAGAGGCGGCTTACTCTTAGGAAAAGTCATCAAAGTCACATTCTCAACAAGATGCCTCTGAGTCTAAACTTATTTAGCCAAGGAGATACGAGCTGGTTGCTTGTGGGAGACCTAATGAGTTTGAATGGCCTATACCCGTAACCTAAGCCTTGTACCCGGCATGGTCTTGTACATCTTAATGATCTGTTTTACACACTTCACCTACTGTGGTAAATGGGATGTGAAGGTTTGGCACAAGGGCAAACCCAAATCAGGATATCTTTCAGTTTCTGTAAAACAATAAACAACCTCTCTTTCTCGTAAAATAAGTCAGGATCCCTCATCCACCCATGAAAAATAAGTGCCACGAGCACATGAAAATAAGCATTGTAAGCACATGAAAAAAATAAGGGTAAAGGATCGAGAAAGGCTTCCTACGCAGAGAGGTAATGCAATGACTCCGCCGGGGTACTGACCAGGCTCGCTGGCAGCGGAGCAACATTTGTGATTTCTTGAAGTGACTCCGCCGGGGTACTGTCCAGGCCTGCTGGCAGCGGAGCAACACCGGAGACTTACTTTAAAAAATCCTGAGAATAATAAACCCACTACCTTGCTCTTCACATCATCAACAAGCTAGTGGCGTCTGTGAGCTTTCTCTTTAATGTTTTTCTGGTTAGTGAGACCTAGCTGAGACATAAGGTTTAGGCATACCTATAAAGGGCCAGAGTAATTCAAAGGGTCCCCGCAGAACTTGCTCAATATTCCCTTGCATCACTATCTTGGCTCAGACTTTTGTTGTGATAGTGATAGAGATGCTGGATTCTACCAGTGGTTTGCCATTTTTTGTAGCCGCTACAACACCACCCAAAATTTTGGGTATATTTAAAATTTTGGGTTCCCCCTCTGCTTGCTTAGGCGTTAAAGTCTTTCACCCAACCTGCAGTCAGTGACATCCCACCGACCTACCCCCAACCCCTCATGAGTTGTCTCACCATCATGATCAGATTTTGTTGCTGCAATCACGCCATATGTGGGAGGGATCATCCGGTATACTCTCGAACACTCTTATCGCAGTTGCTTCATGTGCGAAGGATCGCCATTGCATACATTCGAATGAAAACTTTTGTGTATTTACATTAAGAGCGCTTGTATCATGGATTGTCCAGGCACTCTGTTTTAGCACTTCGCCAAGCTCATAGTCTAATATTTATTATTTTGGGGCACCATTCTCTAAAAGGTAACTGTAAACTAATTAGTGTTATAATTTTACGTGTAGGCGATCCCACAGTTGATATACCAAAGAGTGTCACCATCACGTTGGGAGGAAGAGATTGGAACCCAACTAACAAGAGCACAATGGCTAGGGAAGTTGCCAATCACCAGGAAGAAGACTCTCTTACAAGAATACAAACAAAGTGGCAAAGCTAATGTTTTATTGGACATGCGGTCTGGAGAAAATGTTGACGCTCTCGAAGATGTAGCTAAGGCTATCATTAGATTCTAGAGTGAGCGACAGTCACAGATGCTTAAGAAGGACAAATACACTTTATCAGATGGAAAAGATGACATTCTTACTCATCATGGTGTTGCTCTATCAACGCTTGATGACCTTGAGGATGATATTGTTTGAAGATGAAAATGATGATGAAAAAATTACCAGGAATCTGCATTTTGGTGGGGGTGTTGATCAAGAAACAATCCCATGCTGCTGTTTTAGAAGGAGACAAAATAAGCATAAATTCAAAAAGGAATTTTTGGAGATCCTGCACAATACCATCTAAATGTCGATGGGTGCACACGGAGGAACATATTCCACCACTCCGACAAGTCTAGCCCAAAGTATAGCCCAGGCGAACAAAGTGGACTCAAAAGTTTTACATAGAGAATGACAATCTCATTCAAGGCATTGGCACACCTTTGGGAAACAATATCTCTTAACCCCGAGCTACATGGTGGGCGTAAATATGTGGACCAAGGTTATGGTTTTAAATATTATGTAATTAGACCAAGGAAAACATCATATGGTTTCAAAACCATAAGAGGTTGCGGAGCAAAACTATGTGAAAAAATTATAATTAGGCGCACGTTCGACGGACCAAGGTTATGATTTTTTTTAAATATTATGTTGTGAAACCAAGGCGCAAAGCAATATAGTTTGCAAACCATGTAATATGGCGGATCATAACTAGATGAAAACACATTACAAATAGGCTCAAATATCTCTATAGCGGAATTTTGATCGATGGTAAAACATGGTGGGCGGATATAATGATCAAAGCTTATGTTAAAACATGGGACGGAGTGTATGACCAACCCATAGAAGCGTGTTATAATAACTATGTTGTGTTACCAATGGGCGCAAACAGTTTAATGGTGCAGTTTTAATCCACGCGGGGCAGGTAATATGGCGGTCAACCTTACGTTTGAAACCCTAGCGCAGACATGCATGGACACATTGCATGAATTTAAATGTTTGATGGCATGCGTTGAAAACATGGCACAGACATGCATGGACACGTTACATGAAGTTAAACGTTCGATAATGGTTTTCAACTTACAACAAGTTTTGGAGCAGATATTTATATATTCAGTGGTCCAAATTCGTATGTCCACATGGTGCCATGTGATCACTGCAATTGAACGTTCCATGTTTACGTTGCATAGGAGCCAAACGTAAGTGTTTATATGTATACGCTGGCGGTCAAACCTTTCAACTAAAACCATGCGAGATTGCAGAGTAGAACCATATCAAAACGTTGCAAGGGGCTCAAATGATTGCATGAAAAATTCGGAGCGTATGTATATATACATGGTGGCTGAAAACTAAGAAGCAGAACATGACAACAAATTCAGAGCGGAAGGTTGACAAAGCCACGGTGGCATTATAAGTAACTGTAACGAAATAACAGTGAAATCAAAGACGGAATTGCAGAATCATGATAGCCCGTAGCCTATGTTTAAACGATGCCCAAGTATGGTTTTAAACCACGTCGTTGAGGAACCAGAACGCAGGTTAAAAAAAGATGTGTCAGCACCAAAGATGCTCCTCGCTTGCCACAGTTTGTTTATCAATAGATGGTGGGTGATATCATGGAGCCAGCTCACCACCAATGCCAAGTCAGGTGCCACACACGCTAAAGGAGGTGAGTCGGCTTTCCAAATGGATGCCGAAGAAATGGTGATACGATCCACCGTTTTGGTGAGCAGTGTGGAAATATATCTTAACGTTCCATGCACCGAAACAGGAAATTTTAACGCACAGCATGTCTTTCATATCTCAGCATGCCGTGATTTCAGGCCATGCGGAACAGAATAAAGGCTGGCACATTCCAAAAGCGGATGTTTAACGTTCCATGCACTGAAACAGGAAATTTTAATGCACGACATGTCTCTCATATCTTAGCAGGCTGTGATTTCAGGCCATGTGAAATAGAATGAAGGCTGGCGGATTCCAAAAGTGGATGTTTAAGTGACAGAGGAGGCGAAAATCACGAGCGGGTTTAATGTTTAGAACGTTGCCATCAAGAAATTAGAATGTATTTTCAAACACTCGGCTTATACAGAGAGGATCATGTTTGAAGTGTTAATTCACAGCCAGATCAAGCTCCCTTTTATTGTGACGTCGAAGGAGATCATGCGACCTACTAACGAACATAATCTTGACGTGATGGAAATGGTGCATGAAGATTTGGTAGACTTTATAGAGTCTAGAAATCGAGCAGATGAAAGGAGCAGTCACCAGTCAACGGCTCCTTTGGATGTTCAGTTGATTATGAATGAGTTATTGAGGGCCCTTCAACACTTGCACTCCGTGAATGTGCTGCATGGCGACTTGAAGCCCCAAAATATTCTTATAATGGAAAACTAGACTGTAAAATATGTGACTTTGGTCTTGCTGGAATATACAAGAACTTGGAATGAGTCATAGGGTCATCGCTAAAAACTATAGGCCTCCGGAGTTGTTTCTGAGATGCACGGGCAATCGATTTCATTTCAGCCCCGCTGTTGATGCATGATCGATGGGTTGCATTTTTGCAGACTCGTTGCTCCAAACACCAACATCGTCGTTGGGTTTCGCAGATGTCAAGCGGCACAGAGACATTATGGTGAAGATCGCTCACACAATTACTAGCCCCGACGATGAAGATCTCTCAGAAATGATTGCCGATGCAGAAACCCGCCCTTTGGTAAACAAGCCGGTTACCTCCTACTCCTTTTTTTCCGTTGAGTGCATATTTTGGACGTAGCAGACAAACGGGCTATGGATTTGGTAGAGAGAACGCTTGCATTTAATTCGCGGAAAAGAAACAGTGCGGCAGAAGCACTTCAACATGAATACATGGCCGAGATTATAGTGGATGTGCTTACCGAAAAGCTGAATCTAAAGCCCGATGAGGTTGAAAGGTTGCAAGATTCGACTCCTCCCTGGATCGAAATATTTTGGTAGTCAACCGATGTGGGAAGCAAGAGAAGGGTCCAGATAGTGCGACTTGCCGACTATGCGACAACAACCCAAGTCGTAGGGTCGCAACAGTTGTTACTAGCCAAGAGGTGCGACCTTACTCGAAGTGCGACTATGCGACCTCTCTGAGGTCGCAAGGTCGCAAAATGTGCATCCACTAGAGGCTACGACCCATGAAAGTTCCGACTATGCGACCCCGCTTTAGAATGGCCTTTTTCTCAAAGCATATATTGCCTACAGAACAAGACTATACAGGGGTCCAAGCTAATCTTTAAAATCTCCTGATTTTATGTGTCAATATACCTTTTATGCATCTACGTTTACATATTTATTACTCCCTCAACATTGCATAAAATGTTTGTATGCGTAAGGTTAATTTAACAGGTTACACATGGCTAATTTAATACACTTACATGCAGGTAACATGAGGAGATTATGATGATGACCCAAACGAGGAAGTTGGTCGCTTACCCAGAAAATGTTGGTTCATATGGCGGTAGCTGAGACTATCTAAATAGGAAAAATGTAGAAGAGATGAAACCCCAGGTTGCAGATTTCTTCAGGTCACCAGGTCCAGGAGTCATGTTCCATGTCAAAGGCTCAACTACGCGACCTAGCGACCCAGCGACTGGGTCGCAGGTCGCATATATTGTCCGAGGTCGCAAGTCGCTGATATGCCCGAGGTCCGAGGCCGCAGGTCGCATATTGACCAAGGTCGCAAGTCGCAGATTTGCTGGAGGTCGCGGGTCGCAAGTTCCCAAATGTCGCAAGTCGCAGGTGTCGCCGGGTCGCTAAGTCGCATCCCCTATCAAATGCCCGACGGTGCGACCCTACGACCCAGCGACTAGGTCGCAAGGTCACAAAACCCAGTCAGGTCGTAGGTCGCAGAACAGACTGGGTCGCAAGGCAGCCCAATGGTTAGGAAGATGAAAATTCAAGGAAGCCCAAAGGGCAGGTTTTGTATTATAAATACTCCTTCGGAAGCTTGTAAAAGTATCTTTTGTTTGGGGACAGGAGCCGAGTACATTGTATTACCAGTAGATTATACATTTAATGATGAATACAAGCATTTTGTAAAATCCCTTTGTGGATCTGGTGTTGTTTTATGTATAAGCACTCTTGAGTATTATATTTTCAGTTTCTAAACATCTTTAGATTAAGGGAACTGTATCTTTAATTCAGTTCACAGTTACATAACAGTTTTCTGAGTATGTTAATGGTGGTTGAGTTTATTTCACTTTCCTAGCGAATGTTGATGACTTTTTTTATCTGCGTTTGGGTTATCATTTAAAACTTTTAGGAAGTGAAGGGTGTTCTCGCCATGAGGAACTGTTTCTTTCATGGTCAGAACAGTTTACAAGCGTGACCCTAATGAAGTGTTGTTAACAACACTTCCTTCGGTCTTCACGCTTTATTATTTCCTCTTGCTACTCATAGTGTCATATGTACATTTAATGCATCAATCATATGTCTTGTATCAGTTGATTAAGTTTGTATTCACTGTTTTATAGAGTTTAAGCGAGACCCAAAGCAAAGGAGAAATCAGTGGTAGCTGGACCCACACCCCGGACGGGATCCCTAGTCCAAACGGTTCAAGGTCTAATTGGGACCTTTTACCGGGGAGATCCCCTACTGTTGGTAGGACAAATTTTCTCGTCAACAGGTCCATTTAACTCCTTCTTCCTTTTTAAGCATGTTTGTTATGTTTCTAAGGAGTTCAGCTGGATTGGGTATGAACCTTCTCGAGAAATTAATCTTTCCAATGAAATATTGAAGTTCCTTGATGTTTCTGGGATGGCTGATTTTCAATATGCCATCAATCCTCTTTGGATCTATCCTTATCCCCTCTTCTGATATGATATTCCCAAGAAGTTTACCTTCTTGGAGACCAAACAAGGTTTTCTTTGGATTTAAGGACAGTCAAAATTTTCTGCATTTTTCAAAAACTTTTCTCAAGTGTATTAGGTGTTCTTCATCTGTTTTAGAATAAACAGTTATATCATCAAGGTAAATGACAATGAAGTAACCTATTTCTTCTGAAAATGCAATGTCCATGGCTATCTGAAATGTGGCACCAGCATTCATCAAACCAAAAGGCATTTTCAAATACATGAAAGTGCCCAAGGTGTAGTAAAGGCTGTTTTAAGTTGATCATCAGGATGTACCAATATTTGATTGTAACCTGAGAAGCCATCTGGCAAAGAAATTCTTCTGGAAACAACTACCCTTTGTAAGATATGATCCATCTTAGGTGAGGGATAATTGTCCTTTAATGAGGCTTTGTTTAAGTTTCTAAAATTGATGCAAAGCCTTATTTCTCATGTTTTCTTCCTAACTGATACAAGATTAAACACCCACTCTGAGTATCTAATAGGGAATATAATTCTAGAATCATACATTTTTCTAATTTTTTTCTCTACCAGAGGCAGTTGAACAGGGTTGATTCTGTGCAATTTTTTCTTAAAAGGTTTCTAGTTTTCTTTGAGGGGTATCTTATGCTGAATTATTTTTGTATCATATGATTTCAGATCTTCATAACTCCATGCAAACACATCATAAAATTCTTTAAAGAGCTCAATATATTTCAGTTTAATGTGAGCTAGCAAAGTTTTAGACAGTTTAATCATTTTGGGCCTTTTTTCACTGCCTATGTTGCATTCTTCCACTTCAGATTCTATGGGTTCCAATTTTGGCTTCTTGGCCACATCATTCAAGTCAAATAATTCCTCTAAAGGGACCAACCCTTTTGGCAAGCTTTGGTATTTAGATTGAAGCACTTGTAAGTCTTCATTTTCTAAATCTATTCCAATTTCTGTCATATGTTCGAATTCATTTGTTAACAGATTTATTTCTGCAATCTCAAGAGACTTTTCTTCTTTAGTAAGTGGGTTTTCTTCAATAGGACAATCTTTATCATAATTTGAATCTGAGTTTGATGTCTCAAATTCATTTTTGGACTGTAAGAAGTCTTCTATTTGTTTATCTCCCTAAAAAACTTTCCAATATTTTTCATTGTCTGGGATAGCTGGTCTAAATTTGACTTGGATGGTGCATTGCTTGGTTTCAGAAGGTGTAAGACAAGTTCTAGCAGCAAAGGCTAAACCATTGGCAAGGACATTTTGGTTTCTTGGGACAAAGATAAGTTGAAATTCCTAAAATGTTTTTAACAAGTCCATGACATCATTTCTATAGGCTCTAATTCTGGGATGTTTGGCACTATATTCCCCATTCACTTGCCTAATAATCAACTCAGAATCTCCATGAAATTTTATCCTTTTGGCCCCTAATTTCTTCAATAAATGCAGGCCTAAAAGGAGAGCTTCATACTCAACTATGTTGTTTGTACATTGAAAATTTAATCTATAGGAATTCCCCTCAGCATGATTGTTTTCAGTGTTGTGTATCCATATGCCTGCTCTTGCACCATTTTTAGTGCAAGACCCATCAAAATTCATGTTCCAAAGAGAAATTTTTTTAGATTTGTAATTTATTTCATCGCTGTCCTCTCTGTTTTCTTCATTTTTTTGTTCTATAAAAGGGTCTACACTACGTTTTTTTGTGTTTAATTCCTCAAAGTTTTCAATGTTTTGAGGTTTTACTCCTTGATTCTCATGATCTGCATCATGCTTATGAATTTTCTAGACCTCAAGACCTTTACTCTGTTTGCTGTAAGTTTTTGAATCAACAAACTTTTTTTTAATTTCCTCTTTGTTCTCCTCTTTATCCATGACTGTAACTATGTTTTAAAGTGAAGTGATCAGAGCATTTGAATTTTTTTCATTGATTAGCTCTTGCTCCTTAAGAATATCATCATTGAAAAGAATGAAAGAGTCAAGGTCAGTGTGGATGGAATAGAGAGAATAATTCTCTGGTCTTTATTGGTTACTCACCATATATTTCATGTGTTTTTTCCTATAGAGTCTTCTAGGTTGACTGAAGACATGAATGGTGGCATAAGTCATATCCATCTGCATTGTACCTTGTAACTTAGCCACCCATGATCTTGAAAGAAGCATGCCATATTTGGGGGGTATATCAGCCACTACAATGTCCATTACTAAATTCTTGGCTGGTATTTGGGCTAAATTAACACACAGATCCTTTATTAGGCTTAGGCATCTCACCCTGCTTGAATCAAACAAATATAAATCTTTGTAGGGTCTAGTTACCTCCAAGCCTAATCTATCCATAATCACCTTGGGCATGAGGTTGTGTGATGCTCGTGAATCAAGCATGGCATTGTGCAAGATATTGTCATGAATTTTTAAGTTGTAGAATGGAGGGGTGGTTCCTTCTTGAAATTTTCCTTCAATTTTTGGTCCAAAAATAAGTTCTAGGGTATCATCATTTAAGTTAACTGTGTCATGAAAATCTTCTATGTTCAAAGCTTTCAAAATTTTTCCTCTATATACATTTTGAGTGACTAGTTCAGTGAGTGGGACAGAGATTTTGATTTTAGATATTTTATTCTCTAAGCTGAAGGGAATTTGGTTTTTTAAAATGTTTAATTCTGCCTTCTTGTTCACTGACTCATCAGCAAAATCAGTTTGCTTATTTCTATTATTTACAGCTGTTGAAATATTTTTTTCAGGAGCATTAGCTGAAGTGCTAGTGCTACTAGGGTTAACACTTTGTTTTTCATTGGCTTGGGTGTTTTTATCTTTGTTTAAATCAAAATTTACAGCCCCTGTTTTGTGAGTTTCTACTGTCTTTTTGGAAACATTTTCAGGGTTTTTTTTGGCAGATTTATCAAAGGTTTTGTTTCTGGGAGTTTCTTGATTCTTTTTACTTCTCAGGTCATATTGTTTAGGTGATCCTATGATGGCATTTCCAGAGTAGTGTTCATAATAATCAGTTTGTGGTCTTCTGTCATCATAAGGTGTATATAGACCTTGTTTTCTTTCATAGAGGAGATCAGAATCCTCATTTCTTACTCCCAACATGTTCATGTTGTCATCCTCTATTGGTTCATTTGTCTCTTAATCCTCATTAACATAATTTTCTTGGAAAGGAGGTCCGATCTGTTGATCATCCTCTCTTTGTCTGTTTTGAGGTTGGTTTCTCCTAAAGTTTTGATTCTGATTTTGAGATTGATTTATGTTTTGGGGAGCTGATTGGTTTTCTCTAGATTATGCTCTCTCAAGTATGCTCATATTCTTCATCATTTCCTCCATCATTCTCTCCATTTTTGAACTAGATGTGGAAGGTGTAGTTTACTCCCTAAATGATACTTTATTTTCATTCCTCATCCTAGCTCTTTTTTCAACCAGATTTACTTCCACAGCAAGAGCTCCCTTTTGCATGTCTTCCAAAGTCAAAGGATCTCTTTCTCTTAGCTGATATGCCATCTCAGGATCAAATCCTTCAGGAAATTTAGCCAAAGCTGAGCCTTGTGTAGGTTTGAATTCTGGGGGTAGGGCATTATAAACACTATTGAACCTAGTGCAATAATTTTGAACACTTTCCTTAGTTTTTCTTTTGAGGTTGTTGTAGTATGAAAGTATTTGGAGAGGGTTTTTCCTGATTTTCCATTTGTTTAGGAATGACTGATGGAGGGCTTGGAGGTCATTAATACTATTAGGGGTCAAGATTTTGAACCATTTTCTTGCTTCTCCCCCTAAGCTTTGAGCAAACAATCTGAGTTTGATAGTTTCATCATCAATCTCGTTTCTGTCAAAATAGTCATTCATCTTGTCCACATGTTGTGAAGCAGTAGTAGCTCCACTGACATCATATAATGGTATCTTGGACTGATAGTCCTGTGGTAGATTGACTAAAGGTAAAGGAAGGACTAGGGGAGCATACCATGTTGCCATGATAGGAGGTTGTGGAAAAAGTGGGAGGTTTACAGGTGGAGGATGTAAGATGGGAGGGGTTTGATGGAATGGAGTATTTTGAATAGTGGGAGTATGGATAACAAAAGTGGATGGATCAGCAAGAGGCTGTTGAGCAGATCTTGGATGAGAGAAACCAAAATTATGAAGGAAATGCAAATCATGTGGGGTAGTTTCTCTGCTAACATTTTTCTAACCACTATGTTGGGGTGAGTGTGAAGGCTCAAAGTCTATCTGATCAATATCATTAAGTGACCTAGTTCTGAATGGGTTTCTTAAGTCAACTTGTGAATCTTGTAGAGCTGTAAGGTTTTTGGGAACATAAATAGCTCTATGGAATGGTCTGACAACAGTTGAAGTTTTAGACTTAGGAGGTTTCCTAAGTATACTTTCTGGATTATCAACTATCTCAGGAGGATTTGGGTCAGGATAGGCTCTAGTATGAATTCTTTTAGAAGCCACTATTCTATGTTTTCAGACCCAATAATAAGAAAATTTTAACCAAGTATGACAATCTTTAGTAGGCTAACTGATCTTTTAATAAGAAAACTTAATCCTCAAATTTTCCTAGGGTGAGTTTGTATCATGTTATGATAGAAAAGGGTTTTCCAGTGGAGTCTTTAGGTCTATTTAGGATTATGGAGTCACCAGGTGGAAATTTTTAGCTTTTTAGAAGGTAAAATGTTTTAAGGTCCACCACCACTAATAGGTTTGAATACCAATCTGAAATGTTTTTGGGTTTTCTGAGTTTTTTATAGTCCTGTGGGTTATGAGAGTGTCCTAAATTTGTTTCAGCACTTAGCTATGGTGATGAGACAAACAGAGTTTACTCTTGTGGCTTAGCTAGCTAATTTCTTCAAGGTTTGATAAGGGTCTGTTAGAATCCTAAGAAAACTTAGATTGCCACTGATTCAGACACGTCCTATCATGATTACCAACATTCTTGGTAGTGCTTGAAGAAAGCTACTTATACTGTACTAAATATTGAGTGTTTAGTTTTAAGTATTTTATTCAGAAGCGTCCCCAGTATGGTCGCCAGTATGCTAGGTCTCCGTAGTTTGCAAGATTGGCAAGTACAAATGCTTTAGAGCCTACATCAAAACCACTTTGGAATCTAAGGACCTAGCCATCCTAGATTCAAAGAGGGATCTCTCTATACATGTGTTCAAAGATATGATCTTTAAGGCTTCAAGTATGATTTTTAGGCTAGTTATGAAGAACAAGGTTGTTTGCTTTGTTTGGTTGGGTAGGATAACATGAAGATGAAGGAAGTCTTTATGAAGGGTGAAGGTGTAAGTAAATGAAAGAATGGTTCAGCTGATAAGACAAGCAAGGAATAACATCAATTCATTGGGCTATGGAGTCATAAGAGGATTTAATTTCACAGCAACTTTCAAGAGTGGTCCATGAGGCAAGTCATCTATAACATTGTTACCGATGAAATAGGTAACCTGACCTCAAAACGGGAACTCTAGCCCAAAAAGATTCAAAAAACATGAAAAAACACCCCAAAAACAAAAAGTGTCTATTCCAGAACGCACTTCGTTTTTTTTGAAGGTCAAATTTCAACATTTTATAAAATTATGGTAAAAACAAAATTGTTTCTTGAAAAAAGGATTGAAAAAACACCATCAAAACAAAACCAGTTGATGCTGGAATAACAAAAAAAAAAATGTGTCATATTTTTGGCATTTTTAAAAATAGAAGTAACATTTTTTAATTTTTAAAATTCAAACATTAAAAAAAACCCTAAAATTTAAGAAAAAAAAGTAAAAACATTTAAAAGCTTAAAATTTAAAACTATATGAAGATAAAAAAAATAAAAAATTTAATTCAAGCATTAAGAAAAACCTAAAATTTAAGGGAAAAAAAAATAAAAATTTAAGATTAAAATTTAAAAAATACAGAAATTAAAAAATAAAAATAAAAACAAAATAAAAATATTAAATTAAAAAAAAAAAAGAAGTTAAAAAAAGAAGGAAATTATAAAAAATAAAATATAGAAATTAAATTTAAAAAAGAAAAAGAAAATGCTTATTAAATTAAAAAAAAAAATTAAATTTAAGGAAATATATTAAATTTTAATAAATTTAAAAATTTAAAATAAAAATTAAAAAAAAAAACATTATTTAAATTAAAAGTAAAAAAATGAAAAATTAATTAAAAATAAAAAATAAAAATAAAATACAATGAAAATATTAAATTTAAAACAATATATATTAAAAAAACAAATAAACTATAAAAAATAAATTAAATTTAAATTATAAAAAATAAAATATATATATGAACTTAAATTAAAATATGTATATATATCATATTTTATTAAATTAAAAAAGAAGAAGTTAATACTAAAATAACAAATTAAATTTAAAAACAAAAATATTAAATTTTAATAAATAAATGAATAAACAAATAAATTTTGAAAGAAAAAATAAATTTTAAATATAAAAGAAAAAAAAAACATTGTTAAAATAATTGAAATTAAAAAATATAAAAATTTTATGTAATTTAAAAACAATATTAAATTTGAAAAAATCGGCACACGTTGCGACCCTGCAAACCTAATTTGCTCACCTGCATTACGACCTGTAACATTAGCACCTTTCTGCTTCGAAGACAGCACATACAACATTGGCCGGATTTGGACTCATAAATTTGCTTCGTTTGCAGGTGCCCTGTAGCTGCTTTGCCCTCGCGGGGGCCTGCTGCTCTATTGCGACCTGTATGCCTTGTGACCCTGTTTGTGCCTAGCACTTCCTCTGTTGTATTGGGTCAATGTCTAAGTGGGTTGGTGTCGTCGTTTCAGCACAGTAGATGCGCTTAATGGAGCCCCACCTCGCCTCCCCCCAGTGCAAGCTGAAGGCCTTCCTCAGCCTCGTGTTATCCCTCCCCCAAAAAGCTTAAAGGCTTCGAAGTTTATTGAAACGTTTCGATAATATACACGAGATTTCTCCTCTGGAGGGCAGTTGGGTCTCACTGCGACCGAGCGGGCTTTGGTGGGTTAGTTCAGGCTCGGCCTCCCAGTCTACGAGCGGGTGTCTAGCGAGCACCCAGTAAATTAAAAAGCGAGTCACTTCATATTTACACAGGTAAGGATTTCTTCTGTTGAATTCTGAAAAAAGATGATAAGCAAGCGATATTAACGGTCCCTATTTCATGGGACCTCGGTATGCCTCGGTAAGGTAGACGCCAGGCACAGTCGACGATGGAAGCGTCCTACGGCCGTTCTGTGTGGGTTCGTGCCAACTTCTTGATACATTCTTTGGAATAATAGAGTCTCTTAAGCACATCGGAAATACCTTGAACAAATACATTGATCTGACAACTGATGAGATCAATTCAGGCGTACTGAAGATACGCGTTGAAGTAAAACTATTGGTTGGCACTGCTGAGCATAATAAAATTAAAGTTGAATCTTTGGACACATGTGCAAAAAGGCTGGACTACGAACAATTCCATTCCGTCTGGAAAATGTCATGTCCCGGTCCATTTGCCGGAAGAATGCCCTAAGAATGACGAAGTGGAGAAAGAGCAAAGAGGATGGTTGGACTCGAGTCAAAGGACCAAGCACACACAAACCCTCTAGAGCTGAAACATGAATGGTAAAGGGCCCAGGTAGGCTTTCACAGGATCAAGCACCTCTCATGGAAGACCAGAAATAAATTTACCAGGTTAAGCTCAGCAAAGAAGACACGAGAAGGTTAGAAGCGAGAAGAAGGATCGCCCAAAGGAGTCCCCCTGGGGGATCCAAAACAAGCAAACGATGTGCGGACATGACAAAAGAGACACCCACGAGAGGAGGTTGAGGAGGTGCAAAGCTCGGAGGCCTCGGAAGAAGGGGGAAATAGGTGATTCGCAAACCTCGGCTGAAAGATCAATGAGAACGAAAATGCGCTCGGGAAAAAAGAGAGCAAGGGAACCTACAAAGACAAACTCCGGGAAGCCAACCTACCCACACGAAGGAAACTCTTAGAGAAATACTCAGAAAGAATAATCGAGACCCAGGCTCGAGAGGGACTCCGGCCTCAAAAAACAAGTGATGAAGATCGTCCTCACAGGCCCATGGGGGCATGGGGAGTAGAACAAAAGAGGAAGCCTTAAGAAGTTTGATTAGATCATAATCTCGATGCACTCATATCCGGGAGACCAAAATGGAGGTATGCCTTCCTCCGGATAGGTAAAAATTATGGAAGAAAAGTGAAGGGACAGCGGTTTAAATAGGGAGAAAC
The DNA here is from genome assembly GCA_034641835.2 of Pinus albicaulis. Classification (NCBI taxonomy): domain Eukaryota; kingdom Viridiplantae; phylum Streptophyta; class Pinopsida; order Pinales; family Pinaceae; genus Pinus; species Pinus albicaulis. Next base: position 1,440,282,555 of record CM076581.1, read on the forward strand.
GATTAGGTGGAGCACTATTTGGGATGCTAACAAATTCATAAAGAATCGAAAAGGCTTCAAAAACACTGTTCGTGCCCCATTCTCAAAGCTGTGACACGTAAAAACGAATGTGACCTTCTCCTCTTGATATGTGTACGCTCACATCGGTAGTAGGGGAGAAGAAGAGCGTGAAGTTCTATCGAGTCGCGGAAAGTGAAGATTTGTAAAACATAATTATGGGCAGGGACCTAAATCTCACACTTATCATTGTCGAAGAAAAGGGGAGGAAGCATTGTTAGGGACCGGCGTGAGGAAATAGGTTGAGAGGCTGCTCCAAAGGCTGAGACATGATAGACGTGGCCTACTAAATAGAATACACTTGGTCGAACAAAGAATCGGCTTGGGACATATCGTTGCAGGTTAGACATGCTTCTTGTTCCAAAGTTCTTTTCTTCTTCTTGGTCTAGAGATTAAGTCTGAAATTATTCCTTGTAGTGTTTCAGACCATCTTCCCATTAAACTGAATCTGTTTGGCTCATTTGAATCGGAGTCATACCTTTTAAATTCAACTCTCATTGGGTCCAGAGAGCCGATCTTTCTTGCCTACGATAAAGAAAGTGGAGGATCCCGGAGTCAGGCTACGCATTCTTTGTTTGAGGAGGAGAAACTTAGGAAGTCAAGGCTGCTCTTAAGGGCGGGTCAAAACCTTACCTAACCCACCGCTGTGGAAAGGAAGCTGTTACAACAACGTCTTGGATGCATCCACAGTTCCAGGCAGAAAGAGATCACTAAAGAAATTCTTGACAAGGAGGCTAATCTTGACAAATGCTCCTTAAAGCTAGCTTTTCTTGAGGAAAAGACAATGGGCGAAATCCATGATCGTAGCTCCAAGGCGGGAGATAGAAACTCATCCTTCTTTCATAAGCAAGCCTGGAGCCCGCATTTGCACTCAACTCTATCTGCGAAATTAAAGTTGAGAAATCTACGTATAGGGAATATCAAAAGCATAAAAATACGCCTTCTCTCACTAAAAATGTCTATAGTGAAAGAAGGGGGACTTGGGTCATGATTCTGTCACTTCAGCAGAACGGTGCCCTGTCATTTCGTTAGAAACAACCAACACGAGAGCGAGATCACTAACAATAAAATAAGCGCCCTCTTTGCGTTGGAATCGGATAAGGACGGTCACGACGGTTTTCTTGCAGTTCTCTGGGATGCATTGTGATTGTGAAGGAAAGACTTGCTCTTGAGAATGATTCGGAAATCACAAAAGAGTGTCGAGAAGATTGAAGCTTTCGGTCGGCCTCTCGGCCCTCATCCCCCGGAGAAAAGGCGTAACACCTTCGAGGGTTTGTGATCTCCTACGTAACATAGGCTACGGTGATCACGAAGGTTCGACGCTAACAGTTAAAAATCATCCTTCAGGAGCATCATCTTGGGAAATCGAGGAGGGCTTTATTCGGTGACGGTGTGGATAGAATTTGTCACGAATCGAGCGATTCACTCGATTGGTTCGCAAAGAAAGGAATGGTTGTCAAGTTAGATCTTGAAAACGCCTTTGATAAGTAAAGACATATTTCTCTTGGTACATCTCGCAAATTTGGGTTTGGTCCCAAATTCATCGGTGGATGAGCTTGTGCTCAGGTGACCTTGGATTGCCCTCTGGTGAATGGGAGAACCTGATTCTTCAAAAGCTTCTCGAATCGAGACAGAGGTGTCACTCTTTCCCCTCTGCTCTTTGTCCTCCAAGCCCACTCGTCTCAGCTGTATGCAGACAAGCTATGAGAGCAAATTTAATAGACTTTGAATATTGCGAGGAATGGCATTATAGAAGCCATGCCTTATTTGCGGATGATTCCTCTTCTTTGGTCTTTGCCTACAGTGTCCTCTTGCCAAAAAGATTTAAGAAGTGATTGACGATTCTTGTCGAGACTCGAGGAAACTGGAGTCTGATAAAGGTAAATGCAATATCTCTTTAACTGAATACCACCGCCATCACGATACAAGCCATTTTCTGTTGCTTTGACCCATAGCATCCTCGTCTTGGACATCCTTCAGTATTTGGGTCTCCCAATTTTTAAAAATATCCTGTCAACGAGAAACTGGTTACCCACTATTTTGAAAAAGTTTGATTCAAAGATCCATTCTGAGGTTACAATACAACCATCATTGTGTTGTGCTTAATGTGGAGTTTGCTTGTGTACATCTATCGATTTCTTTGTGATGCGCTCCCATTAGACCAGAAGAAAATGGAGGATCACATTTAGAAAATTCTTACGGAAAGGCGGGAAAGCTAACGAAAAATCCCTTAATAAAATTTGGAACAATCTTCATGCCCAAATTAGAGGCGGATTGAACTTTAAGAATATCTGTGAGAACATTGCGTTGGGAGCTAATTTGAGTTGGAGGATGTTACTGGCAAAGAATTGGGCACAACTTCGCCTTGTGGAAGAAAGTACTTTCGTGAATAGAGGAAAAGGTGTTTGGACTAGCCCGTGGCAAACTACGGCTCGATAATTCAAAGCTACGTACTAAATCCTCCTCCATAATAACCCAACATGCACACCTTTGGATTCGAGGCAGTAGCAAAGCAGGGAGGAAATTAGAATATGGGAGGATCGTATGAGTTGTGATCCTCACAGTTTGATGATCGATCTCTGAATCTAGCGAAGGACGGATGCATAAGTAGAGCTACATTACTTTGTGGGATATTTCCCGGTGGGAAGAAAAACGGTAAATGGAAAAAGTTGGATTAACATCGACGTGCCCCGGGTCTTGTCCGAAAGAGTTTGCAATATTCCTAGCCTTTTTTAAATAGCAAGGCTCCCTTGAACAACGAAAAATTAGATGCCGGGGTTGAGGTCGGGCTTCCTGGATGCTATCTTGTTTCTGGGGCTACGAACCAAATCTCATCAATTCCCCACGTCCTATGAATCAGAAACCATGGAAAGGGGTTTGGTCCCGGTCTTCGTTGCCCAAAATTGATTCCGCCACATTGGCTCCCCGCTGCCCATCGAGAATTTTGACGATGATAGATTGCGGAAGAAGAGGTTATCTGAGCTCTCTCGTTGCTCGATGTGGAGATACTTGGTCATTGTAGCATCGATGCTCGGTTGCAATTTTTGTGACAGGACCTTTGGAATGAGGCCTTAGGCCACGCCCAGGTGGACAGTCACTCCCAACTAACATTCCGGAAACATTTTCGAAGTCGGATTCGAGTTTATTACCCAGGAGGCTCTCCCTGTGTTCATATCAAAGCACTGATTTCTCCCTAAAGCCGATTTCTTTGACATACACGGTTGAAAAGAACGAGGAGGATCTTGAATAAGAAAAGACCATAATTGTTTGGGTAACATTAAAAGCTTGATGCAGTGTCTTGGTGATGCGTACGGCGGGCCGGGCTTGAAGATCACGACGTTGTTTGGAGCGATTCTCTTGATCTCGCTTCGTCGATGTTATCGAACCTCTCCCTCCTCTCAATGTTGACGATTAGACTTAACGCTTGATCTCTTGGCCTTTTGCACAAAGCGGCCGCATATCCTCTCTTCTTCGACGAACGTGACTTAGGAAGCGACTCATTTGGTGGAGTAGTTAAAAAACGAGATGTATGCTTGTTCATGGAGTATGCACAGGGTGGGCTTCAATGCTAACGCCCCAAGTTGAAGCCACAGCCGCTACTCAAGGCCTTAAGCAACAATTCCTTGGTATACCGATGCGATTGTGATGGGAGACTCCCGGTCTGTCATAAAACCATTGTTATTTGGTCTTGTACGATCTAGATTGTCCCAGGGCCAGTACGGCGAGGCAAGAACACGACAGAAATCCTTCCGGGCTTGAATTTCTTCCATGTCAAGAGAGACAATAATAGATCTTGGCGTTGAAGAGCTGACAAAACATTCACCTCCCCATCCCAGTCATCCTCGGAGGGTAGGGTTGGGACCCCATTCCTAATTATCTGTAATTGTGACCTTTTATTGAACAATTTATGCGCATTTTAAGTGCGGAAAGGAATGGGCGATTGCAGGGAAAAATTGTTTGTAGAACACGTCTGGCTAGCAAAAAAAAAGACACTGATCTAGTATCAGAGATATCGCAGAAACTTTCATGGCATTTTGTAACGACTTTGAGAGCGAATTTGGCGAATTTAATATTCTATCTCACCCCTACTTGGGTTACGGCCCAAAAAAAAAAAAAAAAAAAAAAAAACAATATTAAATTTAAATAAATTTAAAAAAAAAAATACAAAATTTATTAAATTTTATAAAATTATATTAAAAAACTAAAATAATAAGAAAAATTATGAAATTAAATAAAAAATCGATTAAATAAAAAAAAAAACAAAATTTAATAAAATTATTAACCAAAAAAAAAAAAAATTTAAAACCCCGAAAAAAAAAAAAAACAAATTATATTTTAAATAAAAAAATTAAATTTAAAAAAAAAAATATTAAAAAAAAAAAATATTAAAAAAATCAAAATAAAAAAAAATAAAATAAATTTAAAAAAAAGTAGCGCGGGAGCCGGCCCCGCGGGGAGTGGGCGGGAAACTCCCGTAGCCGGCGGGAGTGGGTGGGGGTTTCTTATTATAAAACTAATAAGTAAATAAATATCCGGCGCCATCGGTAGGAGGAGTAAAATTATTATTACACCACCTTAACTATTGCATGTGATTTATTTTAATTTATTTATTTATTTTTAAATTTTTTTATTTAAATATAATTTTTAAATTTTTTTTAAATTTTTAATATATATATATATATATATTTTATTTGATTTCTAATTTTTAATATTTTTTATTACAATATTTTTTATTTTAATTTGATTTTTTAATTTTCAAAAAAATTAAAATTTATTTATTTTATTCCAATTCTTTTATCTTAAATTTAATTTGTTTATTTTTATTTTTTTTTTAATAGATTAATTATTTTTTAAATTTATTTATTAAATTTATTAAATTTTAATTTAATTTAATTGTTTTTTAATTTTTTTAGTTTATTTAGTTTTCATTTTTAAATCTATAAATTTTCTTTAAAAAAAGCACTAAATTTATGTGTATTTGTTTTTTAATTATTTATAGTTTTTTCATTTTTGTTTTTTAATGATAGTTTTTCTTTCTTTTTCTTTTTTTTTCATTTTTTTAAATTAATTTTTTGATTTTAATTTTCTTTTCAATTTAATTTTCTTTTTTTTTAATTTGTTTTTTTTTGTTAATTTTAAAATTTATTATTTTTCTTTCTTCTTCTTATTATTTTTTTTTAATTTAAATTTTTAAATTTATTTTTATTTTTATTTTTTATTTTTTTTAATCTAAATTTTAATTTTTGTAATTTTAATTATTTTTTATTTTTTTTATTTTAATTTTTTTTATTATATGTTTTTTAATAAATTAGAAAAAAATGTTTTTGATGTTTTTTTTTTTTTTTTTTTTTGGTCAATTTTGGTTTTTTTTTCTTTCAATTATGTGTTCTTTTTTCAAATTTGTCATTTTCTTTGATATAATTTTTTCAAAATGTTTTATTTATTGTTATTTATTTTTGTTTAAATTTTTTATTTTTACGAGCTCTTTTTGTTTTTTTACATTTTTATTGGTTTTTTTATTGTTTTTATATATTTTTTTTTATTAAGTTTTGTGTTTATTGCCAACATGAAAATCGCCATTCTAAAAAAAAAGGTTGATACAACATCAATACGTTTCAAAATTAACATGAAAATCATGACTCTAAAAAAAAAAAGTTGATCTTTGCATCAATACATTTCAAAATTAACATGAAATTCATAACATTTTAAAACAAATATTCATTACTTCATAATAAAAATATTAAGAGTATCAAAAATGTGCAAAAAAAAAAATAGTGATTACGCATCCACCACTTTCAAAAATACAATTACTTTATGCTACCAAAAGTAAGTATGACGACCTGCGGTTACCTATTTCATCGGTAACATTGTTACATGTCAAGGATCTCTTTAAGTTGATTTTATGGAATGAAATAGTAGAAATGAAATGAAAGAAGTAAAACACATGAAGAAACAAGAAGCAGGTCTAAGATCGAGTAAGTACTTTTAAACTAGCACAGCACCAAAATACTCTTTGAAAGAACACAAAAGTAACCTAAGATACGGTAAGTACTTTTAAACTGATGCCTTTTGATATACTTTAAAGGAAAACATTTAAAAATGAAATGAGCAAGATCAATCGCAGCTGCTGCTTCGCCTTCTTTTCGTATATTCTCAAAAACAAGCATTCATGATAAACATAAAAATTAGTCTAAGATTAGGTAAGTACTTTTAAACTAGCTTGCTTTAACATATGTAAAGAGAACTTTTCAAAGCAGACATTGGAGATAAACACAGAGCGGAGCTAACTATAAGCTTCTCTGGCTCAACTTTAATTAAGCGAGAATTCTCAAGAACATTTGAACAAAATATCAAAGTTGTACTCAAAATATGGGCCTACAGAAGCACTTCCTTTGGTTATACTTATTAAGATTACCTTCAAATTAACAATCAACGAAGCTTATAAAGGACAAAGATTTATCGGTGAAGATCTAGGTAACGAGTAAATCCTAATCTTATGTTGCTATTCTTTGAAATAATTGAATAGAACAAAGAAAACATAAAAGAAAATAGTCAATTACATTGAGAAACACATCACCATTGACATAGACCGGAAAGGATCGATAAATACGGCTATTTGTATTGATCTTTCAAACCGATTAATATTCAAATCCATTGATCATATAGCCTCAACTCCTCATCTCGACTTATGTATTCTTCAATTTCTAACAGGCTTCTAGCAACTACATGTTACATACTTAGAATGTAAAGAGAACAACCTCTAAATTGTCTTCTACGGAAGTATTTATAGAAGAAGGAGGTGAGTGTAAGAAGAAGTTGTTGTTTGTCATCCTGATTAATGGCTTATTAACGCTGAGAGGACTAAGAGAATATTTTGAATCTGATCTTTTAAATCAATTTTAGGTAAATTCCCATCACCTTTAGTGCTTTTATTGACTTTGGGGATTTTTGGTAGGTTTAGCGGTTAATGTTAATTGTCTTTTAAATATCCCTATTTTGTGCATTCATGATGCACAACTACTTACAGAAATAAACACGTGGAGGTGAAATTTTAGCTTTAATTGCCTTCTTGATGTGGCATTTGGAGGCTCCTTCAACGATTTATCTTTGATGCGGTAGCTAAACACTTCTTAGCTGCAGTTCTTGATTCAAGCCCATATAATCATTTGAGTATTTAATCACGATCTGTGACTGTTTATTTCATTGTGTTTTTACCTTAACACTACAAAGGGTTTAACCTTTTAATCGTCGATACGTGCTATATCTCTTTCTTTGTCGGTTCTAATCCTTTTCAACTTTAATCTTTCTTGTTGATCCTTTAATTGTACGAAATATTCATATGTGTATACCCAAAATGTCGGATTCAATCTTTAAACTTCATTTTCTTTAATTCTTCGATCATAAGCATACATCATACTGTTTTCCTTTATCATTGCGGACGGGAGCATTCTTAGTGTGGTGGAGGGTTTCATGGTAAAATCGGTGCTTCATGGCAATCCAAACCACGAATGAAACGGGTAGCCTTTTACTTCATGTTTTAACGTTCAAACATGGGAACTTTTAGCTTTATCCCTTTGCTAGTTGGGGACAAGGAGTTTATGCCTCGTGGGCCGTGATAAACACACCAAAATAACAAAACATCGTAAAAACAGCACGAGCGAAAATTATACAGTGATGTGAAAGTGGATGAGCATGGGTAGACGGTGAATATGCGAAGGGTTACATGGAAAAACACATAGCGAGGTTTAAATTTGAATGTTAGGTGAAAAATAGAGCGAAATTTGGAAATACATGGCCGGTTATTGCGTTCGTTCGGGTGTTAAGTGGTTTTAGCGAATCGAACGTGATCGATCGTATTATGCCATGTAGCTTGCCCCGATATCGACGATATCGTATGATTTTGGAGCATTAAGCTGCGGGCGTGAAAGTTGTGCGCATATGCCACCTGATCGTCGAATGAAAGGACAAGATCGGTGATTGTGGACGGAGCGCGATAACAAGGTTACTCGAACGGAAAACGAAAGTGGGCTTGGTCGCGTGTTTGATAGGGGAAGGCATGTGCGAGGATGGTGGCCCCAATGGAGTTGGGTCATTGGGATTAATGAGAGCGAGATTGAGTCAGATCTACGGTGGGGACTTGTTGTGGAGGATGGAGGAATACGTTTTGGGGATCACGAGAGGTGGAAATTTGGGTCATTAGATCGTATGGATCTACGGTTTAGATTTCATTGGGATATTGTTTATCGGGGCGGGAAAAGTTACAACGGAAAGGCAAGTTTTGAATGAAAATGTTAAATACAATGGGGGGCTTGGGTTGAAATTTGGGGAACGGTCTCTTGGAGGGATAAGATGACCGGGGAAATTTGGAAAGGGGGAACCTTATGTATGGCGTTTTAGAAGATGGAGGAAGAAGAGGGGAGGGATAAGCTAATGGAGTGATGCGATGAGAGGCTAAGATTGGGCACAGGACACGGTCACTGTTACGATATGTGATCAAGGGCTAAGGAGAAAGAGGTCTTAGCCATCAAGGGGAGAAAATTTATAAGAAAAGTGGGTTTATAAAAAGAAAAAGGCCGATGTGATGAAGGGGCTAAAGGTTTTAGGCCTCGGTTTGCAGGCCAAGGTGCCATGGTGGAAGGGCCGGGGCTCAAACTCACAAGGGGCTTAAGGCTTTGTGTGTTTTTTAACAAAAAGGCAAAGTAAGTGGGTTTTTGTGTTTTCAAATAATTTTCTTAGGGGTTTTTCCGAGTTCCTATAGAGGGAAAGGAAGGGTTTTTAAACCATAAACAAGGAGTTCAATGATTTAGAGGGATTTTTTGAGTTTTTGAGGGGGAAGGGAGGGAAAATGACAAGAGAAAAGGAGCTTTTTTTAGAGGAAAATGGAGGGTGAAAGGGAAAAAGAAATGAGTGGATGAAATGATGAAAGGGGTTGTTCGACAGTTTTGAAGGAATGGCGATTTACGGTTGGATTTTTGGAGAACTGATATTGAAGACTACTTGCTAAGTTTAAGCGACGAAAGAAGACTTCAAGAATAGAGCGATTTTTCATGAAAACAATCTCTTCGAGCTTGGACAAACACATGCATCATTTTATCGACAAATTATGGGTGCTATGAGATCCAACAACTTCCACAACACACCTTGTAGGCCTCTTTTCATGAACGACTAGGCCATACACATTTAAGGTCAAAGAAACGTAGTGAAACTTATAACTCCATCAATTCATTCATTGAGTAAATAAACCAATCATTGCCATTTGATATTAATCATAATCAATAGCTCATCAGGTATTCAAACAACTAGATGTATGAATACATCTTGACAAACAAGGTAACACAACAAAATAGATCAGATATTTCCTTCACAATTCATGAAAACCTAGATTCCTCTGCTTTTACTTCCATGAACCCGTGTATATCGCTCCATATACAAACTGCGTATATATCTACAGCTATTTCGATCTTGACACTCTTTTGCTGAAACTAACCCACGTATATACAACGCTTTCGCTACACTTGAACTTTGCGTATAGATACGCGAAAAATTGCGAGACTACGCAAATATTAGAATAGATAAGCGACTCAGTCTTACTCTTCCTTAGGAAAACATTCACCACATCTCGAGATCTAAACATTCCATAACGCAGATCTAGAAGATATATAGTCATTTCAGGTCTAGAATCTGGTCATCAGAGCATATTCATAGGTGCCTTATCGATTGGATCTGTGTGGGCCTGCAACCCATTCCTTTGCATATATGCTTGAGTGAATGTTCATTCAATACCTAGACATATGCAATATTTCACTATGATATTCTTCTTCTAGATCACCATTGAGGAAAAGAAAGATTCAACATCAAACAACATCAGCAAACCCTTTATCAAAAATCATAAACTTTTCCCAATACTTCAGTGGAAACGGTAGAAAACCACTTCAGCAGCAAAACTTAAGAAATAACTAGACCGGAATAGATGTCAGGATACAAACTCAATCATGAGCAGTCATTGATTTAAATATCATACGCTACTTTTCTTCACGAAACACGATACATCGGCTTTTCTACACACACCAACTTTGCATATCCTAAAGTGCATAATGTTTATATTGATTGTGATAGCTTTTCATAAACGAACCGTTAATATATACAGGTTTTAAGCACACCAACTAGCATATAGATCTGTAATTGCAGTGCTGTGAACAAGCCTTAGATCTATAAAAGACTTCCACCTAGATTTCTTCATTTTCTTGATGGACTGCTTTTGATTCTTCATCATCATTTCTTGATAGATCATACTAGAGATTCATCATCATTAAGAATCAGAATCTTGAACCATCAATATCCATGGGTGCATCATAGATTCAGATCTATCAATTAAAACAGGTCCATTCATATAGATATTCCTTAGAGAATTTTTTATTCAATAACAGCCCTTACTCGTGCACACCTTGCACTATGATCTTCTTCTCCTTAAATAGTTGCTTTTACCAATACCATGAGTCAAAACTGTCAATTTCCAATGGTTTATTAGATGGAATCAAATATACAATGCAATGTATCTTTGTGGTCTAATACCATGGTAATTCCCCTTGGTATCACTGGTACAGAGCGCAAAGGCATGTCTACGACTTGGAGCGTCCGTTTCCCACGTGTATACGCAACTTCTCTTCACAAATGCGTATATTCTGACACGAATGTATACATGGGTTGCCTTCACAAAAGTAACATATACATTATATGACATATTATATTTATCATTTCTATGGAACTTCTTAGATTCTTTTCTCTATCACATCTAGACAATCTCTAGCTTCCCTCATTCTTACATATTTAACATAGGTTGCTTGTCACCAGGAAAACTCATCAGTAGGTTTCCATCAAGGAAAAATTCATCAGTAGGTTCATCAAGTAGGTTTCCCGCCAGGGACAACTTCATTAGGTAGGTTGCCATCAGGACAGCAAAATTCATCATATTACCAACAATCTCCCCCTTTGGACTTGATGGCAAACACGATGGTGTTTGATCACCACAACGAGATAGATCATTAATCATAACCATTATTCAAACACCATGACCTCTCCCTTTGACATCAAGGGCAAAGGCGGATCAAAGGCAAAACAAGGTTTCTCTTCCTCATAGAGATGAGCTACAATAGATACAGAATCTGCCTTTGAATTTACCATGCTCCCCACAGAGTTCATGCGAATGGCCCAGGCAGTTTTTCAATAGAAGTACACTTGAATCTATAACTAATAGTATGAACATTCCTATCACCAAGGAACAATAACACATCAAATAGATCCAATAAGTGGAATTACATATTTGACTTAACTAGCCAACCAAGTGGGTTTACAAATTTGACTCAACTACCCAACCAAGTGGGTTTAAAAATTTGACGAGTCATTACATATTGAATATAACAATTTACATCATCAGATCTCAACATGATATTTTCATCGAATGAATTTTATAAACAAAATCATTGAATCTCAATCATGAGATGAGACCACAACAACCACTTAGAATGCCAACAATGCATCCTTTCCCAAGGACAAGTGCTCCCCCTTAGCTTGTGCACCACGAACACTTTCAACAACAAATCATGAGGCATCTTCATAAAAATATTAGAGAATGAAACAGAAATGTAGGCTTTGGAGACATCACAGGAGATAACAACAAGTAAGCTATTGAAAAATGTTGACCAGAGAAAATTATGCGAAGAGAAAATGCCCATCTGCGTTTTTGCATATAAACTCATGTACTATACGTGACAGGTCTCCTTTATAAATATCGTGTATCCAATTTTAATCCTTCGAATTTAAGCATATCTGATCTTTTGAGCGAGCGAAAGACAATTCCCAAATTTTGTTTGAGATATTCGAATGCTTCCACAGGAAAGAGGTTTAGTAAATATATCAACAACTTGTTCTTTTGCGAGAGAACATACTCCAACTCTCACCTTACTCAAGCACTTGTTCACGTAAGAAGTGATACTATATGTGATGCGCTTGGTCTTGGAATGCATAACAGAGTTCTTTGAGATAATGATGGCACTTGTATTATCACACATAATGGATATGGGAGGTGAACATTTGAGTTTGAATCATCAAGTTTATTTGATATGAATTTTTTAAGACCAAAAGACCTCAAGAGAGAGATCATATTCTGAGAACCATCATAATGCCAACAATGCATTATTCACGTCAATAATGCTAAATTCTCCCCCTAAGCTTCAGAGCATCTTGAACATCTTCACCAACAAAAAGCATCTTCATCAAGTAGATAATAAAAACTTAAAATCATATCCATGGATATAACCATCAACATCAGAGATCAAGAAATTTATTCATCACAACTGACATGATATCGTAAACTGCTGTGTCTTCTCTCTGTGTTTCTTATCACTTAAAAACACATAAGCCACTATCTCAATGGAACTCACGTGTATACGCAGCTTTATTTCATGAAACCCGCGTATAGAAAGTGAAATACAAGTAAAAATTTCACAACTCCATCTCCCCACGAATTTTTATCACATGTACCGTATTCTCTTGTCACGATCGGATGCAATGTTAGAAATAAACGATAACCGAAATTATCTAAACCAAACCATGAGAATCACCATATATCTCTCCCCCCATGATGATACGTATTTATTCCTATAATGTATCTCACATCACTCCACAATCATTATGAGAAGTAATCTTTACAAGCGGATTACTACGATAGGGTCAACATTGCCCTACGTTTTTTTGAGCTAAAGCTTCTTCTTTTTTCCAAATTTGCTTGGAGAATTCTTCAATTTCTGCATTTGTTCATCATACTTAATATGCATTCTTTTTCTACATGCCCATACTTGTCACAACCTACATAACTATCTCTGTATGTGGCCAAAAGAGGGAGCATAGTGGATCATAATATGCTTTTATAATCTTTCTTCTATCGTCAATCAACTCCTTTATGATCCAAAATTGCTTTCGCATGAAAAACAATATTCCTTAAAGAAACCACGAGTACATTGGGATCGTGTCTCGTTTTGTGTAGTGCTCTATATCTGCACATTTTGACAGAAAAATTTGCTTCGCACTTGGGCTCTACAACATGTCCATAATTATGACATATAAAAGCATTCAACATTATTGATACTTCTATATTTAGGAGCGAATGATTTCCTTTGAGAATTCATGATTGTCGATTCGCCTTGTTGTCTCTTTACAAACACTTCAAGTTTGCATTGATATACCCTTTGAATCTTTAGCTTTGTCTTGTGAACTAGATTCTCCTTTCTGCGATTTCATTAAAACCAAGACCAAATTTAATAGAGGGAGACCTTTCACTACTAAGTAATTATTATCTAGAATCTTGACAGTACTGTCTGGCAAACCCCAAGAATTTATCCTTTTTCTTCTAATTTAGCTTTTAAAATGTTTACCTCTAACCTCCAAATTTTGGCACTGTGCTTCTTCATACTTTCTTCTACCCCTTCTTCCTTTGCTTCCTTCCCATTGTGATGGATCTCCTTCAAAGCGGTCAAGCTCCTTTAGAAGGACGTGTGTATTACTAGAGATCTTATTATGCATATAATTCTTTACTTAGATCGGTGCATCATTCATTCATCATATGTTTAGTACAAGTATACCGCATGTTCGGTAATAACGAATAAACCATCACACATAAGCACACACACATAGAACACCGGGATTTAAGGTGGAAACCCAATTCGAGAGAAAACCATCGACATTGTTGTCTCATGTCTTCAATATTTATTATAAAGAAAACTTCTTACAATCATGTCTTTGTTGTGAGACTCATGCCGAGTACACGAGCACCCTTGCAAAAGAGGTACATGGCTTCTCTCATTCTCCCAACTACTATTGGAAGGAGCTTCAACCCTAATCTCGTTTACCGACCACTCCTGGAAGGAGCTACTACCCCTTGATCTCGCTTTACTGACCACTCACGGAAGGGAGCTACTACCCCCGATCTCATTTACCGGCTACCACTAGAAGGGAGCTACAACCCCCTCCCTTTGAGGCTTCGACCCTCGAGCACCACCATGGACCACGTTTCATCAATTTTCATCTTTGGATACTAGCAGCTTCCACAACACATCTTGTAGGCCTCTTTTCATGAGTTTTCAGAAATTTGGACCCACTTCACACATTTAAGCTCAAAGAACATCAAGCAGAAACTTATAACTCCATAAATTCATTCATTGAATCATCAACCAATCAAACAACAAGCGATTTTTAATCACAATCAGCTAGCAGACATAATCGAGTATTCAAACAACTCATATCCGTATGAAGACATCTTGACGGACAGCAAATACGACACAGCAGAATCAAATATTTCCTTTTGCATAATTCAGCAAAACCTAGATTCCGTGACAGCTTTTACTTCACTTGAACCCGCATATATACTGCGCCTTCATAGAGACAAACCTGTGTATATATTTGCAACTATTTTAGGACCGACTGCACTGCTTGTAACTAACACCAACGTATATATCGCACTTTCAGCCATAGCGAACACACGTATAGATCTTAAAACATTGATGTGCGCAACTCTTTCAAAACAGGTATAAACAACTTTCGGATCTTACCCTTCACGTCGGAAAAGCATTCACCACATCTACGTTGTTGGCAATATGATGCGAGTGTTGTCCCTTGATGGCAACCCACTTTGAATAAAGATGAAGACATGAGATTGTTGACTTGTGTTGTCCTTGATGGCAATCCACCTAATGAAGTTATTCGTGACATGATGGACTTGGTAAATGATGTAAATCTGATATGAAGTGATGTTTGTTAGCAATATGATCTGTGAGTGTTGTCCTTGAATGGCAAGATGATGGCAACATACTTGATGAAGTTGTGCTTGATAGAACATGTCTTGATGAACTAAATCGATGTATCTACGAGTGGGTACGAAGGCAATGAAGAAAGGAATTCGACATGTGATAGATCTATGATGAAAAAGAGTATGTCTCTAGGCATACGCGGATTTGCCTAAGGAAAGTCGCGTATGCCTTGAAGAGAAAGAACGTTCCATGTCGCGTATGGGAAAAAGCGCTCATAAAGTGCAAAACCGGGGGGTAACTACCATGGTATTGACCCATTGTATTTGGTAATGATTCGTCTAAATGACCCCGTCCGGGGAATACCATCGGAAGTAATGTGGTTTTGGCTCATGGTATTGAAAAAGGGTAAACCTATATAAGGAGAAGAAATTCATTGTGCGAAAATCATGAGGGTGGGGGGCAAGATGTCCGAGCTTGAATGAATACTTCTATGTGGAGTATATACGTATGGAAAGGGTAAAGGTTTGTTGATAGATGGAATCTATGATGCCCCAATAAAGAAATAATGAAGAAGGAATCTAGATGCGGAATGTATTTTTGTATCTTCTAGATCTGTTTATGGAAGGCTTAGATACGAGATGAGGCAAACATCTGTCTTAAGTAAAAGGGTAAATACAGGCCAGAATATCTGATTCGAAAAGTATGCTACTCTATAATGGTTGAAGATCTATATGCTAGTTCGCATGCAGGAAGAGCGCATATATACGCGGCTTCGGCGAAGAGAAAAGCGCGTATGCGTAATGAAATGAGCTACCTTAATATGTACAGAAGTATACGCTGGTTTTATGTGAACGGAAGCGCGTATATACGCGACATCGGTGAAAGGGAAAGCGCGTATGCAAACTAGGGGTTCTGCTGAAGCAAGGGGTATGAAATGTACGATGCATTCTGTTGTGTAGCTACTATCACGTATTCTACGATTCTGTGTTGTCTGTTTTCGTTTGGTTGTATGATGGAGCTTAAATATGTGGAGTGGGTCTAGTACTGAAAAAATATGATGAAACGAGGCCTACAAGTTGTGTCCTAAAAGGAAGCTTTGGATCTAGTGTGAAAATTGATGAAACGTGGTCCATAGAGGTGTCTGAGGTTGTAGCCTTCGATCGGGGGGTTGTAGCTCCCTTCCGGGTGAGAGTAGATCGCACGAGATCGGGGGTCGTAGCTCCCTCCGAGAGAGGCTGGTAAACGAGTCGGGGGGGGTTGGAGCTCCCTTCCGGGAGAGGCAGTAAATCGAGTGCGATGGGTGCTCGTCTTTGGTAGGGAGTTTGCACCAACACATATGTTGTAAGATGTTTTTCTCTATAATAAAATATTGAATGAAAGACTGCAAGTCGTGGTTTTCTCCCGACTTGGGTTTCCACCTAAAATCCTTGTGTTCATGTGTGATGGTTTATTAAATTTCTTCTTTGCACATGCTTATTGTTTATAGAACATCTAATGAATAGAAGATGGAATGATATAAGTGAAGAATTAATGGCATAATTAGATCTGCGTGTATACGCGAGTTTTATGAAGGATATCCACGTGTATACGCTAGTTGGCTTCAACAAAGTAGCGTATGGGTTTTAGAGCATGAAAAAGTAAAAAGTTTTAGTTTTCCCTAAATGCGATTCACCCCCCCCTCTCGAGTATTTTTCCCAACAATTGGTATCGGAAGCGGGGTCCTACTAGAAAGCTTGATCAGCTGAAGGAGATTCGTCGCAATGGGAAGTCAAGAAGGAGTAATGTCTATAAAAGCCACCTCTATTCAATGGAAGCAATCCGATATTCGGAAGGTATGAACAAAAGCATATCTGCAAAGTCTTGGTGCGAGATGCATGGGCAATCGTGGAAGAAGGTTATCAATACGTGACAAGTATTCCTACGAGTGACGTGAGAAAGGAAGAAGTATGAAATCAATGCCAAAGCGATGAAATGTCTTATTGGGAAGCATGTCGACAGCAATTTGCTAAAGTGATGCAGCTACATTCAGCAAAAATAAATATGGGACAAAATCATTCTAAGGTATGAAGGAGACTCGAAAAGGTAAAAAGTGCAAAACTCCAAACTCTTAGAATTGAATATGAAAAGTTTGTGAAGATGCATAGTGATGAGAGTATTGCCCATTTCTTCTTACATCCTGGATGATATTGTAGATTGAATAGAGAAATTTGGGTGAAACCATAATGCGATACTACTTTGGTGGAAAAAGTCTTAAGATCCTTGAATTCAAAATTTGACTCTCAAAAGTTTCGAAATCATTGAAGAAAGGCAAGATCTGCAAACTCTTACTATTGTTCAATTACATGGTATTTGACATTTGCTTTTGAAATGAGACAAGGAGGGAGTCCGTCTCAAATCAGAAAGAGCGATTTTAAGGTATTTGCAAGAAGAAAAGGAAGATTGTCAAAGAATCCAGCTATATATCCGAAGAAGAAGAGGCGAATTTTGTGAGAAAGCTCCAACTAGGTACTTGGAAGATTCAAAGGTAAGCTTCCCTTCAAATGTTTTGAGTGTGGAAAAGTTGGTCATTATGCTACAAAATGTCCTTATAAAGAAACATCTGCTAAAGGAAAAAAGAAGTAGCAAGAAGGAATAAGAACCGATCTAGCTCTCAAAGAAAAGTTACTATACTAATGAAGATAGTGATGGGTCATCTGATAGTGAGGAAGAATGTGAAGAAGATCTTAGACTTCTCATGGCATTTGAACAAAGAGAAGAAAATGATACTTTTGTGGATGCTGTCGGAAGACAATGATTTTCTTGAAGAAAACAATCAACTCAAGGTAAGCCTAGAAGAAAAGAACATAATTATAGAGACTCTTGAAAATCGGCTTGAAGCAAAAGAAAAAAATGCATTGAGGAATTGGAGTGTGAAGTAGTAAAGTCTAAGGAAAGATAATGAGAAAGGAAAAACTCTCAATCTTAGATTTGCTAAGGTTCGAAACCTTAGATGACATTATCAATGCTCAACGATCTCCTCTCATAAAACGAAGTCTTGGATATATTGGATAATCCTCTCAAGTTTTCAGCTTCAAACTATCTAAAGCGGCAAACTCATTGGGTTTGCAATAGTACGCGCTCTCAACAAGGAAGCAAGGACTCTTTACAAGTAAAACGGGATCATCGCACTTCAAGGAACAACGACGAGGAATAACTTTCAAAGGAGCCTACAACTAACAGGTAAATCCAAATAGAAGATTTCGTGATTACAAAAATGTCTATTTCAATGGACAATGTTTTACATGTCACAATTTTGGTCACAAAGTTGCTCAATGTGTTGCTTACAAAAGCCATCATGACATGAGAAGCAAGAAAGAAAAGGTTGGATACTTGAACCAAAGAAGAATACCTATAACAACTTTTCTCCTCTTCAAAAATGAAGTTGAATGTGCTTAGTGCAATAACTTTGGCCATGAAGAATCTGAATGCGGGGGCAAGTCGACCCAAAACAACACTTTCCCTCAAGTTCCAAAGTATGGAAAAAGAAGGAATTACGGGTTGAAAATTAGTGGGATAGCATTATTTGCGAAGGTGAATAAAATCAATGGTACATTTATAGTGGATGCTCAAGACACATGACAGGTGACAAAAGCAAACTTCTTTCATATAATTCTCTAGAAAAGGAAAAGAAAGTAACTTTTGGAAATGATTCTCTTCTTTGTAATTAAAGGAAAAGGGTCCAGTGTTTTCTCAAAAGAAAAGGTGAAGGCTAAGGATGTCATGTATGATGGATGGATTAAGGCATAATCTGATTTGAGTGTAAGTCAAATGTGTGATCAAGGAAATGAAGTTGTCTTTAGTTCAAAATAATGTGTGGTTCATGATCTTGATACAGGGTAAAATTATTATAAAAGGGAAAAAGAAATCCAAGCAACTATGTACTCTGAGCGCAAAGATCAATGCTACTTGAGAAAGTCTTGAAGAAAATTGGCTACTGGCATAGAAGAGTACAGGGCATCCGAGCTTCTCTCAAATCAACAAAGCATGCTGAGACTTCAAGTCGATGTGATCTTCCCAATATTAATCTACCGGAAAGTATCATATGCAAATCTTGTCAAATTCGGTAGCGAGACCCGAGTACGATTTAATGCCAAAGAAGGATCTTCAAGTAAGCCTCTTGAACTCATTCATCATCGACATCTATGGACCTATGAGGAAAAAAGTCACTACGTGGGGAAAGAATACTATATCTTATTTATTGATGACTACTCTAGAATGTGTTGGATCGGGGTTCATTAAACATAAAGATGAAGCATTTGAAAAATTTCAGATCTTCAAAGCATTGGTAGAAAATGAATTAGATCTAAAAATCAAGTGTCTTAGATCTGATCGAGAGGAGAATATACATCAAATGAATTCTTTGAATTTTGTGAACAACACGGCATAGAAAGACGGTTTCCTGTAGCATGTGCACTCCACAGCAAAATGGCGTAGCTTTGAAAGAATGAATAGAACAATTGTTCAAAATGGCTCAGAGCTATGCTTGATGATTCTGGAACTCCCTGACATGTTGCAGGGTGAAGCGACAGATACGAAACGACTAACATTCTCAACAAGGCTCATGTTCGGGTAAATAGTGACAAAACTCCATATGAACTCGAGTATGGTAATTCTCCTCTCTGTGAAGCATTTTAGAGTTTTTGGAAGTAAATGCTTTATCAAAAATAATGATGAAAAGCTTGGCAAGTTTGAACCTAGATCGGATGAAGGGATATTTCTTGGTTACTCATCTTCAAGCAAAGCATACACATGATTACAATAAAAGGCTTGAAAGATTGTTGAATGTATTGATGTTGTTATTGATGAGTCTTTACATTGCTCTAAAGAAGAAAAAAAAGCAACAAAAGAAGATGATGGTGACTTATGTCCTTCTACTTCAAATGAGAAATGATATAGACAGAGTGGATCCAATGAAGAACCTAAAAATGATCTATCTGAAAAATCTCCTTCGAGATATGTTCAAAAGAATCATCCCCGAGTCTCAAATTTTGGGAGACAAGGAATCGGATTGTACGAACAAGGAGAACTTTCGGTGGGATCTTCTAGTCATCGGCACTTCTATCCCACAATTGAACCACACAATGTCAATCAAGCTAGAAAAGATGAATGTTGGAAGCAAGCCATGGATGAAGAGCTTGATCAAATTGAAAAGAATGACACTTGGGAATTGGTACCAAGACCACATGATAAAAATGTCATTGGAACTAAATGGATTTTTCAAGAACAAGTTAAATGAGAATGAGGATGTTGTAAGAAACAAATCTGGGCTGGTTTGCAAAGGGTATACTCAACAAGAAGGTATAGACTTTGAAGAAAATTTTACTCTCGTAGCTAGACTTGAAGCCATAAGAATGTTTCTTGCTTTTTCAAGTTATCAACAAATCAAAGTTTATCAAATGGATGTTAAATCCTGCTTTTCTTAATGGTGATCTAGAAGAAGAAGTATATATAGAACAATAGGAAGGATTCATTTTTGGGAAATGATGAAAATATTGTTTGTAGACTTAAAAAGGCTCTATATGGTCTCAAAAAAGCTCCAAGGGCATGGTATTATCGTCTTGACAAATATCTCTCATCAACAAGGATTTTCAAAGGGTCCGTTGATAGCAACTTATACACAAAAATTGAAAATGATAAACTATTGATTATGGGAGTTTGTATATGTTGATGATATCATTTTCTGGAGATAACGAAGAATTCTATGAGTCAAAAATTTGCTTCTGTCATGCAGCAAGAATTTGAAATGTCCTTACTTGGGGAACTAACATTCTTTCTTGGCTTACAAGTGCATCAAACTGCAGATGGTATATTTCTATCACAAGCAAAATATCTTAAGAAAATTCTGAAGAAGTATGGCATGGAAGAATGCAAACCTGTAAGTACACCAATGATAACCGGATGCAATCTCAGTTCTCATGATGATTCTCCCACGGTGAATCAACCAGAATACAGATCAATGATAGGAAGTCTACTTTATCTCACTGGGACTAGACCAGACATTATGCATGCAATTGGGATTGTTGGACGATTCCAAGCTAATCCAAAAGAGTCTCACCTTCAGGCTGTTAAAAGAATTTTCAAATATCTACAAGGAACTCAAGACTTTGGTCTATGGTATCCAAAGAATGCCGATCTTACTCTTCATGCTTACACTGATGCAGATTGGGCTGGAAGTGTTGATGATCGGAAAAGCACTAGTGGTGGTGCATTCTATATGGGACCCCGGTTAGTATCTTGGTTCAGCAAGAAGCAAAATTCTATTGCCTTATCTACAGCAGAAGCAGAATATGTGGCTGCCGCATCTTGTTGCACTCAACTCCTTTGGATGATGCAAACCTTACAATATTTTCAAATCAAATGTACACCTCCTATCCCCATTAAGTGTGACAATACAAGTGCCATCAGTATTTCAAAGAATCATGTTATGCATTCGAAGACCAAGCACATTCCCATCAAGTATCACTTCTTACGTGAACAAGTGCTTGAGCAAAAGATGAAGTTGGAGTATGTTCCCTCCAAAGAACAAGTTTCTGATATCTTTACCAAACCTCTGCCCAGGGAAGCGTTCGAGTATCTAAGACAGAAGCTGGGAGTGTTCTCTGCCAGTCAAAAGAACAAATCTGCATAAATTTAGAAGATGGTATTGGATACGCGGATTTCCTGAAACACAGTCGCGTATATACGCGAGTTCATGCACAGAAAACCGCGTATGTCTGATTGCTGACAATTTTCTGTTTGGAGTCAGCTCTCTTCAGCACAGCTGCAGTGCTGTTTGGTATCTCTGATACTGTTTGGTATCTCTGGTGGTGTTCCAGTTCTCATAATTCTTTTTCTACTGTTTTGATAAAGATGCCTTGATGATTTGTTGGTGAAAGTGTTCAGGATGCACAAACTAAGGGGGAGCCTTAGTCATATGGAAAGGATGTTCGGAAGCACATTTTCAGGGGGAGCATTAGCATTGCTGAGTGTAATGCATTGTTGGCATTATGGTGGTTCTGATATATGATATTTCTTGAGGTTTTTCTGGTATTGATCATGAAAAGTCATATTTGTAACTTGATGAAAAGGTCATGTTGAGACCTATGATGTAAAATTGTAATATTCAGTCATGTAAGGACTTGTCAAAATTTGTAAACCCACTTGGTTGGGTAGCTGAGTCAAATTTTGTAAACTCACTTGGTTGAGTAGCTGAGTCAAATTTGTAAACCCACTTGGTTGGGTAGTTGAGTCTCATTTGTAAATCCACTTGGTTGGATATTTGATGTAAGTATGAGTATTTTGTGATAGGACGTTTATAGAGTCATGTACTTCATTGAAAAATATGTTTGAAGATTCATCATGAACTCAGGGGGAGCTTGGTCACTTCAGTATACATCAGATCTACAGAACGCTTCTTCCACATGAGGAGAAAAGGGGGAGAGTATGTTGGTTTTGATCCGCCCTTTGCCCTTGATGTCAAAGGGGGAGAGTGACATGGTGTTTGAATGAAGAGAAAGAATGGTGTCAAAAATGGAGAATGTGACATGGTGTCATTGTATTCTTAATGTACCTATCGGTTGTGGTAACCAAACACCATCGTGGTTGCCATCAAGTCCAAAGGGGGAGATTGTTGGCAATATGATGCAGAGTGTTGTCCTTGATGGCAACCCATTGAATAAAGATGAAGACATGAGATTGTTGACTTGTGTTGTCCTTGATGGCAATCCACCCGATGAAGTTATTCGTGACCTGATGGACTTGGTAAATGATGTAAATCTGATATGAAGTGATGTTTGTTAGCAATATGATGCTGAGTGTTGTCCTTGAATGGCAAGATGATGGCAACTTACTTGATGAAGTTGTGCTTGATAGAACATGTCTTGATGAACTAAATCTGATGTATCTACAATGAGTACAGAAGGCAATGAAGAAAGGAATTCAGCATGTGATAGATCTATGATGAAAAGAGTATGTCTCTAGGCATACGCGGATTTTCCTAAGGGAAGTCACGTATGCACGCGGGAAAGAACGTTCCAAGTCGCGTATGGGAAAAAGCGCTCATAAAGTGAAAAACCAGGGGTAACTACCATGGTATTGACCCATTGTATTAGGTAATAATTCGTCTAAATGACCCCGTCCAGGAATACCATCGGAAGTAATGTGGTTTTGGCTCATGGTATTGAAAAAGGGTAAACCTATATAAGGAGAAGAAATTCATTGTGCAAATCATGAGGGTGGGGGCAAGATGTCTGAGCTTGAATGAATACTTCTATGTGGAGTATATCTGTATGGAAAGGGTAAAGGTTTGTTGATAGATCTGAATCTATGATGCCCCAATAAAGAAATAATGAAGAAGGGAATCTAGATCTGGAATGTATTTTGTATCTTCTAGATCTGTTTATGGAAGGCTTAGATCTGAGATGAGGCAAACATCTGTCTTAAGTAAAAGGGTAAATCTGAACTGAATATCTGATCTGAAGAAGTATGCTACTCTATAATGGTTGAAGATCTATATGCTAGTTCGCCGCAGAGGAAGCGCATATATACGCGGCTTCGCTGAAGAGAAAGCGCGTATGCGCAATGAAATGGTAATATGTACAGAAGTATACGCTGGTTTATGTGAACGGAAGCGCGTATATACGCGACATCAGTGAAAGGAAAGCGCGTATGCAAACTAGGGTTTGCTGAAGCAAGGGGTATGAAATGTCTGATCTGTTCTGCTATGTTTCTGCTATCTGATCTGTGTTGTCTGAATTGATAAGTATCTGTTGGTGATGTATGTTTGAGCTTAAAAGTATGGAAAGGGTCCAGTCTGAAAATATGATGAAACGAGGCCTGCAAGTTGTGTTCTATTGAAGTTGTTGGATCCAGTGTGAAAATTGATGAAACGTGGTCCAAGGTGGTGCTGAGGGTTGTAGCCTTCAGTCAGGGGGTCGTAGCTCCCTTCCAGGTGAGGCTGGTAAACGAGATCGTGGGGTCGTAGCTCCCTTCCAGGAGAGGCTGGTAAACGAGTCAGGGGGTTGGAGCTCCCTTCCAGGAGAGGCTGGTAAACGAGCGCAGGTGGGTGCCTGCGTGCTGGTCAAGTCTGCGCCAGCACATATGTTGTAAGATGTTTTCTCTATAATAAAATATTGAAGGCCGAGCAACTGCAGTGGTGGTTTTCTCCCGACTTGGGTTTCCACCTAAAAATCCTGGTGTTCATGTGTGATGCTTTGTGTGATGGTTTATTCTGTTCTTACTGCACACGTTTATTGTTTATAGAACATCTAATGAATGAATGATGGAATGATATAAGTGAAGAACTAATGGCATAATTAGATCTCTGTGTATACGCGAGTTTTATGAAGGATATCCGCGTGTATACGCTAGTTGGCTTCAGCAAAGTAGCATATGGGTTTTAGAGCATGAAAAAGTAAAAAGTTTTAGTTTGCCCTAAATACTGATTCACCCCCCCCTCTCAGTATTTTTCCCAACACTCAGATCTAAACATTCCATAAACAAATCTAGAATATATATAGTCATTTCAATTCTAGAGATCCTAATCCATCATTTTATTCATAGGTGCCTTATTAATTCAGATCTATCAATAAAATGCAACGCATTCCTTGCAGATATACTTCAGAGTGAAGTATTCATTCAATACCCAGACATATGCACAATATTTCACTATGATCTTCTTATTCTAGATCACCATTGAGGAAAGCAGATTAACATCAAACAACATCAACACAACCCTTTATCAACAATCATAAACTTTTCCCAATACTTCAATTAGAATAGTGAAAACACTGTAACTAGAAATTCAGAAATAACCCAAACTTTGGAATAGATATTCAGATACAAACTCAACCTTGAACAATCATTAATTTAAATATCATACGCTACTTTTCTTCACTGAAGCTACGTACATATGCGCTTTTATACACACCAACCTGTGTATGGCTCAGTGCATACTGTTTTCATAACCTAACTGTGATACATGCTTTTCATGAAGCGAACCCATGTATATACAAGGTTTTCTGCACACCAACTAGCATATAGATCTGTAATTGTAATTTTTGCAGAATAGACCAGATTTATAAAGACTTACCCAGATTTATTCATTTTCTTCAGCAGACTAACACAAATTCTTCATCATTTCTTTAGTAGATCATACTAGAGATTCATCATCCTCAGATCTAGAGATCTTGAACCATCATTATATCCATGGGTGCATCATAGATTCAGATCTATCAATTAAAGGTAGAGTTCATTCATACAGATATTCCTTAGAGAATTTTTATTCAATAAAAACCCTTACTCGTGCACACCTTGCACTATGATCTTCTTCTCCTTAAATAGATTTAGCTTTTACCAATACCATGAGTCAAAACCACTCAACTTCCAATGGTATTATTAGATGGAATCAAATAGACAATGCAACGCTCAATACTGTGGGCTAATACCATGGTAATGCCCCTTGGTATCATAATTTTAGAGCGCAAAAGGCATACATGACTTGGAGCGTTCGTTTCCATGTGTATACGCAACTTCTCTTCACAAAAACTGCGTATATGCTAACCCTTAATTTATACGTGGGTTGCCTTCACAAAAGTAGTGTATACATTGCATCCATACACGGGTTGCCTTCACAAAAGTAGCATATACATTGTGACATATTATATTTATCATTTCTATGGCACTTACTGGAATTCTTTTCTGTGTCACATTTGAACTAATCTGTAGCTACATCATTCTTACATCTTTAACACATAGGTTTCTTATCATAGGCAACTCATCAAGTATGTTTCCATCAAGGAAAACTTCATCAAGTAGGTTTCCATCAAGAACAACTTCATCAGGTATGTTTCCATCAAGGACAACACATTACATCATATTGCCAATAGTTTTGAATAATTATCTTTGATGCAACTTCTTGGGATATCATTGTTGAGATCCATCTCAATGTGCTCATGCTTCATGAACTCTTTACAATGCTCCATATTAAATTTTAACCCTCTAAACCAGGTTTCTTGACCTCTTGGAATCTCTGTAACGACAGCAATGACTTCTGGTGTGATAGAAAAACTTAGCATCCCCACTTTAGTGGTTGTTCCATTGAAATTCATAGAAAATTCCTTGGATACCTGTGTGTGAAAGGCTTGCAATTTCTCACAAAACTGTAGGCAAATTTCTCTTCTGAATGCTTCCATCACTGCTGGGTCTTCAGTTATTGCCTTCATGTCTTCAGGTTCATGCCTTAAGAACTGTCCTCCTCTGTGTATTTTTATTTTCTCTACCATATTCTTTAGAGAACCTCTTAGCCTTGCTTGATATAAATATTTCAGCCTCACTTGATATGGATGTATTAGCCTCACTTGAATAAATGCATCAGCCTCGCTTAATATGGATGTAATAAAAATTTGTAAGAACCAACAGCAATTTTGGCTCGATAATCAGAGCTCAGACATTACAAATGAAGGAAAAATGAATGAGAATGACTAATTAGGAAAGAATTTAAATTTCAAGTGTCCATTCATAACTGAAAATGATGGCCCACTCATAACCTATACTGACCATGATGACTGCAAACATGGGTGAGTATTTCGATTTCATCATTACATGACTCAACAAGCCTCTATCTTACCCTTTCCCAATGGTTTCTAACATTTGACAACTCAACTAACAAGACAGTTACAAAACCGCACTTTCGTAGTGCCTATAGTTTAATTTTTGTTGTTTTTGCTACGAAACTATCAGCGCTTTCGTAGCGCAAAGTGACTTCTTTCAACGTGATGCACTACGAAACTATGGTTTCTTGGCTAATTGGGCAATTTTGATACAAAAAATTTGGGAAATGAAATGAATCCTAAAATGATGAAATACTTGACATGAAAGACCTTAAAAATGAGTTTATTTAGACCTTGGGGTTACTCAAACTATAAAAATTTAATATTTCCCTTGATCAAACCTAAAAATGGCTCCTAAAACCCTATTTTGACCCATGAACCTATGTAACCTTTCAAAATGATGTTTTGAATTTTTTGAGTGATAACACCTACCAAGAATCCACCTTATCCTTCATCTATCTTTCCTCATAGGACCCGTCACATTGTTACTATTTTATCTTATCTATTAGGTTATCACACTAATCAATGGGTAGATGAAGCCATGATTGGTTTCTTATCTATCCTTTGCTCAGATGCGAAACCTACAATCATGTTCAATTATGCATAGTTTCTTGCTGATCATATTCATGAACAGTTCCTAAATTTTCAAATAGAAGAAGTTTTCAAATACACCTCAGTGTTGGTATACATGTTTCTCTATTTTCAATCTAGCAGGTTTCAGTTTGATATGATGAAGTTGAATGATAATTCTCAGCCCCAAGTAGTGATTTTCTGGATTACTTTATTGTTGAAGGAGCAGAAGAATTACTCCTACAAGAACTTTGTATACTTATTTATACATCCAACAATCAGTGCACTCAGTAGTGCAATAGAGCCAAGGATTAGTCAAGAAATCAAGAAGGTGATGCAGTTGAAAGACCAGATCAGAACAATTGATTGGTACCTCTACCAAAACTACATAGAGATCAGAGTTTATGGAAGTGAATTGGCTCCATACAAACTGCCCAAATACCTCTCCATGAGAATTTTTTCACTTGAGTATATTAGAAAATTGATAAATGCCGATGAGGTGCATTTTGTCTCTACTAAGAAGAAGTCCCAATTCTGGATCAAATCACAGATTGGTCCATTCATTTACAACAATAGAGCAGCAGGGGAAGAGGCAGACAAAATATTGAAGGAGATGAAGTTCACTCATAGCTTCACTTGGTCATATGATCCCATGGGAATCATTTCTAAGAAGAGGGTGGAGAATAAATCTACAACATATATTCATACCCATATACTGGAGATATAAAAGTACATGAACCAAGAGGAATGGGCAACAAACACTCTCCAAGAAGTAGAAGAGTAGGTCATTTCCACTTCAAGAATTCAAACACCTACTCCACAAGAAAGAAAGGCTGCAGGAAAAAAATATGACAAAGGAAAGGTGTTATAGCCTAAATCCACATTAGGCTAAAGGAAGGCGAGATTCAGGGTAACACCAAACCACGCTCAGTCTGGTAGCTAGCCCTACCAGAACAGGAGAGGGCTCTCTCCGGGTCAATCTCAGGAAAAATGTATCAATAGGGCTTGAGATGACTGAAATGAGTGCTAATTTTAGGCCAGGTATATTAATCAAGGAGTTTGAAATTATTTTTTAAGGGTTTTTGTTGGAAAAAGGGAAAGGCAGTTTTGGGCTTGGGGATGAGGCCAAATTCTTGCAGAGTTCAAGTTGGGGCAGGGAAGGCAATGACTTTGATGTCTTAGACTCAATGAATGGATGGAAAATACTGCTGAGGAGCTGAAGAGGGAAAGAAGGTGCAAGGATCCTCTTCAAACTGACGAAAACATATAAAACTAAACAAAAGTTTAAAGGCAGAGCACCAACAAACTAATGAAATCTACCTTAGTTACTCATTTGTTTAATTTCGGAAGCAAAGAGAAGGGAAATGGAATGCATAAAAATTAATGAAACTTACAGATACAAGGAGAAAAACATCATAAAAAATCAGAGCCACAAGGATCCCAACAAGTGCTGCAAAACTCTGGTCTTTCCTTTGCCAAAAATATGAAATGAATATACAATGAGGTGCCAAACTATTCCCAAGAGTCCAACCCTGAAAATGTCTCAGAAAATACAATATATAGACCATCCTAACCCCTTCCCATGCCTCTAGGGGTCGAGCTCATCCTTCTAGGAGCTGTTTCAACCAATTCTAAACATGGAACTGAAATCTAGGCAGCCAAACAACTTGCCTCTATAAGGAAGGAAACTGATTCATTCATTTAATTTTCACTTTTTAGTGAATGAATCCTATAGAACAAGTAAATATGTGCAAAAATTACATCATAGTCACCAAACTACATCAAGGTATATCAAGAATTACATCAAAAAGTAAAACTAGTCAAAACTGGGCGAATTTCTGAGATGAAGAGTGAAAATGGGGCTAAATTTCTCTATGCGATGCGCCAGAAAACTCAATGCATTGTGCCACTTTGAGCCTTTTTTGGAGGCACTTCCTGAATTCCAAATTGAGCTCATGATAGCTCGTTGGAAAGCCCTACCTGTCTAATATCCAACCCAAGTGGAATTTATGGATTTTGTGTCCATTTTCCCCTCCAAACGTTCAATATCCCAAGACTGGTTCCTGATGGTGCAAAAAGTGGCAGAAAAGCCATTTTCAAGGTGTTTTTGACCCTTTAAACCACCCAAAAATTGATGAAATCTCTCATCCATTCCTGAGAATGCATACATTTTCATAAAAAATCCAAAAATTTCAAGTTTTCCTCCAGAAGATCTCTCAAACGTAAGCGCACGCCAAGTGGCGCGACGCGTCGGGCAGAAAAACCTGTTTTGCAACCAAAATTTCAAAAATGACAAAAATTACTCCAAATTTGCTAAAACTTGGAGTGAAGGTCCCCCATCATGTGCCATGCTCAGCCAAAGAAGATTCAGCCAATATTTGGAGTGGATCAGGCCTTTTTCACTGTTTCAGTGTCCTCCTAGTGCATGCAGTTCAGTGGCGGAATCATTGTCTTGTTCATAGGATGTGTCGGTGTCCGTCATGGTGTTGAAATGTGTATGAAAAGCGTATGTTTGATTTGTTGAAAATAAGAAATTAGGACTCCATGTCTTCGTCTCTAAGTGCCAAATGTGCCAAAGGGAAATGAGGGACTGTGAAGAATATGGAACAGTGGGGAAAAGTGGAGTTTCTGTCAAGTGGATTTAAAATATGGGACAATCACTTGACATGTTTGGGATATGGGATTTGGAGATTTTTTTTAAATGATAGGGAAAGGGATAAGAAAAGGGATTGAAAGGATTTAAGGATAGGATTAATGGGAATTTGCTACAAATGATATGAGAGAGGGAAAATGGTAGGAAATAATAGGGTTTAGGGATAGGGAAAATGGGAACAAGGGATATAGATGGTTTAGGATGTAAGGGAATAGGGAAATAAACTATGGTAATGATAAAATGAGTAGTGTTAATAGATGGGGTAAGTAGCAATGATTGACACCAAACCAAATTTAAAACCCTAGGAGTATTCTTAAAACATGAGAGTAGGATTTTGAGTTTTTCGCATTTAAAATTTCATACCAACACTAAACACTCGTTAAGAGCAATGAGGAAGTGGATTTGACTCACTTGAACAAGGAGAGACTAAGAAAAATTTTATGGGTGAAATAAATGGAAAAAATCTTGTGTTCTAGGCCAATGTGCCGCACACCAGCCCAATGCACCGCGCACAACCCAATGCGTCGCGCCCACTCTTCTATGCGCCGCGCCATTTTGCAGGAGGCTTTTGGAGGCCTTCTTGATGTCCAAATCGGGCATGTGATAGCTCTTTGGAAATATTTTTGAGTCTAATTTCCAACCCAAGTTGAATTTTTCAATTTGGAGTTCATTTACCCTATCAAAAATCAAATCTCCCAAGATTGGTCAAAATGAGCAGAATGAGGCCGCCTCAAGGCAGAGTGTTGTTGCAGTCAACTTTTGAAGATCTTCCTCAACTCCAAATTGAGCTCCTGATAGCTCATTGGAACTATCTTTGTGTCTAGTTATCATTTGACTCATCAAGAAAGTCATTTGGCCAACCAAGCTAGGATAAATCTTGATTTTCCCAAGGTCACTTCAGAGGTGCATTCAATTCTCCTAAGGCAACGATATTTTTGAAATTTATCTAAAACCATGATACCTGTGTAAAAAGTGAAGGATTTGTTTCTTCTTTGGCATGTTTTGGACAAAAACCTCTCTCAGTTTTCCAAAATTCATCTTTTATTGCTAAGAAACATCATTTGAGTGAAACCTATCCCGATGTGTGAAACAAGGGATTTGTCGAAATGAAGCGAAATGAAGGGGATAAGGGGATTTTAAATTCTTGGGGAAATTTTGGGAAGTAGGGAGGGATGTTAGGAAGCAGGGGAAAGTGGAATTTCAGGTATTGAGTGAGGGGAAGGGGTCCAAAAGGGAAAAACACAGGCCTAGCCTAGAAAATTGCCAAGTTGTAGCAAGAAACTAGGGTTTGTGCAAAAATGAGGAATTTAGGGGATCTCAGTGATAAGAAATGTTTAATAAGGTAAATTAAGGAGAGGGGAAGGTGTATGAACATTAGGATACAATTTTTTCTGATGATTTGACCATCCAAGAGAAATTACCTTCAAAACCCTAGGAGAGGGAAATGAACCTTACCAAGGCACAACTGAAGCATGAACAAGGTGTAAAATGACCCATTGGAACCTGACATGATGATGAAAACCCTATGAATGATGGTACACTCAGCTGAATGGTGACATGGACCGACATTTGGACAACTTTGACAAGATTAAAAGCAAACCCTAGACCTAATACCTAGTGACCAAATTTTACTTGAAGACTCACTGAAATGACAAAATTTGACCTTGACACCTTAAAATCACTTTGTAAGAGCATGTTTGATCACTGGAGGAAGGCTGCAAATACTGACACTAACATTGGCTCCAATGGGGATGGTAGCTCCTTGGAGGTTCCAAGAACTACAAATCTTTGGAAAGCAGACAGTGCCTTCATCCATTGGGCAATGGAGTCAAAAACTCAAGCTGAAATGCATGACTGAAAATTGATGACTTGATGACACAAATTGACTCTCACTCAACTAAAAGCTGACTCGATACTTAAACAAAACTGACAAACTGGAAAATATGCTCAAAGTAGAGCGTATTCATTACAACCTACTCTAACAATTTCATTAATCACCTGATCAAGTGAAATGAAACAACCAATGCAACCAAGTACGTATTGCAGCTGCTTTTTGGATTCTCCACAAGTGCTCGTTTATGAACAAAAAGAGAGAACTACTGAAAGGAAACTCCCATGAAAACTTGTGAACAGATCCATTGAATACTATGGATTCTCTATCCGCCTCCAAAAACACTGCATAAGGATCTTGAAATTCATGCTGCATAAGGATCTCAAAATGCACACTAGGACTTAGCTCATCCAATGGATTACTTCTCTTCTCCTCATACCATGAATGCAAACTTTGATCTGAGCTTTGTGATGAGATTTGTGATGAGACTCCTGCTAAAAATGACAAAGAGACTGGTTGCCGGATCAAGTCTATATCAACACATGTTTCAACCTTACATAAAGTCAATGGAGAAAGACTTTGACTATAAACATCATCCAACACATCAGCAATAGGATCATCAAAAACTTGAGAAGACTGCTGCAACATATCCATTGAAACTGTATGACATCCTACTAGTTGTTCATATTTTTCTTGAGAGATATTACAAAGATTCTGCTTTATGAACTGAAATGCTTTGAAACAAAAGGGTACAGAATCCTCTTGCATCATTAAATCATGTATTTCAGCTTCCACGACTTCATCTGTAATCTGACCTTCAATTTCATTTGGTGGCTGCAAATCTAATGCTACAGGCTGCTCAAGAATTTTGTTATCTATCTCATCTTCAACATTAACACTGAGAGATTGCTGATTTATTACAGGCTGCTCATTTGAAGATTTATTATGCAATTTACCCTTCAAAAACTGGAATGATTCAAAACAAAATGGTATGGAGTCACCTTGTATCATTTGATCATATGTGCCAGCTTCCATGTCTTCATTTGCAACTTGACAATCAATGGCTTTCGGGGACTGCAGATATGAATATGAGAAGTCTTAAACAAGGTTTTCATTGCCCTCAAGATGGTCTGGATCAAGGCTTGTTGGCAGTTGATTTCTGATTGCATGGAAGTTATCTCTCATGAACTGAAATGAGTAAAAAAAAAAGGCAAAGATCCTTCACTTACTTCAAAATTTGCTGCACTTTCCTCGTCATTGTCATAGTTGATATGCATCAGTTGATCACTGTACTCGAGCTGCTGAAAGTGAACTGCCTCCTCACACAAACTAGATGCTGATTTGTCTGCAAGATTAGCTTCTGTTTGGAGAACATAATCATCATCATACTGATCAAACTGAGGCAAATCATCATTATAAAACACATCATCAAGCATACATGTCATATCAACAACTCTCTCTTCTTCAAGATGATCTATAAAACAATCACTATGATAACTGGGATAAGAAACGAAATGTTTTGGATCAGCCACTTATTCCTCTTCAATCAGAAAGTCATGGGATTGAACATTATACTCATTCCTTGTGGTGTTCTTTTGCATCATCTATTCTACTGCACTTACCAACATGTCAAGCTTTACCTCTAGAGATTTATATTTCTATGGATCTATGTTTTTCATCTCTTCTTCCTTCAACCTTGCTCTCCGGATCAGCAAATGAGCCTCTACATTTACTGCATTGTTCTGCATCTCTTGAAGTGTTGCAAGATTCCTTTCCCTCAACTGAAACTCCATTTCCGGATCAAAATCACCTAGGTAATGCAAGAGAGAAGATCTAGGAGAAGGTCTTATATCAGCTGGCATCGAAAAATATACTTGGTTAAATCTGGCAGAAAACTGTTGTACTGTCTCCCTTGGCAGTCTTTTCAGCTGGGCATACTCTTCTATAATCAAGAAAAGG